>JAJMEL010000017.1:0-191715 GCA_030574155.1 Xiuguozyma insectalens | reverse complement strand
TCACAGGCCGCAATCCTCCTCCACCTCCTCCAAAGTTATCATCATCTTCATCGTCATCTTCATCGTCATCTTCGTCATCATCATCAACAGAGTCTTCATCGTCGTCATCCACTGTATCAACATTATCGTCCTCTTCTTCCTCTTCAATGTCTTCCATCATAGAACTATCTTGACGGAACTCCTCGCTGTCTCCATTGTCAAGAATAATGGCATCTTTATTGATTGGAGGCTGAGAAATCGGAACACCATCTTCACTGATCATCACATTACCATCCTCAGGATCTTCTTCCCCCACACCAATATCGTTAGGGTTACCTAAAACCTTGTTGTACATCGAATTCAACTCTTTCAGTTCAGTGTTCACAAAGTTATTCCAATCATCAAACTTACCGCTCTCAAATAATCTAGAATACAATGTGTTGAACACATAGAATGATGACTTCATGTAGAACATCGAACTTGAATCAGACTCTTCGCGAAGAAGCGAGAACGTTTGATCATCTCTGGCCATACCAAAGTTTTCCACATAGTTTTGGAACTTGTGAACTTCTTCTGCAATCAATGTCAAGTGTCCCATGTAACCCAACTTGAAGTTGGTTTCCTGCTCCTGTTTGCTAGAGAGCTTGAAACAGTACAGGATGTATGCAGGCAAGTTGAAGAATCCAGGATCTTGATCATGACAGTGATAATCGCCATCGAAATCGTCAAAGTCTCCGAATAACGACCAAATCAAGATCTTATTCAACGACAAGTTATCGTCAAACTTGGTTTCCTCTTGATTTGATGCCTGATCTTCATCCCAGTTGGCCAATCTACCATTGAATATCTGTTGGACAAGGTCAAACACAACGTTATGCATGAAATTGTTCCATGGGAACTTGTACATCTTCAAAGCGATCAATGCTATTGAGTTAGTTTCAAGAAGTTGTAATTTGAAGAAGTTACCAATCGACAAATTCGAAGAGATGTCGATGTATTCGTCACTGGAAGAACCACCGTTTGATGACAAAGTCAATTTATCAATCTTCTCGGTGACTTCACCTTCAGGTGAGACAGGCTGATCGATAATGTTGTCATTCAATGCATCTTTAACTAAAGACTCTGTTTGGTGAACATCTCTCCAAAGATCATGCTTATAGATCAAATAGTCCAATTTAATCGATTTGTTCATCAGGATCATATTGGAACAGTGCAATAGCTCAGCCAACAGTTCCATGATTTTAAACCGTTCATAACCTAATGGTTCGATACTGGTACCCGTTGCTGTGTTCAACTTCTCGACGTTTCTAATCTCCAAATAGTTATTAGTCAAATAGTTGTCGACTATTTCAGACAAGTGTAAGGAGAACATTTTCAACATGACACCAAGGTATATTGGATCTCTTGAGCCAGGCAGATGCTTAGGTTCTCTTGCCTCATCATCAGAACCTTCCAAATCATCATCCACAGCACCGATCCAATCGAACTCATCATAATCACTGTTGTTTTTCCGAATCACCTCAATTATGACAGACACAACAGTGACCAGACCATAGTTTCCGTAATTAATGATGATATCCAACATCTCAGAGACACACTGCGGAGAAACCAGTTGACGAGTCAAGTTGTTTGGACCAACGTTTGGATTGGTATTACGCATAACGTTACCCTGATCATCGGTAGCAGGCTCACCGAATTCATTTAACTGTTGAGCAGAAACCATCGAAGGATCGTCCCAGAATCCGACATTTGACGATATACCGACGATACCATTAAGGAGATTGCAAAGATTATCTTCGACTTGATGATCCAAATAATAGATTTTGGCCATTTTGAATAGCTTCAAGATCATGTCTTGATCGATCAACATATCAATAAGACCGTTTGAATTGTAAGGTTTGTCCGTAGTGACCAGTCTAACAAGTAAGTCACAGATGGTTAAGGAGTACGGGATTAAACGTAAGAATTGTGTCGTCAATGGACAGTGACCTTGTTCAAACCGCAAAAAGTTCATAAGTTCATTCATGTTCATGGTAGCCATATCATCGATCATTTTTAAGAAATTGTTCAAGATCAATAGAGAATGGCTATCTTTATAACGAGACCGCTCATACTCCTCGGCACTATGTATAGGGGCCGTTGGTTCTGGAGTATCGATCTTGTCAGGTTTTTGTGTTGGATGTTTAGCTTCTTCTTCTTCCTCTTTAGCCAACGATTCCGGAGTGATCAGTCTAGCATGATGGAAGAAATCTTCGACGTCTCTATCGAAAAATCCACGCCAAAGTTTAGTCATTAAAGGTTGTGAGGCCATCAAATTGGACAGAATAGATGTGTTGGGCAAGATCAAGATCTCACTACAAACTGACGCTCTCTGCAATGCATGTTCTAGTGGAGTCAGTGGCTGTTCATCGTCACTTTGTCCATTTGCAGCAGATGCTGCAGCGACAGCTGCGGCGGTTCTACCGGCTGGAGATGAAGGTGACTGGGCCAATGCATCCTCTTCAGAGTCAACAAAGATATCGTTCTGTAGTTCTGAATCTGTTGGTAAATTCTCACCTTTCCGAGACAATGTAAGAGAAATGAGAATGTAATCTATCATGATATCGATGACGTCAGGTTGTGAAATGTAGTTGATCAGACGTTGGTTTTTAACGAGACTGATCTCATCTCTCAGGTTTGGTTGATCCAAGAGTCTATTGAACAGTACGACACTGACGTTAGGATGGTCTACGCTTGTTCCGGGAGGAGGCGAAGGAGTAGTGGTAACATCTTCTATAGGTGGGGAAGCGGCGGAACTATCTCCGACGGATTTAGAGTTCGGTGAAGGAGACAAAGATCCTCCGATCGATTTCGGCACAGCGGAACCGGTTGGATCGCTGTTGTTAGATTCATCGATCGTTTGTAACGTTGCCGATGCTCCCTTTGTCTGCTGTGGCGAGTCCCCACGGGCCAAAGTATCGTTCTCCTTGATAGAAAGTAACAGTTGGGAGGCCGTTAGGTTGAACTGCTGGGACGCAGGCGTGTAAGCGACTTCGTGAGGCAAAGAAGCGGTGGAAGCATCACTCTTATTCGCTAATTCGGTTGATGATTGTGTGTTTGACTTGGATTTGATTTGGGAAGCTGAAACAGCTTCTTTCTTCTGTTGTTGCTTCTGTAAAGCGTCCCGTCGTTGTTGATCGGCATCGATCTCTACAAGGATCTTGTTGATCGAAGCGTTCGACAACGACGAGTTAAAGAAGGGCCATATCCCTGACATGGTGTTGGAAATCGACCCAATGCAGGTTAAAACAAGCCGATCTTGAAGAGAAAGAGATGCAGGTGAAAAGTAATGAATTTAAGAAATTGGAAAATCTCGAGTTTTGGAGGTTGGTCTGGTGGACCAATCGAGGCCTGCCAGTCTGTAATGGGGAAGGAGTAGGCAGTTTGAATATAGTGGATAGTACGTTGGGGGTCATTATATAAGTGCGTTTTCCGGTACGAAATAGCGTAGTTTGCGATGTTTCTGGAGAGATTCAGACCTTACCTGACCATATTGATACACCCTTTCGTCTATATCTGGATCTGGGTCAGCGGAGCCTGAGTGTTGCATCCGTGCACCATGGATTATTATTTTTTTTTTCTCGGTAGGGGCGCCAAGGGCGACTTCAAATTCAACCCCCCTCCACCAAACTCTCCTCCCCTAACCAAACTCTGTTCTTTCACTTCAATACAAGTTTCACAATAATTGAACATGACATCGATCGGAACAGGGTATGATCTGGCCAACTCGATCTTCTCACCAGATGGACGGAACTTTCAAGTGGAATACGCTTCAAAGGCAGTGGAAAATGCAAGTACTTCTATAGGTATCCGTTGTAAAGACGGCGTGGTGCTGGCCACCGAGAAACTGATCAGTTCAAAACTGCTTGTTCCTGGTAAGAACAAAAGAATCCAATCTATTGATCGTCACGTTGGTGTTGTCTACTCTGGTTTGTTACCAGACGGTCGTCATTTCGTTAACAGAGGCCGTGATGAAGCACAGTCTTTCAAGTCATTAAATAAAGAACCAATCGGTGTTAAAGGTTTGATTGATAGACTCGGTTATTACGTTCAAGCTTACACATGTTACAACTCGGTGCGTCCCTTTGGTATCAATGCAATTGTTGCCGGTGTCGACACTGAAGGCCCTCATCTCTATATGGTGGATCCTAGTGGTACCTATTGGGGGTACCTTGGTGCTGCCACTGGTAAAGGACGTCAAACCGCTCGTGCCGAATTGGAGAAATTGAAGCTGCCAGAGATCTCTGCTCGTGATGCCGTTAAAGAGGCCGCTCGGATCATATACCTCGCTCATGAGGATAATAAGGAGAAGGATTTCGAACTCGAGGTCTCTTGGGTCAGCCCGGAAACTAACGGTGTCCACAAACTCGTTCCAAAGGAATTGTTCGATGAAGCTGTCAAATACGCCGAAGAAGAACAGGAAGATGATGACGACGATAGTGAGAGTGACGAGGAGATGAGCGATTAGATAGATCAATATTAAAATAATACTAAGGATATCAGATAATACTTAGGTAGGTACGTACGGGCCTACGCCAGTTGCGCACGTAGTCTTTTGTTTTCCTCGTCCAACTCGTCCAGTCGTTTCTTGCTTTGCAACCTTTCAAAGCTGAGAGCCTCCTCTGCAGCTTTCCAACGACGGGTGAGTTCGTTCACTCTTAGTTGGTCACGTCTAGGTGATGATACATTTGTTGTATCTTTCAATGCAAAGTTATTAGACGTCGTTGTTGTCGTTGTAGCAGTGATCTCGTCGTGAGTATTCTCGTTATATGCTGTGTCTGAATCCTTCCTCTCTAAGTATGTTTGAACCATCGTTTCCAACCCCTGGTATATGTATCCATTAACTGCTTTGATCAATTTTGTAGCATCCACGTCGGAAATGCCCAGGTCGTCACGGTCAACAACTTGAACAATCCGCTCTCCGGCTTCACGTAGTGACTTCTGATCAAACACTTTACTCATTAATTTCACCGCATATGTCTCGAAATTAACGTCTGCATTGATCATATTGTCGATCAGTTCTAGGTAGGCTGCTTCCGTAGCTTCGTGGTCCTCCAGCCGCCGCTGAAGGTCGCTTATTGTATCCTGGTATTCAGAATCCAGGCGAGCCATATCATTGTCATGCTCATCTTGAATATTCGCAACTTCTTTCAACAGTCTTGCATTCTCAGCAACCAACTCGGAGTTCTGATAGCTTACATTCTTTGAGGATTTCAGATCTTTCTCATACGACTCCACTTGACCGTTCAATTGTGTTATGGTACTCTTCAACTGCTCCACCTCTTTCTTACCTGTCTCCGCCTCTTTCTTACTTGTCTCCATCTCTCTTTTACTTGTCTCCACCTCCTTCTTACCCTTCTCCACTTCTCCTCTCAACACCTCAATCAATTCATCCTTATCTTTGACAGTCTGCTTCATCTTTTCTAACTCCTCGTTCAATCCGTCCACTTTGTCTTGCAGTTTTCCAATCTCCTCAACTCTCTCATCAATCTCACCAGCACTGTCCCGTTGATCCTCTAACAAAGACTGCACTTGCTGTCGAAGATCGGCATTCTCCTGGATCTTACCTCCTATACCGTTCTCTTCCTCCATCTCTCTCAACAGATCCCGTTGTAACCGTAATTGGACCCTACAATCGGTCAACTCCTTCTTTAATGACTCGATCTCGTTGGTCCTGCTCGATCTCAGCTTCTTCCCATCGATTTTATTCAGAAATCCATTTAGTTCACTAACGTGTAAGGATCTGGTCATAATATCCGAATTTGTACTGGAATCAACATCTTCTTCGCTGTCAGCACCTGCAGAAGTTGTCAGAAGTTGTGTACGGCGATGTTCTAGTAATCTGTCGGCAGTATCCGAGATATCAAAGCTCGAAAACTGCTCTACCAGATCATCCGTATCATCCAAGCTCATGTAAACAATGGGGAGAAAATAAATTTGAGGTTTCCCTTCAAAGCACCTCGGGGATCTCCAAAAACAAAAAAAAAAAGAGAGATTATCGGGTGTATGGATGTTACAAAAAAAATAGAGCCGCTAGTCGCCGCGGCTTCGCGGGGTTTTACGGGATTCCACGGGATTTAGCCGTGAGAGGATTTTTAGGTTCGAAGGAGTTACAAATGTGTATCTTTCGAGAAGCGTGGGATATGAAGAGGGTAGAGTCACAGTAACAAGATTGCCACATCACAGTCAGTGTATCGCTTCTCAGTACTGCAGTATACTGTTCTTTCACTTCCTCCTTCCCATCTGCATTGTTTGCATCCAACCACAGCCCGTCAATACCCCGCCAACACCCCGCCACCGCCCAATATGACAATCTGTCCGATCTGTCCGCATAACTACCACTATTGGCAAATATGCAATGCAGTTTTATGCACATGGTAATTTCCATTTCTACTCCATATTCCTCTTCTCCGTAACCCCACATTTTAAAATCACCTCCCATATCCGGACTCCATAAAAAAAAATACCCCCAATGGTCACCGCGAAAATGGAGCGCCAAAGTCCGACTCACAAACAAAATTGTCCCATTTATTGGCTAAAATTGTGGGGGGGGTGGGATGAATTTGATCTTTTTTTGTCAGGCGATGCTTAATAGGCTATCTCTTACTATGTTTGGTTTCCACTGCTCCGGTCACTATTGTACGTATCACTTCTTATCATAGAACTGATAAGTGCCAAATTACTTGCTACAATATCTAATCCATCACTTCTTTTACTCCACAGACCCCTTTCTATCTCCCTATATATACCATCAGCTCATAAACAAACGGCGGAGAATTTTCTCCGCCAGTCCGCCTGTAATCCACATTGACTGAAATTTCTCGTAGCAAACCGGGTCCGATTTCAACCATTTAGGGCGGAATTTTTACCAATTTTCGATCTCTCGTTTCTTTTTTCCCAAGTCAGCTTCTTGTCGGGCAACGGGAAGAAGGAGAGTTGTGAATTCGATCCCTCATTATAAATAGGTACCGGACCCCCATAACTCCGTCCGCGCGACCCCTTTTCACACATTCAACCTTCACTTAAAAGACATGCCGTTGAATCAGTACGCGTGTACCCGTTGCCGACATCTAAAGAAGAAATGCTCTAAAGAGTATCCAAAGTGCGCAAACTGCGCCAAACAGGGTCAGGTTTGCGAGTACGTTGAAAGGAAGAATAAACGGAGAAAATCTCACGATAGAAGATCAGGTATGGGCTTACCAACAACACCTGTTGCTTACACCCCAGTGGCTCCTGCAACCAATACTGTCGCTCGTACTCCGTTACAAACTCAACTGATGCTACCAGTTACCGCCGGGCATCAAATCTCCGCTCCTCCATCCCAGATCTCCGCTTCCGGTCCCGGTAAACTTTCACTACCACCAATCCAAATGGTGGTCGGTCAGTCACCTCACAATGAAAGAGGTGCCTTGTCGATGTATTCGTTGCAACAACAGCAGCAAAATCAACAACAGCAACAACCGCAGCAACATAATCGTGTGCTGCCACCCCCATCGACTCTCCCACCTATCGGAAATTTAATGAGTCAACCACCATCAGTGTCTACACAGCAACAATCACAACAGCAACAACAGCAACAACAGCAACAACAGGTCCCAGTTCATAAGCCGGATTCTGTCGCTACAGTTGATACAACTTTTTCACATAAACCTCCGTCTATCGCATCGAGTGTCTCTTCGCTTGGCGTCGTGTCAACTCCACCTACTTTCAAGCAGAACTCGATTCCTGTCGAATGTATAACATCTGACAAGCCAAGTTCGATGTACACTCGTGTGGTGATTTCTGCATTTGTATTCAATTGTTCTCAACCTGCAAACCCTGAAGACTCAACGTCTGAGGAGACGTTGCAAGTCTTCCAGCAAGCGCTGGACGCTTATTTTGCACACTCGCAGAGGGAGGTTCCATTCTTGGACGAATCCGATATCCGCAATGGAACTCCTTCTACTCTCACTTACTTAGCAGCTTCTTGTGGTTCCTGTGTCTTGGAAAGTGCAGGAATTATCTCTAAATCATGTGACTATTCGATGAGATTCATGGCTCAGGCTAAAGAATCATTTGCTGATCAACCTCTGACTGGTTACGTGGCTGCACAGATCCTGACACTATTGCTATTGCACAGTTTCTATGGTAAAGATGCCGAACTTTGTTGGCTCAACCTTGGTGTGGTCAACCAGATGGCTGTCAGTTTAGGTTTGAACAGGTGTAAACCTCGCAATTGTTCCTCGCCGATGAACACCCGCAAACTCTTCTTCTCAATCTACACTTTGGATCGCTGGATCTCAACTACCTTTGGTAGACCCGTTGGCATTTCAGATGATGACATTGATGCACCATTACCTGAATTGGAAGATGTCACTTTGAGAGTCGTGGAAATGGCTAGAGTCGAAGGTTTGTTAATGGAAAATGTCCATGCAGCTCATGCTGGTGACACCTACCGTGATGCTAACGATCGTCAATGTGTTTACCATGCGCTTCGTAACGAGATAGAAGCTTGGTACAGTCGGTGCCGTGGTACCGCGCCTGCACCTGACTGTCCTACTGTGCGTTGCCGTCTACCATTGAGCAATCCAACTGCTTGGTTCACTGTCGAGTACTACCAGATGCTTCTCACCTTATACAAACCATCACCACTTTCCTCGAAACTCTCACCTGAACACATGGCCATGCTTGCCAAGTGTTCCTCGCAGGCACTCTCTTTCCTTTACAGTCTCTATGCATCCAATTGGTTCACTGGCAGCTGGTTCATCTTTTACAGGCTCATCACGATCACCAGAGGACTGTTGTATGCTCTCTGTGGTGAATGCATCGAGCCAGTCCAAGTGAAAACCAATATCCACCTGGCTTTGGAACTGTTGCGCTACTTCTCCGCTAGCTGGCCATTCTCAAATGCTCTGGGGGATATTTTAGACAAGGTTGGTACCGCTTTTGATGTCAGAGATACCGCTTTGATTCACAAGCTGTGTATCGATTACCAACGTGTCTTGTGTGATAACGGCGTGGATTTCTGGCAAGATGATACCTGGGACTCTACCGAGGTGGAACTGTAATGTAATTAACTATAATTCAACTTAACTTATTCTTATACAACTTGAACAGGTACGACGAGCTCGATTGGTTTCTTGCCAACTTGTAGTATGACCTGGTATCGGCGACTCAGTTTGCATGTCTCAAATCCTGGCACGATGTAATACTTGTCGGACTTAGCGCTTTCACTAACTTGCAGTGGAACTTTAACGGTAGCATGGTAGCTATGAGTTTCCGGGTAGAACTTCCAGTCTGCAGTGGTAGTTTGGGATTCAAAGAACGACTTGATCGTGTGAGTGTCTTTTACCAGGTGTGCCAAAGCTTCTGTTCCCTTGTAGACGTAGGATGGAACCGTTTTCTTGGTCTCAATAGCTGCATCTTGAATCTCGTGATACTTCTGAGTAAACTTGGCTCTGAAAGATGTTATTGAGTCGTATTGATCGATCACAAATTGATCATCAAGGGTTATTGGCAACTTTTTGGAAGAACTGAGTGTCACAACTCTTAACGACATCTGAATTGGGACATGTGAAGATGGTTTCCTCGTGATATCTGAAGATATACATTCGAGATCCAAAGATAATTCAGAAGTCATGGTTGAAATTGTACTTGAAATTGATTCACTGCAAAGGCTGAATCCGGATGTTCCTGTGATACAGGAGGGGCATCCAGACGGAGCAAAAGCGGGTGGTGGGGTGCGTTGTTTCTTGAAAAAGCACTCCGGGAAGATAGTACCAAAGTAAAGTCCGGTTGGAGCTAAAGCTTTGACTCTCCATTCACTTTTGGTCTTTTTAAATAGACCATCAGACACGATGGCACTATCGGTGGTGATATAGAATTGGTCTGCGCGAGAGTATGCAGGTGACTTCCGTACGGGAGGGCCTGTATACTCTCGCGCTCGCCTCAAGGCTGCGGATTTTTCCCTGGGAGACAATTCAGGTTCCTCGGGAGACGATCCACCACGCAGATCTTCCAAAGTGGATTCAATGGCAGACTCAAACTGCTGCAGTTGTGTTGCAGTGGATGGTAACAGTGAAGCATCAGCTCTGTCTGAACCAGTTACACGGAAAAACTGTTGTTCTTTCTTCAATAGAAGAAAATCAAAGTCATAGTCCTTTGAGAAGCCTTTCTGGTAGTACTGTTTGTAGCAGTCCAACTTGCGTCCAATGAAGGTACATGTAATCGAATAACTGATGTATTTGTTGAATCCAGCAAGGTCTTTTACAACCATTGGTCCTCCCTTGACAGATGAACCTGAATAACCTAAGGCTGGAGATGGTGCCATTCCTTGGGCTGCACCACCTTTGAATTTGGAATCAACACCGAAAGATGGTGGCAATTTCAAGTGGGGTGTCAACTGGTGAGTGCAGGCGGTATCCAACAGTTGGTATGGAAGAACAAAGGTAAAGAACTTCTTATAAGTGATACCTGGTTGCAACGTTTTCTCTTTCATGAAGCCAAGCATGGTACCATCACGTTGATCGATGCAACCACATTTAATTCCCTTCATAAACATACTTTCAGTTGGATGATAGCAAGCAGACAGGTCGTACATTGTCAAGAAGCTGGATGTTATTGGTGGTTGCAAGATATCATAGCCTGGAACCCCAAGGTCGCCTTTCAAAGCAACGTGGAACATTTCAAAAGGTAAAGGCTTGTCATCGGTGTTGGTGATGGTAATATAACCGGTAACTAAATCACCTGGACGGTATTCTCTGAACTGAGACTCGCGTTCCAACTCACATGTTTTCACACATGGGGTCAAGCTGACTTTAGGCTTGGTGGTAGTGATCACAATGTCAATGTCAACTGGTACATCAACTGGTTGCAATTTATCCAATTGCTTCAAAACGCGTGTTTCTTCGTCCTGATACACTGAATATTCGTGCGAATGCAGGATTTCCGCAGTGGAGCCTCTTCTACTTGACTCGGTTGAGCTGGCAGATTCATCGTAAGTTGGTGGTGAATAGTCGTCGTCGTCTTGATCATAGACGGACCGACCAAACATGTAGTCATGCATGGCAAAAGATGGTAAGACATCTTCAAGTAATTGTTTATCATGTGAATCTGTCATCGTTAATGTAAATCTGGTTACAAATGGAATTCAATTGTTGATTGGTACTTTTCTCGCTTAATTTGCAAACTATTTTAAATGTTTCAATATGTTGTATGTGACTAATTGAGAATATCCGTTTTGGACAGATTAGGAAAGGCTGAAAAATATTTTTTTGTCCGTGCAGGCAGGTGTGGTGTGAACGTGTAGTGTGTATAAGTGCGTGATCTGACCAGTTAAAACGCTTCCTGCATGCATCTGTCTACATTACTTTTCAATTGATTCATTTGGTCAATTGTTCGGTTTGGAAATGTTACTAATTTTGGAAAGTCCGATTTGTTTTGTTGCGTTTCTTTTTTTCAACTGATAGATTTAGCCGGTTCTAGACTCTATGAGCGTACTTTGGCATCGAGGAAGGTTGGAAATAAGGGATGGTTTGCCTGTCTAAGATGGGTTGGAGTCAATTGGTTTGTATCAATTGGAGTTTGGACATTGGTAGTATTGAGTTTTAACTGTTGGGTAATCGAACTGGTATAATTGAGTTGCATGAATAGATATGGACATAATGCAACGGAATTTCCGGATCTGGCATTCGGAGGAATGTGGCAGCAGATAAGGAGGGGAGGAAGGGAAAGGCCGAGCACCGAACTGTGGGGTAGCAATCGAGGAATTTGAGTTGGAGTGGTGGATATGACTAAATCAAAGCTGTATATGATGATCGTGGTTTTCTCCCGTTCCTCCCCTCCTCTTCCTCTTTCTCTTCCTCTTCCTCCCCCTTCTCCTCCTCGCTCTTGGCAATTATCTACCAGTGTAGATCTTAAAATATTTGCGTCGATCGACGCGTCATATATTTTTTTCATTCTTCATGTCGATCGGCTTCGTCGTTGCGTTGCCATCTCCCCCATAAATATCTGCACCCAAAATTTCTTCCCTCTTTAGATCATTCCCTAATGAATGGCAGCAAAGTGCTACCGCTGGCAACATTAGCACGGCAACGATGTATTGAGAATGCGCATTCGATCAACGACATTGGTTCCACTCCGTACCATCTCATAGAATCGGTTTTGAAGAAGAAAACAGCCAAATCGCTGTTGTTAATCGAGGAGAAGTCCCCTCAGATAGCATCCCATTCTGAGCCGCTATGGAAGAGCCTTATCGAAAGAGACTTCCCAGATCGGCCGGCCACTAGAATCCAGATTGTGGGTGGCAAGAAACGTACTGTTCCAGCAAGAGAACTGTATTGGGACTATTCGAGGCAAAGAGATGAGCAGAGGCGGCAAGCAACTCAAACATTCAAACAGATTACTAGGAATATAGATAGGAAGAAGCAGAAGCATCGAATCCGGACCGTTGATCACATTGTGGCTGCCGGGCCGAGACGTGCAGGCTCAAGCACAACCAGTACTACTCCGACGTTCAAGAGCTCTTTGTTGCAGAAGGCCCGGCATCAGAATAAGTTAAGGAGTCAGTACTTATCTACCAGCACGGCTAAACCGAAGATGTTCAAGAGGTCAGTTCCGTCGCAATCGACAATGCCATTGAGGCCAGGGAAAGTAATCAATCCGAAACGACCTGTATATGAGAAGCCGTTCCGTGCAAAGCCCCTGGCAAAGCCAATAGTGAAGCCTCCTCGAACTACTTTGGCCGTGGCTGATCTATCCAAACCGACACAGTCTACACCGTCTAAGCATAAACGGAATGCCTACATTTACGAGGGTAAGTGAGGTAAAGTGAGGATGGCCTCAGTCTATTTCTTTACTATCTATTTCTAATGTACATATTAAACTAGTCAACGCGACGACGCTTATACCCAGTGATATCCATCTTGGCATTGCCTTTGCGTGACTCCCAGTCGGTATTTTCACGACTGTTATCGAGTAAGCCCTTGTCACCTGAAACGACCACTGTCTGTTTGTATGACTTGATCCGCAACCGTCCCGACAATAACACCTTCATACTCCAGTCTTTAAAGCACTGCTCAGCGCGATTGTGATCGAGTCCGATCAGTTGTAACAAGTTCGATATATCAGAGGCGGATCTCAGCCTGGATCTATCAAGATGCGTCACACCGCTCGCACACAGTAATCCTCGGCTTCTCGTAGCACGTATCAGCTGCTTGATGTTCGAAATACTCTGTGCTCTTTGATGACTGTTACTTTCAAGCAGATCCGAATACTTGATTTCGAAATGTATACCTTTCTCTGTGGCAGATCCAAGAGTCTTGTGTTTCAAGTAGCACGGCAGCCGCTCTCTATAGTTGAAACTGATTATATCTATTTCCAAGTTGGTGATGGCCAACTGTAATGCACGTTCAGATTTAGGCTCCACGGCCACTATATCGTAGACCTGCTGGAACTTGGCCACATTCTGACACTGCGACGGGTCGTCCACTTTCAATGTGATTCGCGTGAACAACTTCAACCGACCTTTGAACTCTTTGAAATCTCGTTCCAAGTTGATTGGATTCATCCTTGATAACTCAGTTGGGAGATCCTTATTCATCTTGACGGTCCCTCCATTTGGTTCAAAGTTCAATGCTATATGAGTGTAACCGAGTTGCTCCATCGTCGCCAGGCATGCCTTCAATTTGTTCATCTCTTTTCTCGATGGCTCGCTCGTGAAGCTGTCCGTGGGGTACACCACGTTCAGGTCACAAAGCATTGGCAGAGAAGAAGAAGTGGTACAAAGCAGGGAGAAATCTTGAATAAAATAAAAAGTTCCTACCTATATCTATCTGAAAATCTATCTCGAAAACATCCCTACCCCAGCTGTCTCCCCGCCATTATAAATAGATCTGGGGTTTATCAAGACTTGTACATTTTGCCACTTTTTGCCCCTTTTTCATCTGTTTGTTCTTTATAATGACGTCGGTGAAAGAACAAGGAATGATCGACATCGGTAAGCACTGCGCAGTCTGCAGAAAGCTTGACTTCTTACCTTATACATGTCCCAAGTGTGGAGAAACGTTCTGCTCGGATCATCGTGCGCAGTTCAACGAGCATCCGTGTATAGTGGAGATGGAGCGGAAGAAGAACGTGTTGCCACAGATAGATACTTCAAAGCTGCCTTCGTCGTCGACGTTTTTCCCGAACATGGACAAGCTGCGGAAGGAAGCCAACGATAAAGCCAAGAACTCCCACGGACATCGGCTGGGAGGGTCGGTTGGCAGTGGTTCTAACGAATCGGTTACCAACCCGGTCAATATCGCCATTGCAAGACTTCGTAAGCTGCTAGGATCCAAAAAGAAACCATCTGTGAATCCATTCAAGAGGAAGACTTCACCACTGGTCGAGATGGCTCGATTGAAGAAGTCTGCAAAAGGTGACAGCAAAGTGAGTTCGACACAACGGGTTTACATCAACTGTATCTATTCTGACAGTGACAGCAAGATGACGGAGGCTGTGCCGTTGTATGTGTCAAAGATGTGGCCTGTGGGCAGAATGCTCGACAGTTGCACGGATCTGATGAAAATTAGAAATGTGAATAACCGAGTCACCGATAGATCAGAGCGGCTGACGATCCTACGCAAGGGTCGGAAGGATGAGACTCAGGAGTTTATTCACATCCCGACTAGCGGACGTGTGGCCAAAGAGATCCAGGACGGTGACACTGTGTACATAGTTCGAGGCGATCTCAACTATCCAACTACTTAATGTGTACTATATATAATATTATTAACCTCCCATTTCCTATTTATTTAATGCATGTGTACAGCCTAGCTGTGGTATATATATGTGTGTGTGTGTATGTGTATGTGTGTGTCAAAGTGGAAAGTGTCAACTCCATTCAATGGATCGACAACCATCTCCGATAGTTTTCTGACGAACTGTTCAACTCGTCAGCCACGTTTGATGGCAATCCATTGGCACCATCGTTATTACACCCTAGAGAGTGATGCCGATGCTGCAGAGTGTCATTCAGATCAAGACGATTGCTGTCGAGGTCGCTCGGACCAGTAGTCAGCTTCGTGCTCGATAGCATCGGACTCTCATAACTGAGCCCCCATTCCTGTGTTGTAGATATATTTTTGGCTTGGAATTGTGGAGTCAGTAACGGAGACACCGCTTTTAAAGCATAGCCATGATTTATAGATGAGCACACACTCAATGTAGGAGAATTGGACCGCTCCTCATCGAGCCGGCGACATTTGTCGGAACAGTAGACACCGTTGGGCGTACATTTCTGATCACAAACGATACAAAAGTCTTCGAAAGCAGACATTTTAATTGAAAATCTCCTGTTGATTTGTTAAACTTTCCGAGAGTTGGTTTCAAATTTCAAATATTCACTTCCTTACGCTCCTATTTATATAATTTTGGGGCACCCCGCAAAATATTAGATGGTCCCTCCACGAGGGAATAACTGCAAGCCACAGCGCGCGAAAATTTTTTTTTATTTTTTAATTGTGTTATTTTCTGCGCCGAAATACCCGTGGGGTAGAAGGGGGAGGGGAGGGGGGGGTTACGTGAGGGGTGAGGCGGGAGATGGGAGATGGGCTGTGGTGTGGGGCGTGGGAGTGGGGCGTGGTGCGTTGGCCTGGAATTGAGGGGTGGAATTAAGGGGGTTACGGGGGTTACGTAGCGGGTTGTGTTGTGTTGGGTTACGGGGTCTAGCGGGGTCTACGGAGTAGACACGGGACACAACGGACCAAACCCGTAAGAGGAAATCTAAAAATTTTGAGCCGCAGGTTGTCACGACCGAATTCCCCGCCCCAAGTTAGAATCGATTGAAGTGACTCAGGCCGCGATTCGTGGCCTGAGGTTTCAGTTATGACAGCAGATGCGCAACCGACTGATCCGAAACAGGCCAGGCTTGCATATTCTACACTTGTTGCTATTCTGTACTTGTTGACTATGGTCATTTGATCTCATTCTACATTGTCTGGTCTGGTGGCTTGGCACTATGGAGCTTCGGTCTAGAAACTATAATAAGCCTACAATAAGCCCCTACAATCCGGTCCCTTCGGGCCTTCGGCCCTTTCTGCTATGTGTGAAAAATTCTATGTGAAAAAAAAAAAAAAAATTCTCGCGCCAATCTTGTTTCTAAATCTGGTAATATAGACGAAGGTGTGCGGCTCAGTTCATGCTTTTATGGGCATCGCATTGTTGAAAACAAAAAAACTTCTATGTATAGCATCGTATTTTAGGGGCAGAGTATGTTCTAGAATAGCTTATAGCCACCGAGGCTTGAAACAGGTACCATAGATGATTCTAGAGCTCACCTCCTCCTTCTCACCCGAGACGCTATCGATCCCCCTTGTCGTTCGTCCTTTTCTATAATTTTCAATATTTCCTTGTAGCCTTCGTCATCGGCCTGCAGGGATTTCTGCACGTCAACCACAGTCACGTCATTTAGTAGAATATGTGAAACCGTTTCGAGGATCAGCATGAAAAGCGATGACAGAATCGCCAAGCAGTAGTTCGAAATCGTCAATCCAATGTCAAGCCACGATCCAAATGTCTTCACCAGATAGAAGAAATTCAGTGACAGTAGATCACTCAGAGATATTAATAGAGTTGAAACAGTGAATGACTTGAAATTCAATCTTGCATTCATCAATCCCAAAGCAATACTGAGAATCACGTATGGAACAATCAGTTTCAGCATTAACAATGCCCCCATTGGGAATGGATCGAATATTGGCAGCAATCTGTACACTGAATCCAATGAGAACGACGAGATAGATGAGACGTTACCTGTACCAAAGAACGCTATTTGCATCTGGAAGAATCCAATCAATGACACCCGAAGCAGCTGCAACCATTTGGTGCTGGCTCCTTTCAACTTGCTTTCGATATCGATCCATTTAAATAGCATTACCGAGTATAGCACGTAGAATAGTGCTTCGAACGAGATACTCAGGATCAAAAATGTAGGTGCAAACGTTAGGTACACCACCAAGTACCGCACTTTGTAGTTATGGTTAGGTCTCAAGCTATGTAAGAAAGGTGGAATCGTCAATGAAACCACCAGATTGACCCAGTTACCCACTTGCGCCTCCTTCGGCAATCCCTCTTTCCTCTGCAAATAATAGACTGCTTCGGTAGTCGATGCCAGTGCACTCACAATCAATGTCAACTGTCCGATTAAGATGTTTCTTGTCCAGTTGGTCAAGTATGGTAGTCTGGTCAATGAAAAGATACCAACCACAACCATCAAGAGACCGGATCCGACAATCAGTGTCAGGTCTTCCGTCTTGATTGGATCCTGAATAGGGAAGTACGACAATGACAGGCAGAGAGCAAACCAGATACTGATATCAAGCTTTGAGTACCGATCAGAAGCCAGAATCATTGGATACAGACCCAATAGGACAAACATCACCGAGAAAATACCTCTATTAGAGAATCCATAGGTGATGGATTCATAAAACACAATAACACCAAGTAATATAGCGAAACGGCTAACGAGTTTAAGTCCATGGAAGAACGTTTCTGAACCACGGCGCAGGTCTTCACGTTTAGTCAAGATCTGGTCCCAGAAGAAGACCGGGTAGAATGCGTATAAGTAATAGTTGAGTGGGAACTGTTGGCGGTAGAACACGGCTGCAAGGCCGATGTAAAGAGCGGATGCCATAATATGCACCAGAAGTGAGTTGCCATTGTCAGTGGTAGTTCCTTGAGTTAGAACGTACATCTCTAAAAACACAGTGTACGAGTAGACAATCCATCCAATGAATCCTAAAGTGACGATCGTTCTCAAGAGCAACCAGTTGTACTTTTGCAAGTAATCGAGGCCTTCTAATGTGACTTTCATAAACTCTTCGATTGTTGCAACCGTCTTGGCAGTGTCTTCGTTGGTTGCAATTAATGATTCGATTTCTTGCTCATATATAGAGATTGGTTTCTGTTCAAACTTCGGATATGGTCTATAATCGAACTGATGGGCTTTCATTTCAGACTCCTTGACCAGGTACTGTTCCAAGATCGTCAATGCATTTTTGTATAAGCCTGAGATACGATCCTCCACGGGGGTGTCCAGGAAATCGATCGGCAATTCACCGACAGAATTGGCCGGATAGTTCAAACCGATCAAATAGGACATCAATGAAGTGATATCTGCCTGCTTCATATCATGACGCTTGATGTTATCCAAGTTCCAGTCTTGCATCTCCTCACCCTCGGTAAGTAAGTATTCGTTATCATGTGGATCAATTTGAACCGGTTTACGGCAACCGGCACCCCAGCAGATGATCGGAGTTCTGGTATTATTAGGATGGCCATCACCGTGAGATCCGAACCCGGACATACCGTGATCGGCAGTGAAGATAAACGCGGTATCCTCGTCGCCAAAGAACTTGTTGACTTTAGTGACTAGTTTTTCAATCTCACCGTCGGTGTACATGATATTGTCATAGTATTCAGGGGAGTATGGTCTGTAACTGTGTCCAGCGGTATCAGTACCGAGCAGATGAAGGAAGAAGACGGTTCCATCCTTGCGCATCTGATCATTCAGAGTAGAATTGTGAGTACTGTTGGCAAACAGTTGATCCATGTGATCAAACACGTACCGATCAGTCTCTATGGAAGAAGCGGTAAAGTCTTCAAACTCATGGCCGTACATCCAGGTATCGACTTTACCCGGAGTAGCACCTTGAGCAAACATGGGCAATATATCTGGAGAACCGAAACTGAAAGCATGCGAGGACTGATTCAAGGTTGAATCAAAGTCGACAGGATTCTCTTTCCATCCTTTGGTGACAGCACTCACGTCCTCGTAGAAACCAGCAATCATAGCAACGTGACCTGGGCGTGATTCCGTGGGCATTCTAGTATGTGAGACACCGTATGCTCCTTCGTTGAGGATAATTGACCTTAAATATGGTGCCAAGTACTGAGTTTCACCTGTTCTTGGGTGGTAAGTCTTGGCAAAGGTCTTGTCAGCACGTTGGCCATCTCCCACCATTAAGAAGAGTCTCTTAGCAGGGGGAGCACTGGTCGATTGATGGTGCTGCATTCCATGGACAAGAGGACTGACAAAGTAGATGTCAAAGATTGACCATAGGTAGAGGAGGTGGAACAAGACGCCTACCACGATAAGTGTTCCTCTTCTTGAAAGCATGGTTACGGGGGGAGAATAATAAAACGCGTGGGGAATATTTAATAAGTAGCGAGGTGACCGGGTAGAGGAAGAGATGCTGGTTCCGGGTTGCGAAGTGAATAAAGCTAGACAGTGTTAGCGAGTGTGATGGGTGATAATTGGTAAGTTTGTTCCCTGGTTAGCTAGATCATGTTGATGCGGGAGATTTAAACGGATTTCTCATAGAGGACACGTAAGAGGTGCGTAACCAATGTGGTTTGCGGATTTAGTGCAGAGTGATGTACACCTGGCTACAACGTGGATGTACTGTGGTTGCAATATGAGTATAATATGACTGTTATGTGATGTTTTTGATTCCAATTGAGCCGATTGAGCTTCCCCGGCCACTCCTACTTCCTAACTGTACAAATCCCTACTGCTAATCCCTACTGCTAATCCCTACTACCCCCTCCTTCCTATTTAGGATCTCCCTTCACTACCCTCCTTCCCCACATACCATGTGAAAAAAAAACTTACACCTCCAACCATCACTTCTTCTTCCTAATGGTTTCCGCAGAATTCACTGAAAAGGCCGAGGCCGTCAAGCACCTCAACAAGACTCCAACCGACGACGAACTGTTGCAACTCTATGGACTCTACAAGCAAGCCACCATCGGTGACAACACCACCGAGAAACCAGGTATGTTTGACTTCAAGGGTAAGTACAAGTGGGAGGCCTGGGAAAAGGTCAAGGGAACCTCTCAGGAGGATGCTGAAAAGCAATATATTGAGCTTGTTGACTCTCTGATCGAGAAGTACAACTGAGAAGTACATACGATATTTTATGGAATGAATCAATCAATTAATCAATCAGCTTCAGCTATTCATCCTTAGCTTTGGCTTCTTGATCTGCTTCTGAACACACCGTAGTCAATCTGTTCAGGAAATCAACTAGTATCACCGTTGGAAGGATCACTGTTGGAGTATATAGTGCCACCAGTTTCCAAACCTCTTCATTGGTCAAACCTTTCTTTGGTCCATCCACGTAAATGTAGATCACACACTGTAAACTTGTGAATGCTGCATTGAATCCGTATATCAAGAAGTATGGCCAGAGTTTTTTCGAGAACCGGCCATCATTCCGTGTATAGTTCATCAATGCTACGATAAACAGAGGTAATTGGAACACCAATTCAAACCAGACGAAGTACCGCATCCATAGTGGTAACTCAGATGCCAGAAAGTCGTGATTTTCCACCACCTGGTACCGGTACAGATATTTCTGGATTGGCAGCTGGTATTCCGGTGGGATGACGAAAGTATCATCAACCAACAATGTCAGCACCGAATGCACCAGAAAGTAATAGAAGTAGACGCTGTCCAGCATAATTGTTAAAGAAACTGCGAAGAAACGATGTGGTGAATAATTGGTTGAAAGATTCGAACCCGCAGCTCACCTCACCTCACCTCACCTCACCTCACCTTACTTTTAAAAATATGCGGCTTCCGAATCGGGAAATCCAAGTAAATCAAGCGTCGTTCCAACTCTGTGCTATATTAATACATAATCGAAGGGTGCTAGTTCTTATCCATTGTGGCCTTCCGCTTGGCGACTGATTCCTTTCCGTGCAACGTCAACAGTTCTTGTATACCAACGTCATCTCTCAGCATTTGATCATGTTCCTCGGTCCAGAATCCTCTCAGGTTCTGAGGTGCAAGCTCACCGGTTTTTAGATAGTTCAAAACGACCGCCAAGAAGTTGTTCAGCATACCACATGAGCAGTCAAACCAGTAGTTCAGCCATGGAACTGATAGACCCGTCTTATCGTGGATGGCCTTGAACAAGTCCTCGCTCGTCGTAATATTAGATCCAAAGTCTCCAAACACATCCTCGATATCTTTGATGATTTCATCGGCGTTCGCATCGGTTCTGTTCACTAGCGGTTCTGGCTCCTCCTTCTTAATGTTGTCCAATGACATGTTCAGGAAGTTTTCGTGTGGATTAATCGAGCCTGTAAAATCGATGTTTAATGCCTTCATTTCATCTGCATCTTCAAACAAGTTGGCACTCTGTTCTTTCTTGATCTGCTCCTCCTTGCGTTTCTTCTGAGCTTCTGCTGCTGCCAATGCACTCAAACTCTCACCAATCTTTGATGCAGCAACGAGATCTGGACTGTTGTTCCCAGCATTCACTGCCACTGCTGCCACCGCTGCAGCTGCCTCCTCAGGACTTGGAGATGTAGTAGTAGTTGTTGTTGTCGTAGTTGTTGGATTCACCTTCTGCTTCTTCGAAGAGCTTCTCGAACTTAAGTTTCTCATTGGACTTGGCGTCTTACCCTCTGCAATCGTTCCCTCGTAGTAATTAACATAATTCTCCAATCCATAAACAGATGCAAACTTCCGGTACCGATCACGCCAACTCATGGCCGAATGTCTTGGATACTTCTGTGCCAAACCTTGGAAAATATGCTCTGGAACACTATTGGTGTCCAACTTACGTTTCCGTAGAACGGCGCTGTCGGCCTGGCGGAACTCGAGAATACATTTGCAAAGATCATAGTCTTCCTCTGCTGTGTACTGACTTTTCAATAGACCTGGCAAGACGGTATCACGCACGGGCCTTCCATTTTCCTGCAATTGAATGTATCCATCCGGTTTGAGTCTATAAACATAGTCCAACCGTTTAGATAACACCTTGCGATATCTGAACCGAATCGAGTTACCTGTATGTCTTGACAGCTTTGGGAACTTGGCGAGTTCTGCATAGAAGCTATGAGTCGACCGTAAGTGTGGGTTTCTTCTGATCATTTCCAAGACGGCCTCATCTTCTTCTGGAGTGAACTTGGACGATCTCTTCTTCGGCAAGTCGAATCTGGATTCAGACAACTGTTGTGAACCATTGCTAGCTCCTTCGTTACCGTTACCGGCAACATCTTCGGTTTTCAAACCCTCCGGAGGTTCATGCATCAATGGATACACGTTAATGTGGTGACTGCTACCGCCTTTAGAGTTACTAGCAGAAAAACTGTCCGTGATTGATGTTTCCGCTGATCCAATTGATCTGTCGAGTGAACTCTTGCGGAAACGGAACTCTTCAAACGGTGGTAATTGGCCACGGTTACGGATGAACCAAATCAAATCGTATGTATAACCTTCCAAAGCTGACTCCTTGTTGCCATCGATCAGGTTGTAGGAGCCTGGAGTACCCAACGGAACGATCTCACCTCCTAAAGCTTCCACGGCCTCTTCGACTTGCCGCGTGTTGTCGGCAGTTCCGACGACACTGAATGATTTCCCAGCCAATAAGGTCCGGTCTTTCTCTTGCTTGCTCATAACTTCCGATGCCGTGGCTGCTGCAGCCATTGCTAGCGCCTCCTCGGTCTCTTCTAGCTGCAATTGATCGTCAATAGCCTTGTCTGAGGACATCTCAACAGCTACCTCTCTGCACCACTAGTGATAAACAACTGGTTAAGTTTTTTCCCCCCTTTTTTTCTTGAGTACTTGAAGGAGGGGCAGGGGTGGGGAGAGTTATTTGAGTGATGCACGACAGTTTCCTATTTAGGACAGCAGACCTTCCTTGCAAATCCGGGATTCCATTGAACGTTTGAGGAGGTTATAGATATATTCATACTAGATATTATACTGAGTTACCCCCTAGACGTATTATCGGTACGTGGAGTCTCTTTCACAATGATTGGCTCTTTTGAAAGCAGTTTCCGTAGCTCGTCGCTCACTGGAATCACGTCTTCTCCACCACTCACTATACCTTGGTTCTTGCGATCAATCAGTTCCACCATCTGTTTGAATTTCAAAAACAAAAGCTCACCTCTCACAAGCAGGTCATCCACTTGCAATGTACCACTTAGCTCGTTCATATACTTCAGAATATCGTCGAAGCGGTGCAGGTCGTTCAAAATGATCTTCGAATGACCTTCAAGAACGGCAAGGCACACAAACAAAACGAACTGTGACGAATGATAGTTCGTCCACAACACTTCCCACAGCTTCATTGTGTCTTCAAATTCAAGTTCTCTCTTGAACCACACCAGCAGCATCCGGAAAAAGAAGAACAGGTTGCCGGAATCACATTCGTCCAAGTGTTTATACAATTCTGGGAGCATAAATTGAACCAATTCTGTCAGCGTAAGCATCTGTTCCTTCATACCGCTAACATCACGCAAGAAGTTCCGTTCCATCACTTCCATGAACCTTGCAAATGCCCAGAACGAAATCGGCTCATCCCTTATAACGTAATAGAGAGGAGACAACAGATCTGACATACCTTGCACGTACCCAAGGTTCGTATTCAACTCGTTGTAAGACAGTAACATATCACGTAGAACCATCAAGTTCGGATTCTTGAAACCTGCATCGTCCTCTGGATCTTCATTGCCGGTCTCTCCAGCATCCTCAGGGTCTCCTCCCTTGTATATATCGATATCCCGGTCGGTCCGGCGGACATCTTTATCGATTCGAAGCTTTTGGTCTTTCCAATATTCATCGTTCTTCTGCCTATCCAGATCACCTTTCCAACTGTTCTTATACTCGATATAACTGTCATAGAATGTAGTCTCTAACTGTTTCCGCTCCTCGGTAGATGTATCATATGGATAGACTCGTAACAGGAACAGCCAGGCAGTAGGTCTGATCCCAGGCTCTAATCCACCATGGAAGACCCTATCCAGCACTTCTCTTGCAGTTATTTGTAACCGTCCTGATTTGTCAAAGAAAGACTCCCATTCTACTTTAGAAACCGGTTTCAATCTTCTGGCACTGGCAACCTCATGTGGTGTCAATGCGATAGTCCCCTTCCCCAACTCTGAAGACATCAATTCTCGGTAATAGTTGTTACCAATGATCTGTTTCTGAGACTTCTCGGCTTGTTCTTGCACAGCCAACGCCCATTTAGAAAGGTAGACATTGGCAGAATCGAAATCATCACTGATGGCTTTAACTTGAGGCATCTTCAACACATTCTTGATAGCTGCTGGAACATTGTCATTTGCGATAACTCCATTGATCTGCTTCTTGGCAAAACTGGTCACCGATGCTAGACCTGTCAGCACCTTCCATTTAGCGTTGGAAACAAACTCCTGAACGGTATCACCGACGGACTCGCCATTCTCTGGACCGTCCAAAACGTCAGGAATGAACCCAATAGTATCATCTTTGGTTGGATTCACCAAGTACATTCCCTTTTCCAAGGTGGATTCTTCAATAACACAATAGTTCCGAATGCAGCTGATAAATCTATCACCTCCCCAGTATAATTCACCTTTGGAGTTCTCAGCAAACGGATCAAAAGTGTTGCTCCTCAACTTCTGTTCACGTTTGGTTCCTGGACTCTCGTCATCGTGGAAGAACAATGCCGGCACTTTCTCCATGACATTCTTTGAATGTAACACAATGGATCCTTCCCATAATCCTGTCGTTTTAGGACGGACCTGGATGCTGTAGATGTTGGAGATCGGTAGTCCGAAGGCATAGGAGGAAAGCGATGTAAGCTTCGGTCTATCGATAAACTTGTTAACTTTAGGTTTGTTAGACACCTGTTTCGACTCATCCGTTGCTTTATAAAAGTCATAGTCTTCTCCGTCAAGTCCATACAAATCAAAGTAATCCAAAGTATCCTTATCAGCGCCATAGACATCCGTCTCCGGTATATAGGCAACTATCAAGTCCGGATTCTGAGAATCCACAAATGGCTTCACAATTGTTAGGTATCCGGCAACATTATCGCGTTTGTTGTTGGTCACATGCACATACACCTTGGACTTGCAATATAGCAATTGTCCCTTGCCTGGAGGGAACATTTGAGGACCCATTGAGGAATGAAGAAGTGATGCTTAGAGCGAAGGAATTTTTAATTATTGAAGAGACCCTCTAATTAAATTGTGGGGTAAACGGTGGGGTGGTGGTTCATTAGATACTCATTAAAATTAAGACATGTATATAACTGCAGGTTCATATAATCACTGTGGTGTCTGCTCGTTGTTCTCATCTCCTTCTTTGTCCTCACGTTTGATGAAGAACTTGTACTTAGGGCCATAGTTGACCCTACGGCCTCCTCTAACGAGATCATCCATTTTGACTTCACGATGTGCAGCACTGTGAGGGAAATAGTAAACGTTGACTGGTGGAAGGTAGTAGTTGGATTTGATAGGGAAGTATGAGTACCGTCCATCATCTGTTGGCTTCTGTGGAGTGACGGCAACCGATGTAATTTGAATTTGATCGCGGTTAGTATTGTTGACCTTATGGACGGTTGGAATGGGAGTAGGAATTGGTGATGCAGATTGGTTCTGTTGTAATTGCTGTGCTTGTTGTTGTTGCTGTTGTTGTTGCTGCTGCTGTTGTTGTTGCTGCTGCTGCTGCTGCTGCTGCTGCTCGTCTTCGTCTTCCTCTTTCTCGTGTGACTCTTGGTACTCGGGCTTGCTACTAGTAGTGCTTATGCTTGGTTTGCTTGATCTCCTCTCCTCAATGGCAGGTTTACCTAGACGTGTCTCGTTTCTATCACCATAGAATGAAGGATTACGGCCACGGACAGAGAGTGCAGTTGACTTCAGGATTCCTAAAGGAATGATTTGATTACCGCAGACGGCATCGATGGCCAAGGTAACGTAGTAGTAGTCTTTGGCTCTAGCCTTACCTTTATTAGGAGTAGCTTTTTTGAATTTGAACCGTGGAACTTGAACATCTATAACACCTTGGGTAGGTGGGAATTCTTGAACTTGTGCAGTAGTCAATTCACCTTCAATGGCACCGATCTTTCTTTGAGACGACACAACCAGTTCGACCGTTTTATCTGAGAAATTCGACTTAGAAACGAGACTGACCTTGATCTTATCTATCTGTATTCTATTTTGGTCGATGACAATGACATAGGGTTTATTGTCAAAGACAAGCTTGGTGTCGAGACAGATCAAGTTGCGTCGATAGCATGCAATGGCAAACTCTTCGTTCTCATTAGCAAGATTGTTTTCATTGTAGTAGAATCGGCCGGACATTTTGGAAGAGAACTGGTAGTGAACCTGCTTGTTACTAGCATCCAAAATCAACGGTTGATTGGCGAGGACATTTTCAAAGCGTAACAGGTTGCTACGACCTTTTATATCAGTATGGTCGGGTGCTTGGCTATTGGGATCTAAGTGTAGAGCACCATGTTTATCAGAACTGAGCGATGAGGTCAAAGCAGTATGCGGAGTCACCACGTCGCGAATTTCATGATTTTCAGAAGAATTGGTGGCGGAGATGGTGGTCGGGGTCTGTTGATTAAACTGTGAGAAAAGCTGCTCATCGAGAGCTTGAGTTGCTGAGACGGGGACGGTCAAGTCGAGTTGGGATTGACCAGAGTGTAACTTCTCGTACCTGACTGTTGCGGATGGCTGCACACTCATCTGAGGAGTTCCCACAGGCACGAGTTTTGGTGTCAATGATAAGCCAGGAGGTGGTGGTGGAGGAGCAGACGATGGATCGTTTGCACTCCATGCGAAAGAAGGTGAACCTGCTGTTAAAGCGGGTGAATACGATTGAACAGCCGGATACATGTTACCAAGCTGTTGCAATCTTGTCGAAGAGGCTTCCAGCGGTATCAAACTAGAGTAGTGCGCTGTCCGTGTGCGTAATCTATTCTCAGAGTTATCTCCCATTTCAATACCATAAGATCCCATCTCTGTCGCAAATGATAGTCTATCCATATCAGTAGGGCTTGTTATCTCCTGCTTGGACTGTCCCGGGTTCTGCATATACTGCGACTCGGTGAACTCGAACTCTGGCATGAACAGCTGAGCAAATTCGTCGTTCATGGTGTGTTTTTGCCAAAAAGAAGCACCGTTTCACCTTATGCGTATTTGGCTAACTTTTTTTTCCAACTCGTATCTGCAAGATAAATAGATGCGGTGGGGGGACGGTTAGGTAAGGGGGCGGTGGAGGGGGGTGCAGCAGGGATGGTGCAGTTGGGAGCGCAGCGGGGAGTGCAGGCGGGGAGTGGGGTAGATAAGTGTTTTTTTTACGGGGCCAAGTGCGGGGGAATTTCCCGAGGATAATCGGGGGATCCCAAATAATCTCGGCATCCAAATGGTGTGAATCTTAGGAAAAAAGTGTAACATTAGATAGGGAAAAGGTTGCATTAGATAGGATAGAGAAGAAAAAGTTGCATTTTGAGACGCGAGGTGGAAGAAATGTGACGGGGTGTGAGGGTGTTGGGGTATGGTATGCTGGGTGAAAAGGGACTTGATAAGTCTCTGCCCGTCAAATCATCTCCTTAGTTTGCCCGCAGACTCCGCGCATCCGCAGCAGAGACAGCGGCTCCAATGATACTGGAGTCATCTATAAAGCTCAGCGTTATTTCTGGCAGTCCCAGTCCCCGACTGTACTTGGACATGATTCTCACAACCTCATTACCAAAGATCTTATAGTTTCTAAGCATCGAACCAACGTAACCTATACTGAGTGGTTCTGTATCAGACTTAGAACTGCTTGTACTTCTCTCCATTATGGCACAGGCCATGGCCGCAGATGCAAAAATAACGGCTGCTCTATTTGTCAAAACGATAATAAGCTTCTGGATCAATGGGTAGTCGTGAATAGTCAACTTCAAATGGTATTGATCAAACAATTCCTGCGCTTGTTCGAATGTAGCATCGGATAACTTTGACACCAAGGTAGAATGAACCTCATATGGCACATTGAATTCGGTGTCTAATAAATCTTCACCTTGAAACAGTTCACCTGTAGAATGACCATACAGAACACCGATTCTAAACAGTTCACCGACGTATCTACCGCCAGTCAAGTATTCCAATGGTTGGTACAGGGGCAATTCGTAGTGCATGAAGTTATCTGCAGGAACAGAGTCAAACGCTGGAATCATACCCTTATCGATAACATTATTGACGAGTCCGTTCTGAATGACATCTGTTGATCCAAAGAGTGAAAGCTCCACGTTACGCACTTTACCGTCGAGTGGGAAGGAGGCATTTATACCTGTACCCAAGACAATTCCCAACTTGGCGTTGTGCTGATACAGTCCTGCCACATAGACAGAAACTCCGTCGTTGATAACCGATTCGATATGAATCTTAACATGATCTCTGGACAGCATAGTGTCTGAGATTCTAGATGCGATATCAACTTTATTAAGGATCGATTCATCCACAGTGTAACCTTTACTCACAAGATGGATGTATCCGTCGTTAACTTTGGTCTGTCTCAATGGGAAACTCCATGACAACCCGACAGGGATGGTCTCATCATTATCAAAATATGGACCCCCAGCTTCTGACAGCACTTCCTTTATACGATCACATAGTCTGTCAAAGAATGACTGATCGATACGTTTCTCATCTTCGTCCATATCCCATTGTTTCTTGGTGATGATCTTGTAACCACCGTCTTTCAAGTCCAATATACACACTTTCGTGGTAGACCCTCCAATATCAACGATCAGATAACGTCCTTGCTCCGTTCTAGTTGGAACCAACGTTGCACATGGAACCAAAGTAGTTTTAGATTTGTGAGTATTGGAATATTTCAACTCTTGAACCAGAGACTTGGTAAACAGTGGCACTTTCCCTTCAGAGTAACCTTTGCTGATACCGTCCAGCACCTCTGATAATGACTCTGAGTAGCTGCTGGTATCTGTCGAGGCAGACTGGCCCACGCTAGAACTGTCTGAACAATCCAATCCGTTGCAACATGTTTCTGTGGATCTAGTCGTACTTTCGATCCCCATCCTTTGTCTTTATTCACTCTTTTAGATGCCGATCCTTTCCTCCCTCAAATAAGGTGGTCTAAAAATGTCACAATTCGAGCCCGGGATATTTACTTCCAGATAAATATTATTTATGCTCCGCTGATAATGTCAATTGCAACTTACCCCCGCTAAAAAATGCTACCTTTTTTTTACCATTTTCCGCTCCGAGATGTCGTACTATCTGCAAAATCCGACTGCGTGCATAATTTTTGTGCCACATTAGTTTAACGCTGAATTGATAGCGGGGTACATGAGAGATATATGATACGAGGTACATGATATCAGAAGATATAGTGCCTTCTATAATTGAGGTTTCGGCCTACTCTCTTTTCGTCGGATCTTCCACATTTCCCATTTTTCACTCCGCTCCGCTCCGCAACAATCAATGGAACATTCCCCATCAAATTCTTTATCAGTCGATCGACGCGGACTAATAAACAGAGAGAGAGTTTTCTTTCTCTTGTTTTTTTTTCTTTAACTCCGTGCGGCTCAACTGTCTCAGATGCTTCCCAATTCCTCTTCACTTCTTCTTCCTTTAAGTTTCGAAACAGATTGAATTGCCAATGAAACATGAAGTGATCCTGATCGATTCCAGCGATGACGAATCATCAACTGTCATCTCATCCAATTGTTTCGACTCCCTCAATGAAAACCAACTGGCTGCCGTGAAAAGTCCCGAGAACCATGTCTTGCAGATCTTGGCAGGTCCTGGTACGGGCAAAACTGAAGTTCTCACTAAACGTGTTGCCTACTTACTTCTCGAGTGTGGACTCGACCCCAAAAGGATTATTGTCACCACGTTCACGCGGAAAGCCGCTGAAGAGATGCGTCAACGTGTCGGTTCTATCTTGAAAGACGCGTCTTCCAACATTAACGTCAACGAGATCTATATGGGCACTTTCCATTCGATCTGCGTTCGTATCTTACGAATCCATGGTAAGAAGATAGGTCTTCGTTCCGGATTCGCAATTGCCGATCAAGATGATTCAAACAAACTTCTCAAGAACGCTGTCAAAGTGTTCGACCCTCATCCAACGGCTAAAGATATAAAGTTTGTCAAGTCTTTCATTGGAGAATGTAAAGCCAATGCTCGATTCCCGGAAGATATCAACGTCCAAACGCTACCGCCTCATCAACACAGAAACTTCGACATCTACCAGGTCTATCAGGATAGTCTCAAAGTCAACAACGTTCTTGATTTTGACGATATCTTGGTGTTCACCTCGAAGCTTCTAAATGTGTATCCTGAAGCTGTCGGTCATATCCAACACGTTCTCGTCGATGAATTTCAAGACACAAACCCTGTTCAATTGGAGCTTATCTACCAATTTGCTCGCGCCGGTCCGCATCATATCACTGTGGTCGGTGATCCAGATCAATGTATCTACGGGTTCAGACATGCCAGTGCAGAGAACTTCTATCTAATGGAAGATCACTATCAACGTCTTGGAGTCACCGTCGATAAGATTGCTCTCAACAAAAACTATCGATCCACACAAGCTATCCTGGATCTGGCCGAAGATGCCATCTCCGAGTGGGTCGATAAACGTGTGGAAAAGAAACTCATTGCGCATCATCCAGAAACTCAAACCACTATCACTTGGGATGAGTGCACCGATAACGATGTTGAGGCCAGGTTGCACGCCGATGATATCAAGTCCCAGTTTTCCTCGGGAAAATACAACTATGATGATATGGCTATCTTGCTTCGTGCCGGTTACCTCAGCCGTTCGTTCGAGCAGGCACTCTTAGGTGCAAAGATTCCATATAAGATTCTCCACGGTCATTCGTTCTGGGACTTGACCGAGGTTAAGATTATGGCATGCTTTCTGCGGTGTATCGGTTCTGATACCGATCCAATGGCGTATGGATACCTCTTGGATCATCTGGTCGTGGGACTCGGTCCAAAATCCTTGCAAGCTCTTGAAGCTAGGAAAACTGCTACCAATGGTGATTTCCGACAAGTGCTCTGTGATGTAGTTGACGGCAAGATTCCATCAATCATTACCAAAGTTCGCTCCCAGATAGGTAAAATCGTTGGTCTTGTCGATCGTTCTCGTGAGAGTTTGGAAAAAGGTGACGATGTCAGGATGGTGTATCAGAAGATCGTCGATGATGCGAAAGTTGTGCTTCACGTTCTCAAAAAGAAGAAGAAGGCTAATATGACCGAGGAAGAGATGATTTCTGAGATTAAGGAGAACATTAATGAAGTGCTAAACTCGCTAATGTCGTTTGAGCCGCCTGAACCAACTGAAAATCCATTTGAATTTGTCTCAGATTTCTTGGACTCGATGTATCTATTGGAACAAGCCCACGAAGAGCAGAATAAGGACGACTCTAATGGACTGGTTTCCATCACAACTGTTCATGGTGCTAAAGGTTTAGAATGGCCGATTGTGTTCATTCCAGGCTTGGCAGATGGTATCTTCCCATCTAGGTTCGTCCTGGACTTGGAATATAATAAAGACAAGGCCGAATATGAGAAAGGTATGAGCGAGGAGGCTCGCTGTGCCTATGTTGCAATGACTCGTGCTAAGGACTATCTGTATCTGAGCTGTCCTCGTGAAAGAGTTGGCTCTTATTGGGGTGAGCCTATGAAAGTTTCGCGGTTAGTCAATAGGTGTGTTCACAACGGTAAGCATGTCTACGATCGTACACGGCGCAACAAACAGAAGGCTGTCCAGAAGGAGAACAAGTGGTCTAATAGTGCACCAATGTACCACTTGAATGGTAGCTTCAAAAGGAAAAAGCCAGTCAAGTTCGGTCAGTCTAAACGCAAACCTACTCCGCCAGGTTCAGGTTTCGTTTCGGCCAAGTCAATGTTAAATAAATGATATCGAATATTATTATACTTTGATAGGGTAAATTAGGCGTTTGAAGTAGTGATGTGGTCCCTTGCCAAGCATATCGTGGTAGAATTGTAGTTTTTCTTTTAGAGCGTCGGTTTCTGAGTCCGTGAGTTCTTGCTCGTCGATCTCCTTTTCGACGGTGGCAATACGTGCTTTGAAGAATCTCATGATCTTCAATTCTCTTAGAGGAAGCAAGAAGAATAACCCAACGGTAGAAAAGCATCCTGCCACGATCTGAGAGTTCAAGAACGGTCTATGCTTACCTGGTTGTCTAAGCTTTAAAGCGATCAGTTCGACAACAAGGCACCAAACACCCATGAAGAAGTTCTCAATAGACCATGCGGAGGGGAAGAGTTCTGGAGTGACATTGTCTGCGAGAATAGGTTGATTAAGAGTAGAAGCCACTCCGAACGTCAGTCCGGCAATGATTGTGAAAAATAGAATGCAAATGTAACTGAATGCGTTGATCCACATAGCGAATGTGAAAACGATCATGACAATATTAAGAACGACAGCCAGGTTTGTACGTCCGGTATAATCGGAGCCCACACCAATAGAGAATCTTCCAATGGCTTGGCAACCGTTGAAGATGGCGGTCATATCAGATCCGGTCTTCTGGCTGAATCCCATGGTGGTACAATAGGTTGACAGTGAGAACAGAACGATCACATAACAACCTTGGACAAGCATGAACCAAACAGTATTAACATGAACGTACCACAGTTTAAGACATGTAGGATTGAAAAGGATGTTCGCACGTGTTTTAATGTCTTGCACTGTGCGAAGTCTAGCCTGAGGAACTCTAGGACGTGATAATGCAGCGACCAGCAATGCAATAGCAGTACATATGATAGCAATCATACGTAGAGACCACTTGTAAGTGCCAGTCTTGTCTATGAGTTTTTGAGATGTCAATGCAAAGAGGACACCACCGACACCACTGGCACAGACGGTGATACCAGAACTGATACCACGTTTCTTATCGAACCAATCAGATATTAGAGTGAATGGAGGGTTGAATGTCAATGCAAACCCGAGTCCGACAAGGAATCCAGAGGTGAGATAGAGCTGCCACAGCTGTGTAGCCCATGATGAAAGAAGGTATCCCGCACACTGGAGGATGGTTCCAACGATAATGGTAGGTCTAACGCCTATAATAGCGGCTAAAATTTGAGCCAATGGGGCCAAAGATTGAGCCAAACATAACACCATGGATCCAATCAATGCATAGTCTCTAGAAGTACCTCCAGAGAACACTAGGTTATCGAGCCAGTAACTCAAGAACACTCCGTACGCACCATTAGCACCCCAAGTGCAAAACAGAGTCATGAATCCAACACATGCCATAACCCAAGCATATCCGACATCTCTCTGCGGCAACTTACCACCAACAGCACCGGTAATGACCCTCTCTAATGACTCGGACTCTTCTTTTTGTAATGCCTGCTTCTCCTCTTCTGTAGAAGCCTCGGTGCGTCTTCTTCTCAATGACTCAGCAGCTTGAGATTTGTAGGTAGCCACTCTGATAGCGCTCTCTAGTCCCATGTTTGTCAACTCCCGGCCCAATGTGGTACTCTGCTTCTCTCTGATCATATCATCATTGGCATTGTTGTCTGTTCTGATCTGTGTCTGAACTGTTCTCAAGTTCTTGGAGATCGCTCTGCCAAGGGTCCCTACTCTAGAGAGTGAAGAGTTGATACTGGACCCTAAACTTCTCACTCTGTATGCGGAATCCTCAGAGGAATCTGACGAGTGCAATGACACTGGCGCCTCGTTGTCCAGTTGTACTTCTGCGCTCTCCAACGACGATCGTGAGCTCATCTTAGGTTGAATCGGGGAAGAACGTCGTGATACGAATCGGAGTAAGTTTTTTTTTGCGAAAGCTGCTGATAAATAATCAGGTACGACTGAATGGGGGTTACTACAATAGTGGTGCGGAACAAGATGGTTGCTGCGGAACAGGATAGTCAAGTGTGTATAGGCAAGTACGCGTCTATTAGGCGGTTGTATCGCTTCATTGGTTGAGTTTGAGTGACGTAGGGCTTCCAATTAAATGTGCGTCTGCCGGAATGATAAGTCCCAATCGGGATGTTATCTCCGCCGGAGAAAAGGTTCCGATTTGCGACGTAGTGGCCCGTAGGTAAGGGATATTATGAAAGTATTATAAGATGGGTATATGGAAGAGTTTGTGTGGTATACCTTGAGTTGTATGGAGAGTGTAGTGGTTGAATTTTGGTGCTGGAGAAGGTGCAAATTAGAGAATAATGGTTCATTGAATAATTGTCACTAGGGATTGTATATTTCAGAAAATTTCACTATATACAAATCTGGAGTAATTATAGATCTTCAAGCTGGGAAGAGGTATTTAGCACAGGAACGAACGAATATGTTCAAAAACACTAGTTAAACAACACTGATATTAATAGGATCACAAGTATCGAACCGAGCATCACCAGACAGTATCATTTACACAGCTGCCTATGACAGGCATAATGTTATGAACCAGGATGGACACAGAGACAGGGACAGAGACAGGGACAGAGGAATAGACAGGGACAGACACACAGGGACAGACACACATACATACAGACAGACATCCACATTCTTTCCACACTACATAGAATCGACAAACCCTCAGAGCACATTCAGAGCCTGAGCCTCTTAACATCACTTTACAACCCTATTTACCATGCTCTATACCCCCTCATCCTCCCTCACCCCCCTGGGATAAAATCCCTAAAAATCCCTAATAAAATTTTCACATTTCTTATCCACTATGTCTACTGCTATTCCTCCTCCGTCGAAGAAACAGCGACGCGAGGCTCAGAAGCCAAAGGAAGTGGATATCATTCCTAAGGACTTACCGAATGTACTGATCAAATTTCAAGCTTCAGACACCGGTGAATCAGTCGGTGGTTCTATTAGAGTCCCTGGTGATATATCTGAGAAACAGTTAGAGGAGCTTCTCAATAAGCTTAACGGTACAACAGACGACCCTATACCGTACTCGTTTGTGTTGGAAGATGGAGAAAAGCAGGTCGATATTAGAGACAACATCTACAGCTCTGTGTTGAAGCCAGGTATTAAAACAACGGAAGATTTCATGACCTTGGTGTATACACCTCGAGCAGTTTTCAAAGTTAAGCCTGTCACTAGAGCCTCAGCTACGATTGCAGGACACGGATCGACGATCTTAGCAGTTCAGTTTGCTCCAAATACAAGCAGCAAGATGGTTACGGGAGCAGGAGATTCAACTGCTAGAATTTGGGATTGTAATACACAGACCGTTCAGTATACGATGCGCGGGCACCACAACTGGGTATTGTGCGTTAGTTGGTCACCACGTGGTGATGTCGTTGCCACCGGTTCTATGGATTCTACTATCAGACTGTGGGATGCCAAAACCGGGAAACAGATCGGTAATCCATTGACCGGTCATAATAAATGGATCAGTTCTCTCTGTTGGCAGCCGATCCATCTAGTGAAAGACGGCGAGAGTCCTAAGCTTCTATCTGGAAGTAAAGACGGCACAGTGAAAGTGTGGGACTCGTTACATCGTCAATGTATACGCACTTTATCGGGACATACAGGTGCAGTTTCCTGTGTGAAATGGGGTGGTACAAACCTTATCTATTCTGCATCTCATGATAAGACCATCAAAGTTTGGGACGGTGATCATGGTAACTGTGTTCAAACGTTGAAATCTCATGCTCATTGGGTTAACCATTTGGCCCTGTCTACAGACTATGCACTGAGGATAGGTGCCTATGATCACAACGGTACAGCACCTGCAAATCAAGCCGAAGAGAAGAAGAAAGCTTTAGAGAATTACGAGAAGGTCGCTAAAATCAACGGTAAAAACGTCGAAAGGTTGGTCAGTGCCAGCGATGATTTCACCATGTTCTTGTGGGAGCCATCCAAGACCAGCAAACCGTTGTGTAGAATGACAGGACATCAGAAACAGGTGAACCATGTTTCGTTCTCTCCGGACGGTAGATACATCTCGTCTGCCTCCTTCGATAACTCTGTGAAGTTATGGGATGGTAGAACAGGTAAGTTCATCTCATCATTACGTGGACATGTTGCTGCCGTGTATCAAACATCGTGGTCGTCCGATTCAAGACTCCTGGTCAGTTGTTCCAAAGACACTACATTGAAAGTTTGGGATGTGCGTACCCGGAAACTTATGAACGATCTTCCTGGCCATTCCGATGAATTGTATGCGGTTGACTGGAGTGTCGATGGTAGAAGAGTTGCAAGTGGTGGTAAGGACAAGACCGTTCGGATTTGGATGCATTAATAGAGCGATAGAGCAATAGAGCCATCATTAGTATGTAGAGTGAAAAATTATTACCTAATTGGGACATAACTAGTATCAATAACTTTGACTCGAACCTATCAGTCATTTCTTTTTCAGATGAGTCCGCCAGTGTCATTGATTATAGCTACGTTGCTACCTAAGTATGGAATAGGTTACAAGAACGCGTTACCATGGAGATTAAAGAAGGAGATGAAATATTTCCGCGAAGTGACTACACGGACGCGTACTCCAGGTAAAAAGAACGTAGTGATCATGGGTAGAAAGACATACGATTCGATTCCACCTAAATTCAGGCCATTGAAAGGTCGGAACAACTACATATTGACAAGGAATGTCGACAAGTACCGTTCAGAGATGCAAGAAGAATTGCAAGAGAATGCAGATTCTTTATCTATAGCTGGATCGTTAGATGAGGCCTTGAAACAGATCGATCAGAGCAAAGTTGATGAGATCTTTATCATTGGAGGTGCACAACTTTATAATAGTGTGATGAAGTTGGAACCATGTCCTATTGAACGGATTCTGTTGACAGAGGTTAAATCTGATCAACCCGTTGAGATGGATACGTTCTTTAATATGGATACTGATAAGTGGGAGAGAAGTAACGGACTGGCAGACTACTTGAAAGAGAAGGGATTGGAATATGAATTGGAAGGGAACAAAGAGGGCGAATTTGCGTACGATTTCACTATGTGGGTTCCAGGAACGAGCGGATCAAACAAACCGAGCCAATGACCACCCCAAGATGAACCACTATATAAATATATAGAAATCCAGTGAAAAAAATAGTCACGTGCCATAAACTCCCCACGTAACCCTTCCACCTCTACCATTTTCGCAGTCTCAACTGGGGTGTCTAAGTAAAATGAAAAAATGAAAAATTCTAGTTTCCAACTACACAATCTTCACATACCAAAAATGACTGAAGCACACAGACGTAAGTATCAAGAGGACGATGCAATGGCAACTAAGGAAACAAGTACAAGTACTAACAGAACAGTCTATGTTAAGGGCAAGCACGTGTCTTACCAAAGATCAAAGTCGGTCACCAACCCAAACGTCTCTTTGATCAAGATTGAGGGAGTTGCAAACAAGGAGGATGCTAAGTTCTACGTTGGAAAGAAGATCGCATACGTTTACAGAGCCAACAAGGCTATCAAGGGTTCTCACATCAGATGCATCTGGGGTAAGATTACCAGAATTCACGGTAACTCCGGTGTCGTTAGAGCAAACTTCAAGCACAACCTTCCAGCTAAGAGTTTCGGTTCTTCTGTTAGAATCATGCTCTACCCATCGAACATCTAGATGTAGAACCTAATCTATTGTTCTATAACTAAATACACAAATATTGGACGTGATGTAGACTATGAGGTTACGACTGTAGTTATACCGTACCCGGCTACTAGCTGTACTGAGTATCTCTCTCTCAGGTAAGCGTTAAAACATCCGTACACCGGAAAATTTTGCTGTGTTCCTCCTGCTCCCCTGGGGGTTGTCCCCCCACCCCCCCATAGCTCCTCTTCGGGGAAGCAAAGTTTCCTCCAATTAAAGCCCCCTCAAATTTCTCTCCTCTCAATAAACATCCTTTCTTTTAAGAACCATGGTTCCTTGGGAAGCACTACTACCATATGCATTCATGCTGGGCCTTATGGCTGCAGCCGGTGGAGGAATTAACGTCATTACGATCTCTTCTCTTACACGTAACGCACAGGGACCTAACCATGACTCAAACAGTGAGGTGGAGACCAAGGATAAGAAGTGGTTGAGACCACGGATCAAGACTGACCAATGGGACAAGAACTTGGCTATTCGTGACTTGAGATTGACTGGATCCTTGAGAGGACAGAAGGCTGAACCTGAAGCTGAGGAGGCATTTGAAACTAACTCTGTGGCCTTTGCATCCCATACCCACAAGCCTTGGGTGCTCCGGAAGCACATTATTATGAAGAACTCTCCATCTAAATGGATGAAGAAGTACAACCCAGAGAGAGACCAACAGTGGGAAGCCGTCAAGGAGGACTACCTCAGAGGAATGCAGAATTGATTTTCATCCCGCTGTCTCTCTATACGTTTATTTATTATATGCAATACATCTTTCCTCGACTGAATACCTTAAATTGGCTTCAATTAAATAGTACTATGCTGTTATTACTTATATACGGACACTTCTTCTACGGAAGAAGTCCATAACCCTCTTGGCTGTAGAAGGTTCCTTAGATTGACTGTTACCAGTCTCTGTTCTGCTCATCGGTGGTTCAACAGTTTGATTTCTTGGCTCTAATGGTCTCCTATGCTCCGAAACTTTACTTCTATCTGAGCCTGACTGTGTAGAATCTCTAGATGGTGTCATCTGTGGTGCCATTGTGGCACGTCTTCTGTCATGCTGGTGCCGTGGAGCTGTCTCATAGACAGTATCTCTATTGTAGAAACTCAACAGACTGAATCGTTTGAATTTGTTTGTCACGGTAGAGTTCGAATTCGTATTCTCCTTCTCAGAACTCTTTGAAGAGTGTGATTTGGCAGAATGCGTTGAATGAGACGATCCATTCGACGTATTTCTTGGACGTTCCGTCCTTCCAGTAAATGCTTTGACCTCGTCTTCTTCGATCGGAGTCACTGAGTGGTCCTTAACAGGTTCCATACGTTTGAACTTTGGAATCTGTTTCTTGACCTTAGGCTCAGCAGTCACCGGAGCTTCAACAGGAGTAGTAGACATCGTATGAGTAGCAGGTTCCACAGTAGCAACCTGGCTCTTCTCAACAGTCTCCTTAGTTTCAATCTCTTCATTATCTTGACCTTCCTCCTGTTTCTTGGCCTCTTCCTCCTCCGGCTCACTAAAGATCTCCATTGCATTGTTCAAAGAATCCAATGCAATAGAGCGACGCTTTTCACTCTTGACAGCAGTAGCAGCATCGTTCAGTCTTGTTAACACACCGCTGACAAGACTCATGTCCAAAGTAGGCTCGCTAATTTTTGGTGCCCCTATAGAATTATGCCTGGAGTGGGTACTCTTTGCAGGAGATGAAGATCTGGAAGTATGACTTGAATCTGTAGGTCTCATGAATGCCAAATCATGCGCAGATATCTGAGATGCAGTGACTGTAGGATAATATGAGGTTGGACGTGGTCTACCGGTTCTCATGCTTCGAGGTGGAATTGCAGCAGAGGAGGTACGATTAGATCTTGGCGAACTCTTTTCAGACACTTCAGCAATAGTATCTATACTAGTCTGTGCAGTAGTTGTGTTGTGGGCACCGATCAAAGTGTCTAATGGAACGAAAGAAGCAGAAGGAGAGCTAGTCTCATGCGAAATGTTTGCCAGAGTGAGTGGACGTGGGAAAGGTCTAGTCCTAGTAGGTGGAGACACAGATATCGAATCAGCAGTGATACTGTTTCTCCGGGTATGCTCAGCCTTGTCGGCTTCGACAACTGCCTGCAGTGCCAAACTTGCAGATGAACCGCTTCTTTGATGTGTGTTAAATGAGCGATATGCTTCGACTGCAGCAGCAGAGGAGACATTAGACAGATCATTAGAAGAGGAGGATGCAGGAATGGCAAAAGTTCTTGAAGTTTGAGGTGCAGCAGGGTGTGCATATAAGGAGCGTGAGACGTTTTGAGAACTGTACGATTTGACAGAATGTTTGTTTAACATGAGAGAAGCCGAAGTTGGGTTCTCCATGAGAGAGTATCTGCGATGAGCCTTATCTGGTTGAGAGACCAGGATACGTGCAGCTTTGTAGTTTCTGTCCCATTCTGAAGGAGTGACTGAAAGGAATGGAGCATGTTGGGACAGCCAGGTGTGAGAACGGACCTGTTTCAAACTGATCCGCTTATGAGGGTCAGGAACGATGATCTTTCTCAGCAGATCACGAGGAGTTGGTGGGATATATTCAGGGAATGTGAGTGGGGTCTTGGTGATGTACTGATAAAGACGAGCGATATTTTCACCGTCAGGGTTCTGAGGGTCATCATCGAATGGTAAATAACCAGCCAACATTGCATATAATATGACACCGCAAGACCAAACATCCACTTTGGTACCTCTGTAAGGTTGGTTTGAAATGACTAATTCCGGAGCTGCATAACATGGAGATCCACAACTTGTACGCATCATATCGCTGGAATTGGAATGGAACGAGTTGACAAATCCAAAGTCAGAAATGATGATGTTCTTATGTTTGTCAAGGAGCAAGTTCTCCAATTTCAAATCTCGATGGACCAATCCTTTGGAATGCATATAATCGACACCGGAGACAAGCTGTGCAAAGAGACGACAAGCCATACTCTCTTTAAGGTATCTATGTTCCAAGATGTAGTCAAACAACTCACCACCGCTCGCATACTCCAAGACTATACCGATATACTTCTCGTTTTGCAACACTTCGACTAAACGAACAATGTTTGGATGTCTCAATCTCTTCAATGCGTTGATTTCACGGTGAACTTTGGACTCCTTTTCGGAGCCATGTGGCATCGAGTCTCTTCTCATCAGCTTGATGGCAGTCTGCGATGGTTGTTGGCCATCTTTGCGCCAACCCAATTTAACTTTACCAAACTCACCTTCACCGAGGGTAGCACCAAGAACGTAAACACCGAACCGAACTTCTCTTGGTGCCCTTTTCTTACCACCCGAGGTAGACGAACGTCTGGAGACGTTCACCGTATGATGATATGTCGTGGAAGACATCGCTATGAAAGTGTTCCAGAAAGAAACAATGTGTACTTAGAGAGGGAAGAATAAATTTAAGATTTACCCCAGAGGATTGTTTACTTTTAGGGAAGACTTCCGGATTAGGAAGGGAAAAGTAAATAGTGGGGGAATGAGTAGGGGAGGTAAGTGAGGTAGTAGGGTAGGGGGTGTAGAGTAGGTGGGGTAAAGGGGAGGAGAGTATGAGGGGATGGTATTACTGTGCTAGAGTGGGTTGGAATGGGTTGTGTGAGTTTGTGATGATTTGATTGGCTGACGGTCTCAATAACTGTATATAACTTGGCAGATGAGCTACGCAGTGAAATTTGTGGCCTGAAATTTTCAATGGGCCGGCGCTAAGCAAGGCAGTGCAGAGAAAGGGAGGAAGGGTAAGAGGACCGGGGAGGGAAAGGGACCGGGAGGAAAGGGACCGGGAGGGAAATAGGTATTAGATAATAAGTAGTGTCTCCTCTCATGGGAGCAGTCATTTGAGACAGCTCAGAACAGCTTGCTTGCTTAGAACTACTTGGTCATTTGATTTCTTTGTTGCTTGGCTGTATCTGATAGCTAACCCTACCTCCTGGATATTGTAGGATATGCCCTAAACTGAACCGAACAGGACAAAACGTAACCAAACACGAATACGAACAAAAATACTGTGAACCTACCTCACTCCGAGTCAAGAGGACCGTTTTTGTCTTAGCCAGTCTACACAGATCCATATGCACTCGTTTCTTTTTCTTTCACTTTTGTTGCTCCTCTTTCTCCCTTCTTTTGTTCCTCCCTCTTGTCCTGCAAGATCGAAAAAAAAATCCAATTAATCCCAATTAGGAAACGACACGAAAATCTAGAGGGGTTTCTTCCCTTTTCGGGCTTAATTGAACTTGAACTTTTTCAATCAAACTTCTCCCCTTTCTCAACACTTCTTTTTTCCATCAACCATGGACGAACCAACAGATACCGTCGATGCCTTGTACGGAGAGAGAGTTCGTAGATTCCAAGAGTTCCTTGACTCTGCTGATAATGAAACTGACTATAAGGAATCGTTAAAGACAATGCTTCAACGTGGTGAGAGAAGATTGGTGATTTCCGTTGATGAATTACGTGAATTCGATTCCGATTATGCCAGCGGTATGATGAATGAACCTGCCGACTACTTGCCTGCCGCAGAGACTGCACTCAAGGATACTGTCATGGCCATCTATGATCCATACGAGTTCTCAGAGACTGAAATCAACTCTGATACTGACTTCTATCTTGGATTCCGTGGTGCATTTGGTTCTCATCAACTGACTCCAAGATCGATCAATTCTAGCTATCTCTCGAAGATGGTGGCTGTCGGTGGTGTTGTTACTCGTACATCGTTGATCAGACCTAAGATCATCAAATCGATTCATTACTGTGAAAAGACAGGTAGATTCCATTCGCGTGAATACAGAGACCAAACCACAAGTTTCAATCCAATCACCACCGTGGCAATCTACCCAACTGAAGACCCAGAGGGAAACAAACTGACCATGGAATACGGATTTTCCAAATACCGTGACCATCAAACTATAACAATTCAAGAGTTGCCAGAGACCGCACCTGCAGGTCAGTTACCACGGTCGATTGACGTCATCTTGGATGATGATCTCGTCGATAAAGTGAAACCCGGTGACAGAGTCGAAGTTATCGGTGTCTTCCGGTCGCTCGGTGGTGGTCAAAACAGTATGGCCACTTTCAAAGTTATCGTTGTCGGTAACTCTGTCTATCCATTGCACGAAAGATCTACCGCTGTCAGAGCCATTGAAAAGATCACTGACTTCGATATCAGAAACATCAACAAGCTTGCCAAGAAGAAGAACGTCTTTGAGACGCTGTCGCAGTCTCTCGCTCCTTCCATCTATGGCCATGATTACATCAAGAAAGCTGTTTTGCTTATGCTTCTTGGTGGTGTTGAGAAAAACCTCGATAACGGTACTCACTTGAGAGGTGATATCAATATCTTGATGGTTGGTGATCCATCCACTGCCAAGTCTCAGATTCTGAGATTCGTTTTGAACACTGCTCCTCTTGCCATTGCCACCACTGGTCGAGGATCCTCAGGTGTCGGTTTGACTGCTGCTGTCACTTCTGATAAAGAGACAGGTGAAAGACGGTTGGAGGCCGGTGCGATGGTTCTTGCCGACCGTGGTGTTGTCTGTATCGATGAGTTTGATAAGATGAACGATGTTGATCGTGTTGCTATCCACGAAGTTATGGAGCAACAGACTATCACTATCTCTAAAGCGGGTATCCATACATCGTTGAACGCTCGTTGTTCGGTGCTTGCCGCTGCCAATCCAATCTATGGTCAATACGATACTTTCAAGACCCCGCAACAGAACATCGCTTTACCAGACTCACTTTTGTCTCGTTTTGATATGTTGTTTGTTGTTACTGATGACGTTGCAGAAGAACGTGATCGTAAGATTTCGCACCACGTTTTGAACATGCATCGGTACGTTCCACCAGGTTACGCTGAAGGTGAACCTGTCAGGGAGATGTCTACAGTGACACTATCTGTGGGAGATGAAAACATTAATGGCGATAGAGAGGATGCACAAACGGAAGTGTTTGAGAAACATAACCCAATGGCTGAAGAAGGTGAAAAATCAGGAGCCATTGTCACTATTCCATTCTTGAAGAAGTACATTCAATACGCAAGACAGAGAATTCAGCCTGTTTTAACACAGAATGCCACGAACCTTATCATCGACATCTATTCTGATCTTCGTAACGACGACAGCAACAAGAACAACAGAACATCTCCAATCACTGCGAGAACATTGGAAACTTTGATCCGTCTGTCCACTGCACATGCCAAGGTCCGTCTTTCACAGACTGTGGAATTGAAAGATGTTAAAGTTGCCGAAGAGTTGCTCAAGTTCTCGCTGTTCAAGGAAGTCACCAAGAAGAAGAAGGCTAACCGGTCACCAAAGAAGAAGAGACGTATCATCGATGAAGAGGACGAGGACTCGCTGGACGAGTACAGTGAAGAGGAGGAAAACGATGAGAATAATGCTCAACAAGGCTCACCACTGCCTACAGGTGCAGGACCAGTGGAAGCACAGATCGCAGATGCTACCGAAGGTATGAGTCAACTGTCTACACAACACGATACCCAAGTGCTTCAATTGAAGGTTCCAGAAGAGGAGAACGGAAGCTTTGTGAATGGAACCATTTCCGAATCTAGATACCAAGAGTTCAAGAAGACGATGGCTGCAGTGTTCATGAAGGAATCTCAGGAATCTTATAAGATCGATGAGCTGATCTCGTTGGTTAACAACGAACTTTCACAGGAAGATGCCTTCGGAAGAGAAGAAGGACGTGCAGCACTCGTCAAACTCGACGCCGATAACATCGTCATGATCAGTGAGAACGAGGTGTACAGAATTTGAAAGGGTTAATCGTGTTTAATGTGTATATTTGTCTAGGTTAGTGTAATTTATGTTTTCGTCAGTTTGAACCTAAGTCCTTAATTCCAAATTAGTAATCTTCGCTCCCAGCTCCAGTTATAAATTCAATAGTCAGATCTAAGAATTTCTCCCCAGTTCAAATGAGTGCTCATATGCCACCAGGAGGGTATCCAGCGCCAGAGGGCAAGCCTGTCTACGGTGCTGACGGTAAGAAGATCATATATGATGAGAATGGGAAGCCATGCCGGACTTGCAACAGTTTACAGAACTTTCGCATGGCAAAATTACCAGGATTTGGTGCCGGAGCAGGTTTAGGAGCGGGAGCTGGAGCCAGTGCCAGTAACGGCAGTGGTAGCACGGGAAGCCAACCAACTACCCCACGAGTGGCTCCACCTGCAGAGTCGACAGCGGTTGATGATGACTGTCCGCCTGATTCGGAGCAACTGGGTCGGTCTACTTGGACCTTCTTGCACTCGGTGGCAGCTACCTACCCGGAGAAGGCCAGCGAGGAGAAGCAGCAGGAGATGAAGACGTTTGTGAGTATATTCTCGAAGATCTATCCATGCTGGTACTGTGCGGATGGATTCCAGAAGTACATCAAGAAGAATGAGCCGAAGGTGAAGACTCAGGAAGAGTTTGGCCAGTGGTTATGCGATGCTCATAACGCTGTCAATGTCAAGCTCGGCAAGCCGGAGTTCGACTGCAAGTTATGGAAGCAGAGATGGAAGGACGGTTGGGACGACGGTCACTGTGATTAGAAGGAACTTGTTATTGTACATAGCTGTAAATAGAATCAAATCAATCATGAATATAGAGCAAGGTCGAGAGGCACTGAGCTGCCTCTACCACTAGGATACAGCTTGGTCTTACCAACAAACTTGCGTGGCTTTGGTAGATCGTTCTGGTTGATGAACTTGAACTTCGAGTCATCAATAACCAACTTTTCCTTGGTAGCAGATGTAGTAACACCAGATCCACGTATAGTGTAGGCAGACACATCAATTTGCCGTAACGATGTTCCAACAGTTTGCTGGCTATTGATCTTCGTATCATTGTTATGCTTTGAATGCTTGTGATGATGACGGAATCCAAATAGTCCATGCGAATGTTCTTCCACTTCTGGGGTTTCATCATACAGCTGTGATTCGACTGGTGACGATGGCGCGACGGGAGATGCAGGTGGCGACGATGCTGCCGGGGCAACTGCTGGAGCAGCTGATGATGAAGGTGGTGGAGGTGGTGGAGGGGCCTTCTTATGGTGTGAAGGTGCAGTTGTTGCAGGTAAAGAAGGTGCCTGCGTTGGTGGTGCTGGAGGAGCAGCGGATGTAGGTGCCGGAGGGGCAGGCGCCGGTGGTGCTGGTGCAGCTGGAACCGGAGCTCTTGAGATCGAAGGGGCTCTTGGCGCAGGTGTTGAATGTGAAGATGGAGCTGGAGGAGCGGGAACTGCCGGTATAGCAGGTGCCGATGCCGCTGGAACAGATGGTGCAGGTGCATGGGATTGCATCTGATGCTGTTTGTTCATGATCGCATTGAGCAAAGAGTTATTTCCTCCCATATCTGGTTCTGAGTCTGGAGGTGATGGAATACTAGGTGCACTCACAGGACCTTCTTGGCTTGGAGGAGCACTTGATTTTTGATGTGAAACAGCGGCCACTTTAGAGTCATCAACAACTGCAGAATCGTCTCTGCGTTGATTGATTTCTGCCAGGAACGGCAAACCTCCTGCTGGCAAGGATGGGGCCTTAGGTGCAGATGTGGATGGCGGAGCAGCAGATTTTGGCAGAGCTGGTGGTGCTGGTGGTGCCGTTGGTGGTGCCGTTGGTGGCTCAGGAGCAGTAGCAACAGGAGCTTTAGGAGCACTAACGTTCGGAAGAGGTGGAGCTGGTGGAGCTGGTGCCTTTGGAGCGTTACCAGCAGGAAGCGGAGGAGCTGGAGGTGCTGGGGCGGAAGGTGCAGACGGGGCCTTAGGTGCCTTTGGAGCACTAGGTGCAGAACCAGTTGGAAGTGGAGGAGGTGCCGGCACCGATGGGGCGTTAGATGAAGGGATTGGTGGAGCAGATCCTGGAATAGGCGGAGCAGAGACAGAACTCAAATCAATTGATTTCTTTGGTCTATGTGAAGGAGCCTTTGGAGCGGCAGGTGGTCTCGTCGACGGGATCTTTGGAGCTGCATTTGTTGGAACTTGTGGTGCCGATTGTTTAGGCAGGCCTGGTGCTGAACCTGGGATTGGAGGGGCAGAGCCAGGAATAGGCGGAGCAGTTACAGCCGGAGCCGATGGGGCCGTTGTCGATGGTCTATGAGGTCTCCCAGATGGAATTGAAGGCACGGCAGGTGCTGATGGAGCAGATTGAGGCTTTTGTGCCTTGGATCCTCCGATATGACGCAAATGAGGAACACCTCCGTTGAGAATATCAGCCAATCCCGGAGGTCCACCGGTAGGAATTGCGGGAGCTGAGCCTGCTGGGGTAGAGTTAGATGGAACAGATGGAACTCTAGGAGCGGTAGGAGCACCTGGAACCTTTGGAGCGCCTGAGACTCCCGCTTTGGAGCCACCAATGACACCTCCTCCCCCTGTTAGTGGGGCCGATCTGTCGTTGGTAACCGCCTTCTTTAAATGGGCACCTTTCCTGATGTCAGCAAACAGTGCTCCTCTATCCTGAGGAGGCTTTGATGGAGCCGCAGAGCCGCCTCCCAACATTGGAGGTGGCGGAGCTGGAGGTGGTGGAGGTCCGGCCATTAAGAAGAGAAGTGTTGATTAAAGGTGAGGGATTGAAAAAAAAATCAATCTTTCTCCATTTAATGTCACTTTTCTTACGAGGAGTGCCACTAGGAGCACGGATTGGAGCACGGTTGGGGGCTATTTACAGGGACAACAGATCATGCATGAACGCATATAGTGTTGTTCTGCAGAGAGGAGGTCTCTGCGTTCCGATCGATACCAATATTAGGTGGATCCATGACGAAACGAAGCCATCTGCAGCTTCAAGGACTTTACTGGTTAACAAGTTGGCATTTGATTTGACAGAAGAGGAGCTGAAAGCTGCTTTCAGTCCGATAGGTGCGGTTAAGAGTGTACAGATAGCACACGATGAGCATACGAAGCGGTCTCGCGGGTACGGCACAATTGTGTTTGAGGATTCCAAGCATGCCAAGAGAGCCAGTATTGAGATGCAAGGTTTGGTTCTGCACGATATGCCGATCAAACTGCAGGTAAAATCGGATGCCAAGTACAGCGGATTAAAGTCGAAGATGTATGAAATTCTGTATGTGAAGAACATACCGTACGAGACGACAGAGGCAGACCTTATGAGTATCTTTGCACCTTATCAGGCCCTGAGATGCGGACTAGGAAGAGCGCCGGTGACGAAGAAGAATTTGGGGTATGGATTTGTTAGGTTTGCTAGCAAAGAGGCGGCATACAAGGCACTGAAGCAGACTCGAGGCCACGAGGTTGGTGGACGGAAGTTGAAAGTTGCATTCGCAGAGCCGAAACCCGGCGATTACGACTACATCGTGTAGACGATGTAAGTATACAGATATAAAGACATCATGTACATAGTTTTTTTCATATCATAGATCTATTCAAGTCATCATATTTACAGAGTAAGTCAAATTGCTAGCCATTACTGGTCGTTCTCCTTGGAAACACCGACCTTTGGAGCACGTAAGACACGGCCGTTGAGCTCGTAACCTGGCTGTTGGACAGAGATAACGGTTCCAGCATCTTTACCAGGAACATGGATCTGGAAGACGGCTTCGTGACGGTTTGGATCGAACTCTTGGTCGACAGGATCGATCTTCTTGATTCCATACTTCTCGAGAGTCTTTTCAAACACATTCTGGGTCATCTTGACACCTTCGTAGAACTTCGCAAGACCGTCATCTTTGTTCAAATCCTCATCTCCGACAGCTTTAATGGCATGCTCAAAGTTGTCGACGGTCTCGATAAGATCCTTGGCGAACTTCTGCAATGCATAGTCCTTAGCCTTTTGCATCTCACGCTGAGATGTTCCTTGCAAGTTTCTGAAATCAGCCACGGCACGCATGTATTGATCCTTCAACTGTGCATTTTCCTTCTCGCGTTGCTTCAAAGCCTCCTTGGTTGCATCGATGGCTGCATCAACGTCAGCTTCAGCCTGCTTCTCCTGCTTGTCAAAGTCAGAGTTCTCTTCCTCAGCTCCTTCCTTCGCAGCCTCAGCCTTGGCATCTGTCTTGTTGGCTTGCAATAAAGCTCTACCTGTCATGAATCCACGGCAGTTGATTCCAACAGTCCGTGTGGTCATCTGTGCCACCTGCGCCCGTGCAAGTGTTCTCGTAATCCCGGTGAATCTTTGCATTGTTAAGAAAAGAATGTGATGGATCCAAGTGAAAAATTGTGGGCGGTAGCCAAAGTGAAAAGTTAGTCGGGTGGGGTGCGGCCAAGTGGGGAAAGAAACCCTAAGAAAAACCAGCCAAACTAAGAAGGTAAAGGTTTTTTTTTTCTCCCCAAATTTCAATCTTTCCCAGTTCTGTACCAGATCTCTTTTCCTGGTCCATCATAGAATTAGGCTGTAATAGCCAAGGTAGTACTCAAATAACACAACCAGTTACCCATACAATGTCGACTCCGGGCCAGATCGGCAACGACTACTACGACTCGTTGTCTAGTTTGACATTCAACTCCAGACCTATCATTGAATCACTGACAAACCTCGCACAGGAGAACACTCAGGCAGCTACTGAGATCGCCAATGCTGTGCAGAAACGGATCAGAAAGTCGATTCCACAGCAGAAACTGTTTGCATTCTATCTATTAGACTCAATCTGTAAGAACGTTGGTGCTCCTTACAACTCGTTGTTCGGTTCCAGCATCTTCAGACTGTTTACCGAGGCATACTCGTTGGTGGATGACCCAACTAGAATTAGACTTATCAAGCTGTTCAAGACATGGAAGGTTCCAAACATAGTGACTGGACTTCCATTGTTTGATGAGGACCAGATCGACCAGATTGATAAGTTCTTAGTCAGAGCTACTGCTGCCAACAGACCGCCGGAAGAGCAGAGACAGATCGATCTTTCCAACGAAAAGGCGACAAAACCTCTACTTCTACGGGAAATAGACGAATTGAGCAATCTAGTGAATGCAAGATTGTTACAGACACCTAACGATACTAAAGGTCGTGAAAGGTTCCAATTATTACAAAAGTTACGTACAATTATCAACCAGCCTACGAACATTCCTCAGCAACAGCTGGACATTACTAAGAAACAGTTGCAATCTATCCGTGAAGACGAGACAATGAAACTAAATCAACTGAGAGCCAAGCAGGCACCACAACAGCCGACTTTCTCGACCGACCAGTTGCAAGGACTGCTGAGCAGGGGCCAGCCATCTCAGCCAAGGCAGATGTATCAGCAGCCTGATTATAACAATGCGCAAGCGTTATTCAGCATGATGAGTTCGATGATGGCGAAGCAGAAGCCACAACCACAGCATAGAAGAGTGCCTTCAATTCCATCTGGACAGTCTGAGCCTGCCAATCCATTCGGACTTACCAGTATTGGAGCATTGCAAGATATCTTACGCAAATCTAAGGGAACTAATAGTAACGTTAGTAACACTACGGCAGAGGTGCCGAAGTGTGCGGGAGAAGCAGAACAGAAAGAGAATCAGCCAGTATCCAACAATACACCGGAATCTATCATTTCTAGGTTTGAACTGACCAAAGAACTTCAGACACATGTTCCAAGCGATGAAGAGATTGCATTGATATACACATTGAAAGATAACCAATGTTCTAACTGTTCGAAGCGATTCTATAGCAACCCACAAGGTATTAGGGAGAAAGAATTACATTTAGATTGGCATTTCAGAACAAATAAGAAGCTCAAGACGATGTCTAAGCAAATTCATAATCGATCATGGTTCTTACCTGACAAGCAGTGGAGTCAATTCCAAGAGGATGAGATCGTTGGAGCCAACGATAATGATATAGGAGTAGAATTGAACAACAGATTCAATGAAAAACCAACTCTTACTTTAGAGGATATGAATCAAAAGACTGTTACGATACCTGAAGACTCTGAAAACGAAGTTATCTGTGGTATTTGCCACGATAAACTGGTGGGAGTGTTTGATGATAATTCAGGTGAGTGGGTTTGGAAGAATGCCATCAAACATAAGGGCAGAGTTTGTCATTACAGTTGTTGGCTGGAAGCCAAGGGAGAACGTGAGCGTGATAGATCACCAACAAGGTCTTAATTACATAGATCGTAATAGTAATAGTAATAGTTCAATAAATAATCCGACGTTAGACTGTTCGACTGCAAGTCGAACTAGTGTGTTCAACACATTTATCCATCCGTGCTGCACCTTCCACACATCCGTGCTGCACCGTCTGCATCGTATGCATCGCATTTCCTCCCTAATGCTCCTTCTTTGGTGCAACATAATCCTCATATAATGAAACTGCAATGAAAGCTGCAATGCCGAGTCCAAGGCCAGGGAATGCACCCCGGAACCGTTGTCCCTTAGCGAAAACGCCCTGATAGCGCCATGCGTCTCTGTTCTGTTAGTATAAACTTCTTGATTTGTGATTCTTCCGTCCCTCCTCACTTGAAACTTACCTTGCTTTCCATGGGTCTTCCAGTCTTGGCATAGTAAAGTGTATGGGGGAAAAGATTGAAAAATGGGGATGTGAATGATTTTTATAGGCCAGGAGAGTTTGAGCACTTCCTAATTGGGACAAGGGGGGGAAGGTAGGACAAGATGGGGGAGTAAAAAAAAATTTATCAGGGACTCACTTCTTTTTCAGATCTCTGCCTTGTTACTATCACTCGTTCTTTTAAAATGGTAGAACAAGTATCAATAGTACCTGAGGAAAGTGTATCGGATGAAGACCATGAGGGTGTTTCATCTTTGACCAAACGTATCTTGACAGAGATCGGCAAAGGTACGTATACATGCATGGTTTGCACCGGTGATATAGATAGTTCATCTCAGATCTGGAGCTGTCCCTTCTGCTATAGAGTGTTTGATCTCGACTGTATACAGGATTGGGCCAAACGAGGATCATCTACGTTGAAAGACCGGTCTTGGAGGTGTCCTTCTTGTAATGGTGTTGTCAAAAAGGTCCCTAAGAATTATACTTGTTGGTGTGGTAAGGTTCTAAACCCTTCAGAGAATCCACTTTCACCTCATTCGTGTGGTCAGACTTGTGGTTCTCAAATGGATCAGTGTGTTCATAAGTGTCCATTGGAATGTCATCCGGGACCTCATGCTTCTAAATGTGGTGCTATGGGTCCAGTCATGGCCTGTAAGTGCGGTAAGCATACTCGTCAGCTACCATGTGAGCTCACCCCATATAGGAAAGGTTGGTTCTGTGGAGAACCATGTGGAGATCTGTTGCCATGCGGGTTGCATCGGTGCAAGAGAACTTGTCATTCAGGACTCTGTGGAGAGTGCCCGGAAACTATCGACGTTAAATGCTATTGTGGAAAGCACCACGAGGAGATAGCCTGTCGGGATAGAGACCCGAAACTGTCTGACGACGGCTTGGGCAATAAATGGATTGGTTGTTTTGACTGTGACGAGACCTGTAACATTCCACTGGGCTGTGGGAACCATTACTGTGAACTTTCTTGCCATCCGTTGACTCCAGGATCGCATAAGTGTCCTAGAAGCCCAGAAGCCCTTACCCATTGTGCATGTGGTAAGACTAAGCTGAAACCTGGTGAACGTACTTCATGCCTTGATCCAATCCCCGTGTGTGATCAGATCTGTGGCAAGAAGTTGCCTTGTGGACATACCTGTTATTGGAAATGTCATGAAGGTCCATGCTCTCCCTGCTATCGTCCTGTCACTGTGACATGTCGTTGCGGGTTTAATGAATTCTCTGTTGCTTGCGGTCTCAAGCAACAAGGCTATACTCCATTGTGTCATCGCAAGTGTACAGCCCTATTGAACTGCAGAAGGCATTACTGTCAAAAGAGGTGTTGTGAGTCGGAGAAAGTTGCACTGGCAAGAAACAGGGATTATGATAGACGGATCCGGCAGCATACGTTAGATCCTAACAGCATTGACGATTCCAACGTAGAAGCTGTGCATATCTGCACTAGAGAATGTGGTTCCAAGCTGAGTTGCGGCAAGCATAGATGCCATGCTATGTGTCATTCTGGACCATGTCCACCATGTCTTGAATCTACAGCTGAAGACCTCTCTTGCCATTGTGGACGTACCGTCTTACCTGCACCAGTTAGGTGTGGTGCTAAACTCCCACCATGTCCATACCCTTGTACCAGAGAATTGCCATGTGGTCATACAGCTTCTAACCATACATGTCATCCGGATAGCGTTGCATGCCCACCATGTACCGTCTTGCTTAATAGACCTTGCCAATGTGAGAAGCATACATTGGTCAAGAGAGTTTTATGTTCTCAAAAAGTGGTTTCATGTGGTCGGATCTGTGGTAAAGAACTTGCATGTGGACATAAGTGTCAGAAGGTCTGCCATTTGCCAGGCAAATGTGAAACCAGTTGTAAGCAAGTGTGTGGTAGGGCAAGAGACTGTGGACACAAGTGTACTAGAAAATGCCATTACCCTCGTTCGTGCGATACAGAACCTTGCCGTGAAATGGTGGTTGTGACATGTAAATGTGGCCGCCGTAAAGCCAAGGCTATGTGTTCGCGTCATACCCCAGGAACAAAACTTGACTGTGACGACGAGTGTCTACGTGAACAGAGAAATAGAAGGTTGTTCAGTGCATTCAAATTGGACGAATCTGCAACACAGAGTTATATTTCTCCAGAGATCTTAAGTCAACGGATAGCCGTTGAAAACAGTTACACAGACTTTGTACTGGATCTTTTTAGACAGCAGAGAGTCTGGTGTACGAGTATAGAGGTGATCTTGAGGAAGCTGGCTACTGGTGACTTTGAAGGAAGAGACTCGCATCATTTCAACCCAATGAGACTGGTTCAACGCCGGTTTGTGCATGAGTTGGCTGAATCGTATGGACTATTCAGCGAGAGTCAAGACCGGGAGCCTAAGAGGACTGTCTTTGTCAAGACCACCAAAGATACCAAGTTACCTTTACTGTCTTTGAAAGAGTCTATTTCTGTGATGGACTACGTTAAGAAGGCAGAAGAACGTCGGGCTGATCAACAGCAGATCAGTGAAGCTTGGAAGAAACGGTCGGGTTCTGATCCATTCAATGCAATTGCTATTTCGAACGTTTTCTTTGGAATTACGAGAGATAAGATCGAAGAAGCATTGCAACCGCTGTGGCAGGGACTTGATAAAGTCACCAACTGTACCGTGGATCTGTTACCGGATGGAACATTTGTATTCTACAGTGAAGACAACTTCAAAGATCACAGTTTCCTGCAACAGACGGAACTGAAAGTTTTGTGTCAACAGTTTGAGTCCAAGTTGAAAGAGGGAAATATTGCCATGAATTGTAAGCTGGCCAAGATAGATGACAGTGTTTCTGTCGTGTATGAGACAGGTAAACCTGATGATATAGACGAAACGACTGAACCTGAAACTCAACCAGCTGAATCTGAAGAGACAAGTAACCCGGAAATGTCAATTTCTCAACAACCGATCGCTACCTAATTAATTATTTGAATACCTAGAACAATATAGAGTTTTTCTCCCCTCATAATTTTTCAATCCTTAAATGCATCTCGACGCGCATTACACTATTTATTTCCTTATCGGGACATGTTGATATTCGATAGATAGCTAGAAAAATAATAAATTCCAAACCTATCCCACTTTATATCACTTGTCTCTTCTTGAATGCAGAGAAGCCTTTCGCCCCTTTCTAGTCGGAGGAAGTCAGGTGGTGCTGTCCATTTCGATCCTCGCAATTTCCGTGACCCGGATTCATCATTAAGTCGGTTCAGTTCCACAGTTAGGGAGCATGATACCACTGGCAGAAGTTCCATCTACTCTGCAAGCACAGGGACATCACAAAGTACGAGTGTTTTACTTGATGCTGGTACTTCGAAACCGTCGCCTTTGGTCATGACATTGACGCTTGTTGCATCTATTTCCGGGTTCATGTTTGGATATGATACCGGTTATATCTCAGCAGTGCTAGTTACGATAGGTAAAGATCTAGACGGGAGGTTCCTCACCATCATGGAGAAGGAATACATATCTTCAGCAACATCGTTGGGTGCGCTTTTGGCATCACTGGCTGCCGGCCCTGCAGCAGATATCATTGGAAGGAAAGCCTGTGTTATTATATGTGATGTGCTATTCATTGTTGGTGCGCTATGCCAATACTTTGCGATTCATTTGAATTTGATGGTTCTGGGGAGGTTTATCATGGGATGTGGAGTTGGTGTTGGCTCTCTCATTGCTCCACTGTACATCTCGGAGCTAGCACCTGGTAAATTTAGAGGTAGATTGGTCATCACGAACTGCCTGGCTATCACTGGAGGTCAATTGGTGGCATACGGAGTCGGTGCTATTATGACCAAGTTAACGTCTGGTTGGAGGTATGTTATCATCCTCTCATTGATCCCTTGCCTTATACAGTTTGGCATGATCCAGGCTTTACCAGATACACCTCGGTTTCTGATCATGCAGGGAAAGTACGATGAGGCCTCTGAGGTTCTGCGCAAAGTCCACCCTACAGGGTCTCAGGAACTGATAGATGCCAACATCGAAGAGCTGGCTGCACTCAATTCATTGGTTCCGGGTAAGAACTTGGCTGAGAGATTGTCACATTCCGCCAAAACGCTGTTCTCAGTCGGTTCCAATAGACGTGCGCTGTTTATTGGATGCGGGCTTCAAGCAGCACAGCAATTCGTTGGATTCAATGCTATCATGTACTTCGCAGGTACGATCTTTGAAATGGCAGGTTTCAACAACTCAACAGATGTCTCATGTGTCACTGCGGGCACCAATTTCATCTTTACAGTTGTTGCACTGTTCATAATCGATAAGGTTGGACGAAGAAACATCCTGCTTTGGTCGATGCCCTTCCTATGTGCATCACAAATAGCTTGCGGACTGGCTTTCAGGCAATTGGATATGTACACGGACGTTTCTGTCACAGATAGTACCAAAGCCAGGTACTGGGCTATAGTGATTATGATTTCGTTGATATCTTTCGTTGCATCGTATGCCATTGGTCTGGGTAACGTTCCCTGGCAACAGTCTGAACTATTCCCACAATCTGTTCGGGGTATGGGCTCGTCTCTTACCACTGCTACCAACTGGTTTGGTTCCATGGTAGTTTCTGTTTCATTTCTGACACTGATGGATACGTTAACACCGTGCGGAACATTCATTCTATTTGCTGTCATTACCGCATCTGCCTACATTGTTATCTACTTTACTTACCCTGAAATGGGTGGCCTGCAACTCGAAGAGATCGAGAGTCTTCTAGCCGATGGGTTCAACGTTAGAAAGAGCATTGAGATCCATAAGGAACGTGCACGTCTCATGCAAAGCGAACCAATTGCTGGCTATCATAGCGTTTCACCTGGTATATAGACATATTAAACCTAAATAAACAGATGTATAATTACATTAATCGTACCTATGCTTATGTATCCAATCACTACCAGCCAAACTGGCACCACATGATTCTGCAAGCCTAAACCAGGCTGCAGCCCGAGGTAGATCTTTACACTTCCCATTCAACTTCTTGCTTGTCCACATCTTACCTGCTTCACACATGGCATCAACGTATCCAAGAGTACCAGCTTTTTCAAAGAATTCAACACTTTGCGGTAGGTTCACCGGGCAACCCCATCCATGCAAGTAAGCCTGTCCAATTTCGTAGTAAATAGATGAATCAGGCTCTTTTGGTTCCAATGGACCTTTCAACCCTTCTAACAAGGATTTTGGATCAATTCCAAAGTGATACTCTAGACCTGGATCGATACCTGCCGATTTACAGATCCAAATGAACGAAGAACGTTCATCTTTGGCAATCCCATAGCCGTACCGGAGAGACAGACCATACAAGAACATGGCCTTCTGATTACCATCGTTGGCAGCCATCTGTAATTGGAAAGCAGCTTCTCTGCTTTGACCAGATTTACGTAGAGCAATAGCCATTGCAACCCTTGATTCGGGTGTTAGGAACGAGTTTGTGGTGGTCTGAGGTGGTTGCTGTTTCTGTGGCAAGGCAGCATTTCTGGTTCTAGTTGTCGGTAATTGCCGAGGAGACTGTGGAACTGGTGGCACCTCACGACTTGGATGACGAGAGTGTGACGAGAACAGAGGAGATGCAGGTAATGAAGAAGCCTCAGCCGGTGGCCTAGAGAGGATTCTGTAGGCATGAGCAGGCGAGAGTGGGGTCCTTGGTGCTTCAAAGGGGTTTTCAGACTCTCGAGGAGGCGCCAAAGGAGCCGAATAGACTCTGCTTGGAGTTTCAATACTAGGATGCCGTTGTGCTAAAGGTTGACCCATATCTGAGGTGGATCTGACAGCGTACCTTTTGGCCTCAGGAGAGATTGGCGGAGGCACTGTAATGGGACCAGGAGCTGTAGCATGATAGAACTTGTGATGGAAGGTCTTTGAGATCGGTGAGTCTGGCAATCCGTATTCACGAGCGACCTGCGTTGTGACCACTGGATTGGAATGTGTATGCTGATGTCTATAGAAAGGTTGTTGAAGATCAGGGACACTTTCACCGTATCTCCTAGGGGTAGTAGGTGTACTACCTGGAACGGAAAGAGGCACACCAGGCACAAAAGTGTAATCATCAACCGAGTCAGCGGTAGTAGTGGCTACAGAGTCACGGTTATTACGTTCAGGAGTCATCTCGTAGGAGTCCGACGGTGTAGTGTCTGTGATGGTGGCATCTGCAAATGAAAACACTTCGGAGCCTTGGCTGACAGGGGTATGTATAGGACTCTCCAAAGACGACGATTCGACCGGTTTCGATTGCACTTCCCGTGTCAGATGAATGCTCTGAGCGTCTGATGCAGGGTTCACCAGTACAGGAACGTCGTTGTGAACACTGTTGACTGTATTACCCAAGGCCATCGCAGACTTGGCTGCAGAGTTCTTCTGCCGTTGCCGCATCTCTGCCAGGAACGGTCTTAATGAACGAAATCTGCTGGCAGGAATGGCTATCATGTTCTTGTGTCCCTCTGGGGAATTAGATGATGGCCCGTTGGCCAAAGATATCTCGTCATCATCGTCGTCATCGTCATCATCAAGCTTTAACTTGGCTAAGAGCCCGCCAGTGGACCCGCACGAGCTCATACTGCTCAAACTTATCCGGCTACCATTGCCAGACGCGAACTCGAACATTTCCAATGGGGACGCCGTGTCCTCATGGTCCGGTTCGACTCCTTTACTCATCTGCCAAGAAGAAAAGAGTGGTGGTTTGGTGGGGAAGTTCAGAGAGAACGCGGTCTACTTTAAGAATATTTTCCAGATTGAGCCGCAGGGACTGGCGACGTAGGTGGGGTATGTTGAATGAATACATTAGTACTTATAGGTTATCTTGAAGTCCTTACTCTTTGGCCTCTGTTCAGGCAGCTCAAAACGGCCCTTTTGCTCCATTGTCCTCATTTGAACCACATGCAAAAGACTGGCCAAGACGGTGAGCACTGGAGCAGGGACTCCATATCTATTGGCTATCTTGACAACGTTACCAACCAGAGTAATGTACTCAGTGTAATTATTCTTACGAGCATCTATGAGCATGGAAGGTGGATAGTATGATGAGTTTGAGTTGATCATCAGATCCATGATGGATTCCGGTAATTCGACACCGTCCGCTTTCGCTATAGCCAGAACTTCTTTCATGGCAGGTCTAGCAACAGAATCGATTCCTCCAAATAGATCCAGTCTACCACAGTCAACATCTGTCAATGCACATGTGGTATTGATTGCAGCATTGTACACGAGTTTGCGCCACCGAGTGTACTTGACGTTTGGCTCGTACCTCACATCGTTGTACTTGTTCCGATACAGATCTACAAACCTCTTACATTTCGAGATCTGGGCTTGTTGGTCCAAGTTACTGTTGATGTAAGTACCAAAGGTGACTTCATCTGGATCTGGCTGCTTCACTGTATCTCCATACACCGTTGCACCTATCATTGTAGATCCACTGATCAAGTAACCTTTAGGGAACCTCTTAAAGAAGGGTTCTTCTAGCCCAATACCGTTCTCCAGTAGAACCACCGCTGTCTCCGCACTGTAGCATTTGGCAACGAGATCTTCCACAGGGTAGACATCTGGAATGTTTTTGGTGGTGATCAGTACGTAGTCAAATGGTCCATACTTGTCCATCGCCTCGTCGATACTGGTAACCACATGGTCAGGCTTGAACCCTGTTACTTGACCATAATTCTTAGACTCTAGTTTGAACCCGGTCGTGTTGAACACTTCGTAAGAGGATCTAGCCACACATGTAACTTCAGAGCCACCATTGGTTTGCAATGCATACGCACCAACGATGCCCACGGCACCCATTCCAATGATAAGCACTGACGGTCTGGAAGAAGACATGTGGTATTAAGAGGGGGGAGAGTTTCAAAATGCGGGGAAACCCTTATTTGTCAAAAATTACAGAAGGTACGGTGAAAAATGCATGTCATATATTACTACTATTACTTACCAGCCAGGGCAGCATCAGCAATGAGAGACTCAGCAATGTCAGTAGTTGCCGCAGTTCCCGTGGTACCCATCAGAGACACTACCAGGAAGACGACGAGAACATGTAGACCAAGACAGTAGCCGACAAAGATCAACCTGGTGGAACGTGTACTAAGGACCAACTTAGTAACTTGAATGAACACTCGTTCAAACGGCGATAGCCTTGAATTGATTCTGCTGGACTCCAGTTTCCTGAATTTCTCAATAGGATGCAACTCTTCCTCATACGACTCGCCGTATCTGTTTTCCACGTCACTACTCTGTAATGCCGAAGGTTGTGTCCGTTGATACTCCAAGAACCGGATCTTCTCGTAGAGGTCCCGATTATCATTCTTCAACCTCTGGATTTGACGCTTCTGTTCAGCCAATTTACCAAACTGTCTTTTGTTCTCCTCTTCCAGCTCTTTATTCCGTGCTCTGAATCGATCTCTCTGTTGAGTGATGATTGGTAAGATACTACTATCCTGTTGAGTCCCCACAATAGACCGTGTATCGTAGGCCCCACCAGCAATGGATGTAGCCGGCGAGACTTTACCTGTTCTTGTAGATGGTGCCACCGAAGAAATCATCGACATCGTTTCCCACTTCTCAGCACTGTTCTCCACATTCTCAATATCAGCTTCCAATTTCGCATTCAATTGACGGCTCTCACCGAGTTCGGCAGTCGTCTTATCCAGTTCTTGCTTCAATTGACTCAATTGCTCAGTCAATTCGGAATTCTTTGACCGGTATTGAATCACTTCATCGTTCAATTTTTTGTTTCTGTGGACCAATGCGTTATCGAGCTCACCCGAGGCTTGGTCATTAGCATCATCTCCATCATCATTCTCTCCAAAATAGATCTGGTGCAATGTGTCCAACTCTTCCTTGATATCCTGATAGTCCTGAGTACTGGACTTGTACTCTTTCAAAGAATCGAGCTCAGCCTGTAAGCGAGACTTTTCACGGGCTTGTGCTTCAGAGGCAGCTTTCTGTTGGGCTTCAGAAGTATCAAGACGACGTCTTTCATCTTCAAGACGTGCCACTAAGATGGCATTCTCAGATTCCAAGTCGTTGATCCGTTTGGTAGATTCTTGTTGCAATTTGGAATCTTCAACACCTCCTTTATTCATATTGAGTTGACTGCTCAACTCTTCATTTCTCTTTTCAAGCTCAAGAATACGAAGCTTGGAAGACTCAGCATCACGGGCGAGGATCTGCAACTCGATTGAACTGACTGCGTTCTCCTTGACAGATTCTTCAATATCACCGGTTTCAGCGTCCGCGGTGGCACCGGCTTTGTATAAAGCCTTACTCTGATTCTGTAACTTCAATTTCATCACTTGCTCATCAACTTTCATGTCCTCAATCTGTTTCTTCAATTGCGACACCGTTGAATCATACTCCTTGGCACGCTCTTCCCAATTCTTTTGTTTTTCTGCCAACAATCCTTGCCATTCCAAATCTTTGGCTAGTGCCTGAGACTCGGCGTTCTTGGCTATACTCTTTTGCAATTCAGCCACTTGATTCTTCAAACTGTCATAGTCGGCCATACTAACTAATTTCTCTTCCAATTCACGTTTCTCCTGGTTGACTTTCTCCAAGTCTGCAATAGAGTTGATAGCTTCCAAACTTGTCTGTAGAAGCGGTGCTGGATCTGGAGCTTCAGCCATCGCCCTGTAGACCCTGAAAAACGCGTTGTCAACGGTCTTGTTTTTCTTGGCAAGATCGTCAATCTCCTTCTGATATGCCTTCAACAATGGACCGACCGCATTCAACTTCTCTTCAGCCTCCAACTTCTTGAAACTCTTCGTCTTCGTGGCAAGATCCTTTCTGCCAAGTAAGCTCTGCTTCTGATAGTCTTGAAATTCCAGTCCATATTTGTCGAGTTCTTTCTGTAACGACGGTAGATCAATCATCGACCATGTGTCTAGGGCCTTGTCGAACAGATTCGATGACTGTTCGAGGGAAATCCCTGAAACGTCCGCCATTGTTGTCCGGTCTGGTTTTAGAGCTGGTGTGAACCTTAGGAGGGTAATTTTTTTCCCCCGTCCTACGTGCCCTACATTCCCCCCCCCCCCTCTCCCGCTAATCTGCCCCTAAATAATATTTTTTCTACCCCCCCAGTCCTTCGCCTCTTCAACGGGGCCAGGGCCCCCGATTTGGCAACTTTGATATCACTTTAGAAAGAAGTGGAACATCTAAGGTTTTCATACGAAGAACTCATTAATAGATACAATATGCATACGGTTCTGGTGATAGGAGGACCTTCAGGGATAGGTAAGACTTCTGTGGCAAGAGGGGTCGCAGGAAAGTTGAATTGGAAATATATAGAGGGAGATGATTATCATCCAGCGGAAAATATAGCAAAGATGGCTCGAGGAGAACCACTGAATGATGACGATAGATGGGGGTGGTTGAAATTGCTTGGAAAGATGGCCATCGGTGGAACTGAGTGTGATAAGGACGTAGTGGTGAGCTGTTCCATCTTGAAGAAGAAATATAGAGATCTGTTGCGGCGAGTTATTGGCGATAAAGCTCGACTCATTATGATTGTGCTGTGCGATGACTATGACAGCATCCATAAGCGGATGGAGGCCAGAGAGGGCCATTTCATGAAGGCAGATATGTTGAAATCGCAGTTTAGAGACTTGGAGATTCCTGAAAATGACAGCGATGCGTACAAGGTGCAATGCCATGGGATGACACTCGATGAAGAGGTGAATGAAGCGTTGATGATTTGCAATGCGATCTCTACCAAACCTACGTCAAAATGATCACTGATGCAGTCTCTTCCGATTGAAATCGTTCACCATATAATTTCTCTTGCCGTAATGAGATCGATTGTACTTTTCTGCTCCGAGGATATCCACGTCCTCCTTTTGGATCTTCCTCTGCGGATACTTAAACTTTGATCCTTGGAAGATATTTTCCACCGGTTTAGGAGACTCTTGGAACCAAGCATGTTTCAATGAGTCGAGGGCATTGACTCTCTTGGCAGGGTCATATTCTAGCAATCTAGACAGTAAATTCAAACAGTTTGCGTTAGTACCACTATTAGTATGATACCAGGCTTTCAAGTTCTGCGGGAAAAGTGTAAATCTGGACATTTGAGAGTATTCAGGATAGTTGGTCAACGAAGGCCAGTTCTCTAATGTAGGGGTACCCAGGATCTCCAGGATCTTGAGCAGTTGGTTCTCTTGGAATGGGACCTGTTTCTTGTTATCCATCTTCGTCTCTTCACCTTTGAAGAGAGGTCTCAACGACAACAGTTCGGCCAGTATACAACCAACGGCCCACAGATCTATTGCCGGTGTATAGTGTCTTGCTCCAAGCAACAGTTCAGGAGCACGGTACCAAATGGTGACAACAACTTTATCACCAGCATAAAGCCCCTGCAATGGGTTATTAAACTTACGAGCCAGTCCCAAGTCACCGATCTTGATCACTCCGTCGCTGGTCACCATAATGTTGGCCGGCTTGAGATCTCGATGAAGAATCCAACTCTGATGTAGGAAAGAGAGACCTTGCAAGATCTGATACACGGCTGATTTCAGAGTCAATTGTGGGATTGGGCGTGGTTCCGGGTGTGAATGATAATGAATGATCTGTAACAGGTCATATTCAGCGAATTCGAACACCATGTAGATGCATTTCTGTTCCAAGACGATCTCTGCCAGTCTCGAGATGTTTTTATGGTTCAACTCTTTGCAAAGAGACATTTCTCTAATGGCACTCTGCGAGATACCTGTATAATGTGCCACTTCACTCCCCTTTGTGTCTGTTTTGAACTTCTTTATAGCGTATAACTGTCCCGTGTTACCCGGTAGCACACCTCGCGCCTTGTACACTTTACCGTATGTACCTGCTGCTATATAGCCGAGAATCTTGTATCTATCCACCACGGAAACTCGTGCCTGGTCCACACGTTTGCGATATGGTGCTATGGTGAAGAAATCATTGGACGCGACCCTTGTTGGGTGCGTATACATCTCCTGACTCTTCTTCATCAGATGAAAGGGATCCTGAGCGAGTGATATTTAGGAAGGTGAAATTTTCCCGGGCTGGGAAGATTATATAGGAGGAGTACTCAATGGAGGGGAGGTGATGTTCAAGGGTTATATCTATATATATGAATGCAGAGCCAATAATGCGAGCCAGAGAAGGCCATACGAACAACTCGTAGTTCTTATCCGCTACTTCTGGGTATTGGCACGAGGTTTCAAGACTGTTGGCTTCTTGGCAGAGGAGAACGCTCTACCAATAGGACGGATACACCATTGATCAAACCAAGGGGCGACAGCAACACAGAGCGGCATCCGTATTGGTGCGAGACCCTTGGTGATGGCGTAAGATGCAGCACCTGCAGCGGCGATCTGTTTCTTGCTTTCATCGTCCATATCCAGATTAATAAGTCCCTTCTGAATGATTTCCAAGCCTTTGGCAACGGTTTCTGTTGGCAAGTCTGTTGGGATTGAGCCTGTTTGCACGTACCAGTACCAAAGCAAGAGGAATGGGATCACGACAGAGAATTGATGCAGGAACACTATACTCAGACCGAAACCAACAGGTCTCAGCATGATCTCCTTCATGTAAGGTCTGAACGCCTTAGGGGTTCTAGCGTAGTATTTATTCTTCAAAAGACGGCGTTCTTTCTCTTGGTCTTCTAACTGCCATGGCTCTAGTTGTTTGACAGGTTGCTTTGGTTTGTGTTCTTCGTTCTTTGACTGTTTAGTTGGCGGTTGGTAGATTAAGCGGGTGGCAGTGGATGACGAGAATTCTCGATTGGGAGAGATCCATTTCGAGCCGAATGAACGTGTATTTATCGACAATGGTCTACCAATGCCGATCAAGGTGGAACTGAGCAGAAGAGGTCTGTTTCTCAGTGTGTTTGTTGCTAGTCTCAGAAGCATGGAGTGGTAGTTAGAAGGGAGGAATTTTTCGTTTGAAAAATGCGGGGATGTAGGGAGGTAGGGGAGAGACTGGGAGGACTTGAAGGACTTAATGAGGGCTCAAGAGCTATGAAGCAGGGTAATAAATAGCGATCATATGATTGTATGTAAGTTGGTAGTGTAAGTTGGTGCTGTGAGTTGGTGATGTTTAGTATCGTATATATCAAAAGCATACACCCCTAGGCACTGATTCCTTTCAGATATGCCAGACGGTAAGGATTCTTATCGACACCTGTTTGGGAGCGATTGTATGCGGTCCATTTAGGTTCGTCTTTGAACAACCGAAGGGCTTCAACGTCCTTGGTCTCACTCAATGTGAAACGGTGATAGATTCCGGCCGGCAACACCAACAAATCTCCCTTGGTCAATTTGGCACGCACCCACCGGTCGTGGGCATCTCTGACATCGAAATAGCCCTCGCCGTCAAGTATGTATCTAATCTCTTCATCTTCATGCAAATGTTCTTCGAAGAACCTATCAAGTTGCTTGTTGAGAGCCTCCGTGCCTCCAGGGAACGTCTTCTCGCTCAACCTGATAACGTCACGATTCTTATAGTGCCTTTGGACAGCGATCTCATCGACTTCAGGTAAAGTTTCAGCGTAGCGATAAAAGACTCCTAATTTTGCCAGTTCTGGTTCAGAGACAGACTTTCCAGAGTCATGATCATGCGTATAAGGAGTAGGATCGGATTCGTCGTAGTAGTAAAAGCGAGCCATGGTTTGTTCAAGAAGAAGAAAGTGATACTAAGCGGGAAGCAATTGGTGGCACATGCGATCCGAATAATTAATTGAGAGCCACAGCGGGGAGGTGGGAGGTGATAATTTAGTGGGGGGGGGGGGGAGCCATGCTTTACAGTAAGGAAGTTGCTAGACAGGGACGGGCGTCTAGATAACGAGGCTACCGGGATCATAATGCTTGTAATACAGGGTGACCACTGTACAGGTGGCCGACGCAACCTATACGTGGACGCAACATGTACTCTACAATGATTAATTAATTCCTTCCTATAAAACCTTAACATACTTTCTCACTTCCGATTTCAATATCTGACTCATTCTTAAATGGTCATCCGTTGAAACGGAAGAAACGATCTGGAACCCACCGAGGGCATGACCGAGATCGCACATTCCCTGAGTGATCGATTCGCGTGATAATCCTGTAGCTTGAGACCACAGATCCCAACTGATGTTATCAGCACCCAGAATAAAGCTGTATAGAATCAACTTACGAGAATCTGGGGTAATATCAGCAGCCAGGTGGGAACTTGCAAGTCGCTGCAAAATGACGAGGTTATGCACAAATTGAGAGAAACTCAACTTGGTTCTTTGCAATAACGACTTCATGAAATTGTATGTCGTAATAGGATTCGCAGTTTTGCAATATTGATGTAACTGCCTAGAACTGATCGTTAAAACCAAGTCGATCAGTTCAGACCTTTCGCGAGCTTCACCACATGAACTGAGTAACGTCATTGTCTCGATGATAGTATCGTCATCTTCAAATTCACTATCCAAATCTGGAACTAGTTCAGGTGGTTCGATGGCTGTAAGGTAGTGAGCCATATCTGTATAAAGTAAATGTAATGTGTGCTGTGCTTATAATAAGCGGGTTGAAAAGCGTAGATGTAATGCCAAAATAGAAGCCTAAGTTTGAATATATTCTGATTGCCGACGTGACGTCGGATTCTCAGAACTGGTTAACCATATTGGAAACGATATTCAGTAAGCTGCCGTAGAGAAAATAAAATGTGATGATTTGTAGGGGACTAAGATATGACTAGTAGTTTCAATCCCTTACTTTGAAGTAGAAGAGTAGTAGTAGATGCGAGGAGATGTTGCTTTGATGCTTTGATAAGACTCGATTGTAGTGTTGAGCCAAACGTGGATTTGGATGAACAAGTTTTCAACTCAATTCCGGATATTCTTTCCTTTAAATAGTCAACTGGTCAGGAAGAATCCAGAGACCTAAAGTGGGAGAAATTTCCGCAGCGGATTCAGTCATCTTTAAATGATGTGCAAGAATTAGTCACTATGGTGCAGGGATGTGCGGCCGTCCGGAGGGAAGGCTCTAACAAGAGAGAGAGGTGTCTTCAGGCGTCGATCGACCCAAGACAAAAAAAAAAAAATTAAAGTATGACGACATTGGGATGGATATCCTTATGATACTGGTGCACTGGTTTCATCAACTCTTACTCCTCGCTCCCCGCCGGGGATTTCGGTCCAATATTACAAACTAATCTGGAAAAATCACTGCTATAAATCTTAGTCCTTTTTATCATACTTGATCTTCTTCTTCGAAATAAGAGAATGTCACCGGCAATCGTACCTAGAAGCAACAACGAGGGTACGTCAATCGCTGCAATATCGAAACCGGTCACGCAGATCGTCACTTCCAAAGCCTGGGTGCTACCACCAAGACCTAAACCTGGTCGTAAGCCTACATCCGATGTCCCCACCACTAAACGGAAGGCACAGAATAGAGCAGCACAGAGAGCATTCAGAGAGCGCAGGGCCAACCGAGTCACCCAGTTGGAGACACAACTGATGGAACTTGAACGTGAGAAGACCGTTAAGGAAGGTGTTATGTCTAACGCTATACAGGGACTTCAACGTGAGAATGGGGCACTTCAAAAGCTCGTTAAAGGGCTCAAGGAAAAAGTGAATGAATTGAGCCGCAAACTTAGTGAGTCACCAGGAACACCAAATTCCAGTGCTAGTGGAACTCCACCTTCACAACAACATCAATCCTCTCGTAAGAGACGCAAGTTTAGCATTTCGGAGTCTTCATCACCAGAAGAGCATTCCGATCTAGCCGAAGCCGCATCTGCCATGATCAATTTCAAAAACAGTGGTAACAGTATCTCATCACCTGCTAGCAGAGGCAGTATCAGTTCGCATGGCAGCTTGAATGGGGCAGGATCCATTTCCAGAGCTGGTTCTGGCTCCGGATCAGGTTCTGGATCAGGTTCTGGATCTATATCCAATTCAGCTACAGGATCCATTTCCAATCCAGGTTCAATCAGCTTGAATTTTAATACTGGTTCCATCGGTTCTATCAGTGGTATAAGTAACTTTAGCAGACCAGGAAGTATTAGCAGCATGCTAACCAGTACCGCGCCTGTTATGCCTGTCTTCGAAAACAATCCACCATCGCGCAAGAATTCTGTCTGCGATCTACTGGACAGTTTCAAACCAATGGCTGCTGTTCCATTGAAGAAAGAGACAGACTTTACGAACCATGGGAACTCTAAGTCCACCACGAGTCGTCGGATGCCCGTTTTAGATTTGGGTGATGACTATAACGATTCAGAAGGTATTGATCCTAATGAGAATTGTGGGTTCTGTTCTGAAGGTACGCCTTGTGTGTGTCGAGAGATAGCACAACAGAAGGAGAAGGAGGAAAAAGAGGCAAGGAAACAGGATGAGATTAAGAAGCAAGCGGAGAAGGAGAGGCATGAAAGAGAAGAGAGACAGAGACGTAAATCTAACGAGATTCCCATTACGTCAACGCTAACCCCTAATCAAGAGAAACAGATCAATGAGCAAGTATCGCAATGCACGGGAGATCCAGGATCATGTCCACAGTGTCAAAAGGATCCGATGTCTACACTGTTCTGTACGACATTGGCAGCTACATCTAAAGTTAGGTCATCAATCGACGAAGGTGATTTCAACAATAGCAGTAGAAACGGATCAGAAGGTAATTTGAAACGCTCAGTATGGTTACCGGCACCAGCATCGAACTCGCTGGTCAAGAAAGAAGCATCTGAAGGTGCCGTTACCATGAGCAGACATCTACCATCACTGGGTGAATTGGAAGTTACTAATCCAGGCAAGCACTATGTTCCGTGTGCAGATGCATACCGAACACTGAGTCGCCATGCCAACTTCCGTCGTGCAGGGTTTAATAAGATAATCAACAATCTGAACACTAATGGGATGTTTGTGGAAGTGGAAAGCGTTGTCAAGTGTTTGCGACAGCTCGATCGCCAGTTTGGTGGGAACTGAAACCTTTCAAGCTTTGGCACCTCACATTTCTTTTTAATGAAAAAAAAAATGAAATCCGGGGTAAGGAAAACAGGGGGTGTCTCAATACCGAATTCGGGGTGTGGGGCACACTACTGCCAAGAAGTCACTTGGGGTTAAAAAACATACCTACCTTTGGCAACCACACTTTATAGCATAGAACCAATAATATGGTCGAAATGGATACATCAATCAGGTATACCCCACATTTCAGTAATTACCTATCTACCGTAGGCTAACACGGCTGAACGGAGAAACATACCTGTAGCGGAGTCCGCGCTGCTCCACCAGTTACAAATCCCGCTAGCTCCCCCCCCCTAAAGCTGCCTAAAAATTTTTTTTCTCCCCGTTAAGCTTCACTTTAGACGAAAATCAATGTCCAACCAACACAGCGCGGTCAATCCTCCTTCAGCGGGAGAACACAGCGTTGGTGGTGGTGACCAGACTGTGATCTTGTATCCAGAACCAACAGAGCGCGAGGATCACGATATATTGGGCAGTTTAGCGCCGAGTCCTGTGACTAAGCATTATGGAGCGTTTGCCTTGACGCAGGCACAGATCACTTCTGCAGCGGGTGCAATGGCTGGATTCTGCTCTGGAATGTCTGTGTGCCCATTGGATGTTGCAAAGACAAGATTACAAGCACAAGGTTCGTACCTGAAAGAGCAGAATCATCTCGATAGTGCGTCTATGGCCAAATTCAACAAGGTGAAATATAAAGGTCTATTCCATACGTTGAGTCTGATTTGGAAAGAAGAAGGTATCAGAGGTTTGTATAGAGGATTGGTGCCAATCACACTGGGATACTTCCCTACTTGGATGATCTATTTCTCATGTTACGAACAGTGTAAACAAATCTATCCTACATTCATCGAGGACAACAATCTGAGTTACTTCTTGAGTGCTATCACTTCAGGTGCAGTTTCGACAACGTTCACAAATCCAATCTGGGTCGTCAAGACTCGTCTCATGCTTCAAATGGATAACGGTAAAACCATCTATGATCGTCTTTTGGGAGAGGGTTCCAAGAGACCAGATACCACTTGGTACAATGGTACCTTCGATGCATTCAAAAAGATGTATAAAGAGGAAGGAGTAAGTTCATTCTATAGAGGTCTGTTACCTTCTTACTTTGGTCTTTTCCATGTCGCCATCCAATTCCCACTTTATGAGAATCTGAAGAAACTATTTAACATTCAAGACTACATGTCACCGGATGCTCCAGAACGTGACTTGGGGATGTTCTTGAAGTTCATCCTGGCCTCCTCTCTTTCTAAAATGACTGCCAGTGCCGTCACTTACCCTCACGAGATCGTCCGTACCCGTCTTCAGATGTATTCGAATGCAGGTAACGATAATCAGTTGGTTTCTCTTTGCAAGACCGTTGTCTCAATCTATACAAACGAAGGTATCAAAGGTTTCTACAGTGGTTTCGTCGTCAACTTGACACGTACAGTTCCGGCTTCCGCAATCACCATGGTTTCTTTTGAATACTTCAAGAAATGTCTTCAAAGGTTCAGTGTCGAGGAGCGAGAAGCTATAGAGAAACCAATCGCTGATTCATAGGGACCATTGCTTCCCTCCCGCCCCTTATCATTTTTCATTAGACACCACCGTGTGCTGCTCAGATCCGCCTGGTGCGGGTCTATATAGGTAGATAGAATCATTACGATATACATCCAGTAGAGATCATCTTCATGTCTGTCTCGTCTGCTAATCGTGCAAATCCCAGATTAGACATTTTTCACCCCCTCTCCCCCCCAATAAACCCTCTCACTCAACCCCCCTGAAAAGGCCACCTCCCACTCCCCTTAAAATTCTTAAATCTTTCCAAATTCTATTTCTCCCTCCATAGACAAACTTTGTTTCTTTCTCACCACAATGCGTCTTTTGCAAATATTCTTGCAAATCTTGACGTTTCTGTTGTTAAAGGTGGTGGCATTGAAGGATGACAAGCCGGAGACTCCAGATGCCGACGCTATCATCGCAGCACACTCCGATGATCCATTCCCTGAACATCTTACGGCTGATACCTTTGATGGGCAGTTGACTTCAGGATTCCACGTGGTGGAGTTCTATTCTCCCTATTGTCCTCACTGTACGCACTTCTTCCCACACTGGGTGAACTTTTATTACAGTAATCACAAGAACTACGAGGAACAGAACGATATGTATCTGAGACAGGTCGACTGTGTTTCAAGTGGTGATCTATGTGATCGTGAAGGTATTCAATACTTCCCACAGATCAGATTCTATGGACCTGGTTCCAAGTTCTTGGGTACCATGGACACTAGTTACAAGCGTACCGAGGAAGGCCTGGGAAATTTTGTCGAAGATGAACTAAATCTATGGACTGACGAGGAAAAATCAAACTCTAAAGATGGAGACGAGACAGACGAAAAGGAAGGTAATTCAGGTTCAAGTGATGCCGAGGTCAGAAAGAATCTTAGAAATTGGATAACACCGCTGTCTAGAAAACAGATTGTCAGAATGCTTACAGGTGAAGGCTTGAACTCTCCTGCCCTAGTTTCGTTTTGGCCATCTACTGATAAGGATTTGGACGCTGATACATTCCAAAGAGACCATAAATCTGTGCCATTTTACAAGAGGGCTCAAAAGTGTTTCGCATTTAGAAACCTTTGGAACCATTTGGCCAAGAGAATGGGCAAAAAATTGAACGATAACAAGCTGACTATGCACTACTTTAATTGTGGTTCTAGTCCATTGTTATGTGAAAGTCTTGGCTTGAAAGAGTTCCCTAGAAACGTTGAAAATGCCCTGCCTCAAGTTATGATGATTCTTCCTAAAAAGACCGGTGGTAATAGAATTATCTACAACGAGAAAGATCCATTCCAAAAGCAAGATTTGGCTTCTTGGACTTCAAGACTGCTAGATATCTATGAGTTCAATGACATTAGTAAGTCTGATTTCAAGAAGAAGTTACAGATCAAAGAAGATTTGAAGACCTCGCTCAGTGAAGTCCCTGATTACTCTAAAGTTGGATTCGTTCTCTTAGAAGACCCTGACACTTCTGTCCCTGAGGATGATATGATCCTACCACAGATCTTGCAACAGTTTATGGATATCAAAGAAAATGCCTACCTTTATAGAAGTACCGATAAGGACAACTTTATCTGGATGATGAAGGAACAGCAAGAGCATTTGGAAAATAACTTCATCAATGATAATTTACCTGTCGACTCTGAAGATAGAGCTGAATTCAACAAGGCCATGTTTGCGGCAAGAACGTTGACAACGTTCCCTATGTTAGTCTGTTTCAAATCGAATTCTTTAATCACACCAGTGTTCAAGAGTGTCAGTCCAAAGGATCTTCGGGATCCAGAAAAAGTGATGGATTTCATCAAGGCTAATGCATACCCATCGATTCGTGCACTGACACCTCAATCTATGGATGAAGTTTTCCCAAAGAAGTTTGACCCAACTTTCAATGATAAGACTGAGAAAGTGTTGATTGGTCTAATGGATCTCCGAAAACCAAAAGACATGTATGGAATCATCTCTTCCTTGCAATACATCTACAACAAGTTTACATTCCTGAAGTGGAAGCATCAGTTCGATAAATTGGATGCCGAACGGTCGAAGAAGTATGCTGAAGCTGCCAAACTTAAGGAGAAAAACGGCGATTACGAATCCGTGTTGAATGTATTAAGAAAGAAGATTCCAGCGGTCTTCTCGAAGATGGACGACGATTTGAAAGTGGTCTATGTCGATATGGATAGATTTGGTTACATCAAACGTCAAATGAACTGGGTGGATCTTCCGATGTATAAATTAAAGGCAGGATCCTTTGTGCTGGTCACCAGGTTTGGAAACTCGTATTGGCTTGAAGACCTTGATGGCACTCCACTTGCCAGTGGTAACAATGAGAAGGCACTTGACCTCATTTCTGCTGCAAGCTTTAAACGCTACAAGGGAAGCGCACTTCATGTTCCATGGTTTAAGATCATTTCTCTCACAACTTTGATCTTCTTCTCCAGCATCTACGTCGCTTACCTTGCGCGTAACTACCTTAAAAAGAGAAACTTGCACGCCAACAAGATCAAAGGACTTGGAATTATCGGAATGGATCCGGATCTTGAAACTACTGAACTTAACAAGTTTGAATAGTTCATTATCATCATCATCATCATCATTAATAAAGTATAATCAACATTATGGTAGGTATAGCTTTAACTTGTAGATCTCCATCTGAAAAAAAAAGATCAAAAAAAATTCTAGGCCAAAAAAAAAAAAAACCATCTCTCTGAGTATCACTTTCTTCTTTTGTATATGTTTGTGTCTTGCCGTGTTCTCAGGCGAATACCATGTAGTAGATGGTATTCGATGGCTACCACGGTACCTCTTATACGAAATGCGACCTCAGCATTGAAATCCAAGATAGAGAAGTCGCAGTATGACAAGTTTGAGTTCGATTTGATGCGGAAAAACTTTGATGAGCCCTTTCTCAAGCAATACAAGCCGTATTTGTTGAAGTACTTAAAGCATTTGGAAAATACGTTGTTGCAAAACTCCAAGAAGTTGAAGAATTCAGACACTGCTGACTTTAAAGCCTTGAACTCTTTTATCAGACCTGATGAATCCAACGCAGTCTCCATATTGGACTATATCTCGAGCCAGGATGTCTCAAATATCCCACTCGAAGTCGACAGTCAACAACAAGCGGCAGATATCATAGTTGAGGAGCTTGTGTACAACAAGATGAAACCATACAACTTACAATACCTTTACAACGATGCTTCGAACAACCAGAATTTCAACAACAATTTGACATTTAACATTATGGATATAGATAATCCATACGAATGGTTCCCCGAGGCTCGGAAACTAAAGAGGAAATTTATCATGCATGTGGGTCCTACTAATAGTGGTAAGACATACCATGCATTGAAACGGTTAGAGAATTGCTCCAAGGGCTACTTCGCTGGTCCTCTAAGACTGTTGGCCAGAGAAGTCTACGATAAGTTCCAATCTCAAGGTCTTAGATGCAATCTTGTCACGGGAGAAGAAGTCATAGTTGATGTGGACGAAAATGGTAAAAGAGCAGGCCTAACTTCTGGAACTATTGAGATGTTGTCGCTTACAGAAAACTATGATGTCGTCGTTGTGGATGAAGTTCAAATGATCGGTGATAAATTCCGTGGTTCTGCTTGGACAAACGCTATATTGGGAGCTCGTGCTAAAGAGATCCATCTTTGTGGTGAAGTTTCTGCAGTTCCATTGATCAAGAGACTTGTGGAAATGACAGGCGATGAATTAGAAATCAATGAGTATCAGAGATTGGGCAAACTGACTATTGATGACAGTGTTGTGAGTATGAAGGACTTGCAAAAAGGTGATTGTGTCGTCTGTTTCAGTAAAACTACCATATTGGATATGAAGTTGCAGATCGAGAAACGTACCGATCTTAAATGTGCTGTTATCTACGGTGCATTACCACCAGAGACCCGTGCACAGGAGGCACAGAGATTCAATGATGGAGAATACGACCTTGTGGTTGCATCTGACGCTATCGGAATGGGACTTAACTTGAAAATTAAGAGAGTCATCTTTACTACGACACAGAAGTTCAATGGACGTGAGAACGTCAGTTTGACTTCATCAAATATCAAACAGATAGGTGGTCGTGCTGGACGGTACGGAGTAGGCAAACCAGAGGGTCACATTACTGCAATTTCCGAAGATGAATTGCGTAACGTTGCAGAAGGTATCAAAGCTCCAATAGAGTATATTGAAAAGGCTATCCTCTGTCCACCCGAGGATCTATGGGTTCGTTACTATTCGATGTTCACAAAGGGTACTGAACTGTTGAAGATGTACCGGAAATTCGAGTCGGACCTCAGTAAGCTTTACTGGGCAACACCAAATAAGAAGCGTGATTTTGAAATCCAATCGTTCGATGATAAGAAAATGGTTTCTCACTTCTTCCACAGGGAAAAGCTTAGAGATAACTTTAACATCACTGACCAGCTTAGAGTTATCAGTGCTCCAATGACACTTTCTACAAACCCAAATCAACCTTTGAAACTCGTGCTTGATTATGTGCTAAAGACATGTGTCGAGAACATCATCAATCGTACGCGTAAGTCGCTGTTTGACATAGATTCTGTGCCGCTATACCTTCTATCGACTGAAAATGTTTTTGAGCAGAAGAACTTGCGTCATAAAACCGTCAGCCGTAGTGGTAGCAGTCTCATTGAACCTGAACCTGTTCCCGCTGGAATAAAACCATATTTGCTAGAGAAATACTATCGTGAAATGAAAGGAAAGTACAGATCAAGCCGGACTAAAGTGAATAAGATCAGACCAGTCGAAGATCGTCTAATGAAACTTGAGCAGTTCCATAAGATGCTCAGTTGTTACATGTGGTTATCGTTCCGGTTCCCACAGAACTTCATTGATATTGAATCTGCTACTCAATTGAAAGAGTTGACAGAATTCAAGATTAGTGAAATGCTCTCAAACCTACGGTCTGTACCAGAGAATGCCGCTGCAAGCAAGCGGTTCAAGACATTTAGAGGAGAGTAATTCTCTACCTTGTATATATATATATAGATATTCTAACAAGTTTGTACATAATTATGTTGAATGCTATACTTACACTGCCCACGCATCTTCCTCCTTATCTCCAGGAGTGACCAGCGGCTCTTCTATTTCATTGATCTTGATCTCAGTACAGAGTGGACATTTTCTGCTCAGCGTTTGAACAGTCGTCTCTTTCAGTTCTGCAAGCTTCTGTTTATCGCCACGAGATTTCTCAATCTGTTTCTGCAAGGAATACAGTTCAGTCCTAGACTTGAAGTCGTTCGAGTCCATGATCATCTTAGCAAGACAATCTTGATGGAACGAATGAAAACATGGGAAGACCACAAATTTACGAGTGGTGAGAATCTTTTGACACAACTGACAAGATTCGTATGGCTCAATGACTTGGAATCCATCATTCTTGAACTCCTTGATTTGCTTATTGATCTTATTAGACTGATCAATCGAGTTGTTCATTTCAAGAGAGAGCGAGCTCATCTGACCAGAGAGCTGTTGCAAAGATTCCACAATCTCTTTTTTGAAGTCATCAATAATAACAAAGTCAGGGAACAATGGTAACATATCTTTCATGGTCAGCAGATCACATTTAGTCACAAGGAAACGCAATACATCTTCAATCTTATTTCCTGTGCTCTTGATTCCGGCAAGTTCAAACATTTGCTTGTGGTCATCAATATAATCGTCATTGTTGATAACCTTACTGATCAGCTTCGATGCAATTTTCAGCCATAGCTTCTTTCTTTCTCTTGGAGAAGAATCTGTCGGTCTATCTGCAACAACCACAGCAATCTCAACCAGATCATGCTTCAATGCAATATCAACGGCTTCATCATAATCCCCAGTCATGGAATATACATATATGGCACTCTGAACTTTACCATACCTGAAGGACAGACGTAGAATGTAGTCTGGATCAAATAAAATCTCATACTCATCGGTAGAACCATCGAACACAGTCCGAGTCTTGCGTTGGCCTTCCAAGTAATTGAGGATAAGATCATCATCTTTAATTCCAGGATAGCTGATGAGAATCGTCAAGAAAGAGTTGTGAACCAGCTTATCTTTGACTCTCCGTTCCTGAATAAGGAAGTTCAAGAATCTTAATGCCTGATTATGCTCTGGCTGAATACCACGAGCACACACGACATTCTTATTGTATGTGAATAATGCTGGAATCAACTTAACGTAATTCAATTCGTCGATAAGCCGGATCCAAGCATCGCATGTCTTAGCAGGATAGTTCACAAACAGAACTGTTGAGCATCTATAAACGAGGTTGGGATCTTTCTGTAAGGACAACACTCTCAAGGATTCTTCCCATTTCTGTTGCTTCAAGTAGTACTTGAGAACAAATGTGTAGTCATCAATCAAATTAGCAAAATAGAGAAGTTGCTCTTGACGGTTATGTGAAAGCACAATCTGATAAACAGTTTCTCTATCAAAAGTATCTTTGAACTCGTCCAGGAATGAATAGAACTCTCGCAAGTAACGCTCTTTCTCTTTAGCGACTTCCTGGGTTGTAGAATCATTCTTTTCCGGGTCAGGAGAATCCTTAGTCTTTATTGCAATAGAGTAGTTTCCGCTTTCCAACTTATTGTCGATCCGGTTCAAACCTTCCATGTATAATTCAACCAGCCAACTGCTAATAATGCTTCGTTGCATTGACAAACTCTCGGGAAGCGTCTGAAGCTTCGTGGTCAAATATATGCACAGACTGTTCGGTTGATCGGCATCCATGAATTTCAATGCAGTCTCCTCCATTCGTTGGCTCGTAGTTGCCAATATTCTTGCAGCTGTCTCATATTTACCCTTCCTCAACAAGTAGTCACCCTTATTAATCATGATTATATCATATTTGCCTGCATCAGTGCCCTTAGGATCAGATAGTGTAGAAACAGCTTGGTCAAACATATTCCGTTGCATCATGATTTGCCAAACTCCAGAGTTCTCGTTTTCCACAACAATCTCATATATGGACTCCATAGAGTACATCCAATATGTTTCCTCCAACTGGTCGGAACAGAACCCAAGGAACTTACTAGACAGTTGTTGTGCAGATACTTGAGTTCCATTCAACTGGTTGTAGACAAGTAGTTGATTATTCCTTGTCAACAGAAGAATATAGTATCTAGTGAGCATGATACTTTGAATGGAGGCACCAGTGCCCGAGTCCAGCTTGAAATGATCCAGTTCTTTCTTGGAATGAAATTTCACATTACCATAAGTGATCTGATACGAATTGTCCTCGGCACTCATATCAAGGAAAGCCAGCTTTCCCATGTTGCTGGTGACATGTATTAAAGAATTGAAATTGAAACTTGTCGGATCTCCCTTGAACGGTTGCTCCAAGGCAGACACAGATGCACTGGCAAGTTGAACACGCAACTTACAACTGAACTGAACCAACTTGTTGTTGGTAAGACCACATATGATCTTGTAATGTGCTATGTCGTCGGAACTGGATGAAACCAATGTGCTGCAAACATACTTGATACCTGCACGAGCTTTCCACACCTGTTTAAACAGCCGCTCCTTGTTCGATTCTATATTGACTTCGTACAACGATCCTGAACGAACAGACACCACCATAGGTCCCGTTGTCTTGCTGTGCACATGTCTGTCAAGGAATGTCAGCCCCGTCACTGCCATACCTCTCAAGTTGCTAAGTTCTCTGGCACGACTAGATTGGTAGTTCAAGTAATGATACGTCTCTTTGTCAGATTGAACAATCAGATGGTATCCCTTACTGTCCATATATGCGGTTTCAACGCTTCCACCTCCCAAATCCAGCTGAATCTGGTCGACTTTCTCCGGATTGTCCAAGTTGATACGATGCACCAACCCATTCTCCAAGACCAAGCACAGCAGGTTGTTACTAACCAGCAGCTTCTTTATGTTTGTCTGAACTTGGAATTGCAGCTGCACCTGCTCCAATGTGAAGCTCGCCCCACCGTCTCCATTAATTGTACCCTCCATGGATCTCGGGTTTTCAGAAAGAAATAGTGATGCTTATCAGGCAAAGTTCTGTAAAGAATTATTTTCTTCGCTTCAAGGTTCACTTTCTTCTTCTTCGGGTTGATTCAAAGAGACTTTTCAAAAGATGGGTTTGAGTGTTCCTATCAAGCTTCTTGGTGAGGCACAGGGCCATACTGTGTCAGTTGAGCTGATCGATGGCGTCGGATACAGAGGTAAGCTTTCGGGAGCTGAGGACAGCATGAATGTGCAACTAGAAGATGTTACAATGACTTCGCGAGACGGGTCAGTTAGTCACTTGGACCAGATATATATACGAGGATCACAGGTGCGATTCTTTTCTATTCCAGAGATTCTACAACACGCACCTATCCTAGAGGGAAGAAAGTGATACAATCTGCGATTACTTGTACTAATATTACCTACCTACCTATATCTGAACAACGGTTCAGTCGAATCCTTCCAACACATTAAGCACGCGTTCGAGTCTGGCACAGCTTTGATCATACCGGTTAGGGTTGACCATCATGTTGGCTGTCAATTTACTGATGGAGCTCACAATCTTCTCCAAAAGATACCGTTCCTCCTTTGGCATGCTCAAAGTTGAGAATTCTTGACCAATCACTATACCATCGGTGGCATTAAGTAGACGTGCTAAAGTGTCGTAAGAGAATGGTTTCATGGCCTTGGATTTGTTGCTCGAACGAGACCGTCCGCTACCACTGCCGCTGCTGGCTTTCGAATGATGCTTCTTATGTTGTGGAGATGGTGACCGAGGTTGTGCTTGCTGTCTACGACGAACGGTTGACGTTCTCTTGACAGATTTACGCAGATCCGATGGCCCATTCAATGGATCCAACGTTCTGGCTGTGGCACTGGCGTTGTCTTCGTAGACTGATGATGCATCGGTATGAGTACCTGGAGGAGATGGTGCACTCGGTAGTGGAGCATTTGGAGATGGCCCCTCGTTTAACCGCAAGGTCGCTTTACTGTCGATTGTCTTTGAATTCAATGGACCAGAAGCACCACTTGGCAGGAGTATCTCTGTTGCATTGTCATCAGGCATATCAGTTTGATCATGCTCTTCATCCGCCCATAGATCCTCTTCGTTTTCCTCGTCATCTCTTTCAGGCTTCTCACTGTCAGCAGTAACAAACGAATCTGCCGTTGTTGTGGACACTATCATAGCTTCATTGGAATTAACTGAAGCGTCAGTACGCAGTGACGCATGCTTGCTCACAGGCGATGGTGGCAACGACTTGTTAGTGAAATCAATATCTTTCTTTGTCAAATCAGGCTTATCAGTACTAGCGTCAACCATTTCTTGCTTCATGCTTTCCATCTCATTCATAATATCATCCAACTGACTGCTTATGGAAGCTGTACGACTAGTGGTAGAACTGAGTCTGTTTGAATTGATTGACATCACAGGCTCAGGGTACTGATTCTTCTTAGGCGAAGGCAATGGTGATTGTGGACGCTCCGTTTGAGGTGATCTCTGTAATCCAAAGCTGTCAATTGCAACATCAGTATAGACACCACTGTTAGGTCTTCTTGGAGATCTAGCAGGAATTGGGAGATCAACTTCGGTCGTTGATTCCTTCACTGGAACTCTTAAACTACCAGAAACAGCTCTGTTGGTAGGTAATGAGCAAGGCTCCTGGATAGAACTTGCATCACTTGCATTTCTTGGAGTCCATTTGATAACAGATGGGCGTCTTGCCAAAGTGCCCTCGGACGTCTCTGTGCCATGCTTCGATGCTTCCTCTGCTGCTGTGGGAGCCACATACTGGATTGTATCAATATCTGCATCTTGAACGACTCCTGAGTAGTTTGAAACCATCGACATTCTGTAATTCTTGCGTCCTGATAGTGCAGGACTTGGAGCAATCGAGCCTGTGCCTTGATCTGGCATGCTGTCTTTTTCTTTCTTAATCTTCTTTTCCATTATTATAAACACAACAAGAAGAAGAAGTGGAGTGAAAGGAGAAAAAGGGAATAAGAGGGGTGGAAACTAATATTGCAGCCATTGATCAACCTCGATCAGACCCTGCTTCAGATGGCTGGTTTTTCAGATGAAGCTTCCCGATTGGGAAATATCTGGAGAGGGGCAGTTTTTTTAGAAAAAAAAAAGAAATGTGAAGAATTTAAGGAAGGGACTATGTTTAAATTTAGATTTAGATGTATTAATGTACATTAAGCACGAAAACTAATCACTCGGATGCTTCAGTAATATCGTTCTCATTAGCATTGAGTCCCATGACGTTCAAGAACAGATTAAGATCACCGAGTAAGCGCTCGGAATCCTGCTCCTTGCCCTCTGCCTTGAGTCTCTTGGCCTCAGCCATGGTGCCAAAGATTTCTGATCTGGCTTCTTCGATCATCACTCTTTGATGGTTCAATTGTCCGGCAAGTGCAAGAGATGCCAAGAATTGCCAAATGTATGAATCATCACCGTTAGAAAGACTGTTTGTAACCTTCCGTGTATCATCATGAGAGAAGTATGGTGGGAAAACTTGCGATAATCTTCCTTCCAATGATTTGAAGAATTGATCGTATGTTTGGTCCCACTGCGTAAGTTCCACAGAATCCAAGCTCTGCAAGTACTCTTGCTTGATAAGTTCAAGTCTAGACACTAAAATGGTCAGAAGAGAAAGCGAAGTCTTTGCAGTGGCCAGGAACAGAACGTTGTTGTTTTGCAAAACGGTCTGCAAGAAGTGCAAGATGATAGAGAAATTGGACTCACTCAAATACAAGACCAAGGTCTTGAGAACAGTGATCTGGAACAGATCGATCTTGCTCTTGACATCTTCTGGAAGTTCATAGTTGTCACCTGGGTAGTTCTTGTAGGAACCTCTGAGAACAACGTCAACCTTCTGCAATCCTTTGAAGATTTGTTCGACAGCTTCTGCTTTATGTTCAACAGAGAGCAAGTGGAAGACACGAGTGAAAACCTTGATGAACTTATCATAAGCGAACAGTGACACAAATGCATTAATATCACCATTGGAGGTTTGAATGGTGTCATTGACATGGAGAGCTCTCCAAAGGTCTGAGTCATCCACAGTAATGTTTTCACGTTCTTTAGATTCCAATTTCAAAACATCGCTGTAAACCTTTTCAATGATAGAGAGTTGGAATGAACGTGCCGACCGGGAGAATTTATAATCTTTTGGAACAAGTCCGTCGTCAGCATCCTCGGTTGTCTTACCATCCTCAGAATCCAAGACCAACTGTTGACGAGGTCTCTTACCGCTACCGAACGAGACACTACCTAGGGCACCTTCTTTAGTGAAAGTTCCCTTACGTTCACCTCTTTCCTTAGCAACGGAAACGGCTTTAGAGACTTGTTGTTGCATTCTTTGCAAAGCAACATCAGCACGCTTACCTCTACCACCCAAACGGTGACCAGATTGTTCAAGGTACTTCTTAGCAATTGTGTTGGTACTGTTGTCACCGGCATCAGAGTTAAGGGCCTTGTAAACTTGGCAGTAGAAATCTTCATTGTAAGGATCATCGGTCACAATTTGAGAGAGTTGGAATCTAGTAACGAAATCCTTATCACGAGGGTTCATGAAACCGGAGGCACGAGTGATACGTCCAACTTTGTTCTGTCTATTGATGAACTTTTGACGTTCCTCTGGAGTCATATCTTCCAAGTCAGGATGATGTCTGTAAGTTCTAGGCTGCTGTTGCTGATGCTGCTGGGAACCGGTAGGAGCGGACGTTCTTCCACTTTGAGAGTCTTCAAGAGTTGGGAATGAATCCAAATCGATTGGTTTATGAGAACGAGTTGGAGCAGTTGGTGGTCTCTTTTGAACTTGAGGAGCAACAGGAGAAGCTTCAGCAGGAGCAGAATTTGGAGACTTGGTAGCCGAAGAAGCGGCCTGCGCTTGTCTGATCTGCTGAGCCTGTGAGACTGGTTGAGTCTGCTGAGGTGCTTGAGGAACTTGAGCCTGGGCTTGTTGCTGGGTTTGTTGAGGTGGCTGAGCCTGAGGAGGTTGTTGAGGAGCCTGAGGCTGCTGAACCTGTTGCTGAGGAACCTGTTGCTGGGGAACTTGAGGAACCTGAGGTGGTTGAGGAATCTGCTGACCTGGCTGTCCCTGTGGAATTGGAATCTGACCCATTGGTGGCTGACCCATCTGAGGCATACCCATCATTGGAGGGTATCCCATAAATGGCATCATATTTTGAGGCATCTGAGACATTGCAGATTGTGCCATTGCTTGAGCAGCACTCTGAATGTTTGGATATCTACCCGTTGCCACGTACGAAGCCAAGAGCTGCTGTTGAGCAGGTGGAGGTAACATGAAAGGATTCATACCAGGAGGGAATTGCATTGGAATCTGTTGCTGTGGTTGCTGAGGAGGAGGAGGCTGCTGACGCATTCTAGCCTCCACTTCTTCCAACGAGTACACTCTATCCTGAGGTTGTTGAATTTGTTGAGGCTGCTGTTGCTGTTGCTGTTGAGCTGTATCGTTGTTACCACCCCAAAGAGACTCCAATGGCTTCAAACCAGAATCATTCTGTGGTGCAGTATGTGCAGCGCTAGCATATGACAACCCATATTGCTGAGGTGCAGGTGCAGGCTTCAATCCATTGACGTCTTTCTTGCCATGGCCACCAAAGTCGAAATCATTTCCAACTTCCTCGGCACCGGCTCCAAAGGTCTCGGCGTTGAACGCATCTTCATCTTCTGAGCCTTCATTGAAGTCCTGGAACTTGTTTAAGTCCAATTTGCCGTCATTTCCTGTCGGTCCTGTTGTATCGAAACCGAAAAACGACATTGTCGTTTAAAAAGAAAGTGATAGTCGTTGGAGTTGGATTAGCGGAGGGTGAAAAAATTTTATTTAATGAGGGGGAGATTGGTGAGACGAGGCGGGACCACTAGAGGCAGTGGGGAATTCACGGGGAAAATAAGGGGCAAAGTACGGGAAGTTACGAGGTGTTATGGGGGGTGATGGGTGCTACAGGTGGTACTAGCGAATTGTATTCCTAAACACGAGGCTCAAATCTACGACCTGAGGCAGTCTTTCTGTCGGCTCTAAGCTCCTCCTCCGTCACTTCACGGTGTGCTCTGTTGATAATCTTGGTGAAGCTCTGAACTTTGGAACGCATTCTTTGGTGCAGATAACATTTGACAATCTTGATATGATAGTGGAAATATGCACGGAACATCTCGATCTGGGTGATAGTATTCCATTGGATATCTTCAGTAGCCAAATGACGTGGGAAGAACACAAATGTAATGTATGTCTTATCAGATGGATCATCCTTCTCGACGTTTTGAATCTCCAATGGAATCTCATGGTGTGAATTGATCACCTGTGGAGCCTTTTGGATCGACCGTTTACGCGCATCACTGAATTCTTGTAAGAACACTTTAGAAAACACCCTGTCAGTCTCATCGTTGAAAACAGTCGAGAAAATAACAGTCACTCTATCGTTCGATGGCTTAATGAAAATCGATTCACGATCTCTGTAGTGTAATGTAATAACCGGCTCCTGTGTGTTATGTGGAGCGTCTTCTCCGTATAAATTGTTTGGATCCACTTGCTTCTCCTTGGATAACACTGTGTATCTGCGGAAAGCTTCAAAGAATGGTGCTGCAAAGCAATTGCGTCTCAAATATGACAAATCTTTGATCAACTCTGCTTTCGTTTCTTCATCCAAACCTTGAGTCTTCTCCAAATCCAGATACAGACTCAAATTGTATCCTGGCTCCGCATTGTTACCTGACAAGATCTGCAATGCACTGTATTTGCTATAGATCTTCTCGACCAATTCCTGTGTGCCGTGTGCAACAAGGTCAGACCAACATTTAATAGCCACCGAAAGGAGGATACCTGTCTTGCTTTGAGGAGTCGAAATATGATAGTTTGTAAAGTCGAAGTCCGTCAGAATCCTGTCCAATGACTCCGGCTCGTAATCTTTGGCAAGAACCTTCGTGAACGATTTCTCCACGAGAAGGTTTTGCGGCTGTAGCATCAACATCTTGGAAAGAAGTGTCTATTGTATAGGAGGTTAAAATTGGCCGCGCCTGTTTTTCGAATAAATGGGGGAGGAAGGGGGGGGGAGGTTACCGGGTAAAAATAATAATTGCGGGGTGTCCTCCCTCCCAGTTCCCACAGCTCGACATGCCTCTGGATATACTCACTACGCTTATTAAATTGATAAAGTTGAATGTTCTTTAAAGACTATTGACCTTCTTCAAAGAAGAGCCGGTTCCATCTGAGCCATTGAGTTCTTTCGAACCAGCATCGACCTTCAGGGCCGTTGCATCATCCTTCTCTCGAACGTTCTGTGTCTTTGCGTATAGTTCACCCAGGACCTTGTCATACATTTGAACCAAGTCCTTATTTTCATCCGTTTCAGGTGGTCCGGCCACCTTACTGTCAGACAGTTGTGAATCTATAGAAGCCACATCAGATTCTTCTGCACCATCCGAACTTCCGTCAGAATTAGAAATTGTGACTGACTTCCGTGTGTTCATATCGGTAGCATGTTCCGTGATCAAATCCTGCTTCTTATAAAGATCCGAGATTCTCATTCCACGCTTCTTAAGAATGTTCATCATTCTCATAAAGTCAAGTGGGTCGCTCATCATAGACATGATCTTCTTCAATTCCGACGAATCTCTATACTTTGATCCAGGAGACTTACCACGTTCACGCTGTTCTCTTTCATCAGCACTGTTTGTTCGGAACACACGTGCTTCATCGGAGACCATCATAGAAGAAGTCTCAGCAACCTCGGCCTGTTCCTCATAAGCAGGAACATAATCATTTTCCGCAGTGATAGGAACCATTTCCTCGTCTTTGATCGCAACAACAGATTGCTTTCTTCCCTCCTCGGAAATGTAACGAAGATAATCCTTGGCGGGCTCCACATGCTCATCAGCAGTGTCCTTACCAATAAGTTCCAAACACTTTGTAAATGTTGAATCAACATTCACAAGTCTCACTAACATCTCCTTACCTTGCCACGATAAGTTACCCTCGTGGAACATCTTCATTAATTCGGAAATTGCAGCCTTAAGATGTGCACTAACCTTATGAGAAACTTCCATGAACTTGGACACATCCTCCTTCGATATAGATTCTGGTGCCTTGATCATGTCAGCCATCATATCACTGAACGATTTGCCCTCTGGAAGAGCAAGCTCTTCACGCATTCCTTCATCCGCCTTTAGCTCTGGGAGCAATGCACTCTTTTGATGCTCTTGGTAAAGAGTCCGCTCCATATTACGCATGGTAAGCAGTCCAAACTTCCGCTGGTAATCAACAGGAACGTCTGTAGTGTCAAACTCCAAAGTATACAAGTTTGGAGTCAATTGTAATGCATTGCATATAGCCTGACATGCAGTCTCATCTAATTTGGTGCCTTTAATGGAAAGAATCGTCAGATTCTTCATTAATTGCAAGCAACTGCACAATTTCACTATACTCACAGTTGACAAATCGTTTTCATCAATATTGAGTCTAGCCAATTGACGGAACAATGGTAAGTAGACACATAACTTGTTCATAAATGTTGGGAACAACTTCTTATTATCCGAGATATCCAAGAACTTCAAGTTTGGAAGGGTGGAGAAAGCATCGAACAACTCATTTGTATCTTCGGTGTCCAACAAGTTACAAGACTTCAACGAAAGCATACGCAACTCCTTAACCTTTTCGGTTCTTGCATAATCAATGGAAGGTTTCAACTTGTTGGAGATATCATTATAACCAAGATCGATTCCAGCACAATCCGGGTTTTCAAACATCCAGTGAGAAATGACTTGCATCTGGTGGTAGGTGAGGTTATTATAGGCCATACCAAGCTTGAGGGTATGCTTAAGACCGATGTCGAGCAAGTTCTTGAAGATCTTGCCGTCTGGGACTTTACAACCAGACAAGACCAATTCGCCGATTCCACCACGATAAATCAAAGAAGCAGTGAGAAGTTGCCAATCCCTTTCACTCCGATCAGCCATATTACATTGCATTCTTTCCACAACCGGGTTTTCCGCTTTCTTCTTATGTGGCTTACGACTGGTCACAACCAGCGATGGTACTTGTGTGATATCCAAACGCTTCACTGCCTTGTTCATACTCAAGAAGTAACAGAGCATGTTCCATCCTTCTGCATCTATAGGGGTGTTCCTCAGAGAGATCTTTTCCAAGTATCTCTTATAGAGAAGACCCGAAAGAATCAAACGGAACATTTCATGGGACAGTTGAACACCATCCAATGATAGAGAAATGATTGGAGCAATCCTGATGAAATCACTGAAGGAGAGCACCTCAATCATAGAAGGACGTGGATTACGAAGCGTCAAGACTGGGATAGGATCGGTCGAACCAGATGGGATCTGTTTAAGAGTTGCTGGAATAGGCAAAATCTCTCTCAAGTGACAACATCTAGTGTACAATTCATCGATCTTCAAAGTGACAACAGGCTTCTCCATTTGACGACGACGACGAATCATAGGAGTATCAATCTTAATGTCTTTCTTAGTCTTGGCATTATCATCGAGTTTACCAGCAGAATCCAATGCCTTTTGAGTGGCAGCATCTTTATCAGCTTGACCAATACTCTTGGCAGATTCCGGTGTTGGACCTTCATCCACTTTAATATCACTCATTAATTTTAGATGTCCAGAGCCACCAACAACAATACCAGCCGTAGCTTTAGCACGGTCTTCTGGTCTCAACTTATGAATAAGAAGCTCACCGTCAGGACGAACTTCGACATTACCTTTACGAGGGTGACGAGAAGGAATTTGCTGAGGTGGATCATTAACAAAGACAGTAGTAGCAAATGCCACTTTCTTCATCGGCTTAACAGTCTTCAACGTTTCAATTGGAGGCTCCTTCTCAATCTTTGGAGGAGGTTTAGTATAAGGAACAGGACGGAAGTTCAAAGGAGGGGTGGAGTCACACTCAGACTGCATGAATCTCCGCAGTGGACCTTCTGGAGACTTTTGACGTCTCAATAACCCACCAAGAACACCTGATTCTTGTCTGGAATTGGCATGCTCACGTTGCACTTTGTTCCACAACTCTGCCTCAATGGAACCACCGAACCGTGGTTTAGAAGAGAAAGCCGAAGGTAACTTTGGCTTGCTTGGATGTGGAGGAATTTCCGATTTTGAATAATTAATTCTTGCACCTGTTGCAGGTCCATATATGTTTCTATACTCTTCTGCCTGAGCTGCAGCCTTTGCAGCTTGAGATTTTTCAGATTTATGCATCTGGCGTAAGTATTGGGCCAAGAGAGGGTCCAATTCCTCATCATACTGGTCTGAAATGGAAGCCGACGAAACGACGGATCCTGCTCTAGAAGAGACAGCCGAAGTTGTTGGCGAGATTTCGCTGCTAATAGAATTGGCTTTCGAGTTGACAGTAGAAGATCTGGTACTTGGAGAAATCTCTTCCTGAGTAGTAGCAGACGAGATTGAACCTGCAGTAGAGATCGCTGGCAGTGGCGGTGGTGCTGCAGACGAATTTGAAACCACAGAAGATCTTTTAGTGGAAGCGGAGCTCACGGCTGAAGAACGTCTAGAGGATGCGGCTGAAGAAGCAGGAGTAGAAGAGGAGATGGAACCTTTCTTTTTACCGAACATCTTCTTGAAGAAACCTTTCTTCTTAGGAGACTCTGGAACAGAAGAAGAAGAAGAAGAAGAAGAAGAAGAAGCGCGATGTGGCCGCGTAGATGCAGCAGAAGGTTCTGGTGGTAAGCCGATGTCCAAATTAGTTGTGGTTCCGTTTGGAGTGGAAGACGAGACTTTAACTTGTTTCTTGACTGGAGCAGCTTTACGGCCAACATTGGAAGTAGCCACATTAGTGGCAGTTCTAGTCAACTTAGCAGACATTCCATCGTCGTCGTCATCATCATCTATACCATTGGAAGTTTTATGAACACTCATCATAGCAGGATCTGCTGTTTGAACCCTTTTCAAACTTAATCCATCGTTACCGGAAGATCTCGTTGGAGAAGTGAAAGGTGAATCATCTTGAGCAGAAGCTGCGGTCATTGTAGCGGCAACAGAGGCTGGAGCTTTAGAATCTCCGGACATGAACGGCGGTAAATTTGGACCGATATCTGGAGAGCTCGCAGAACGGATAAACCAATCATAATCTCCCTGGTCTAATCCGTCATTACGATATGCCAATTCCTCAGCAAGACGCTCACGCAGTTCGGCATGTTGTTTGTCGCTATTCTCTGCAGATGGCATTGTATTCTTTCGAAGGTGATGCTTCTGCAAATGGTAGCACAAATGAAACTATCCAACTCTTATCAGATGATTCTTTAAAGGGAGAAGGAGAAGTAGAAGAAAAAAACCCCCGTAAGGCTGCAATAAAAATCATTTTTTCAGTGGAGTGTTTGCTTGTTCCCAATGGAGTAATTTGCAAGGATTGCGAGGGGGATGGAGAATGATGGAAGGGAGGGAGTGGATGAGGGGTGGAGCGGCGAAGGTGGAGCGGCGAAGGTGGAGGAGCGGCGGAGTATACAAGGCAGGATGAAAGATAGCAGGAGTTGGAATTGCTGGGATGATCAATCAGATCATTAGTTCATTACTAACTGTGGTGAATGGATTGTATATGGAAACTAAATTTGTGGGGTCGTGCAGGACCCGAAGATGTGGGGTGGTGTGTGGAGATGAGGTATGGAAAAAGTAAATAAGGGGTAGGTGGGTGTAGAGGTGGGGAGGTAGGAACAGGTGGGAAACAGGAGAGGTAGCAAAGTAGGAGAGGTAGCAAAGGTCGTTATCCAATAGTAAATCATCAACATTGTACACATCGCTATATGTATGGAATTTCACTTGGCCAATGTGAGACCATTTGTGAATGAGTGCAAGAAGTCCCTCAGGCAGCGGTTGCCTAATTGAGAGCTATTTTTTTTTTTCTTTTTTTTCTTTGCGAGGAAGTGGAAAGTAAGGATTCTCCGGGATGATGACTGTATTCCGAAGTCGATTCTCTCTGTTAGACTTGGCAACCGATTTCTCAAAACTCAGATGGTGTTCCGTACTCAGGCGCATTCGAAGGAGATGTCCATTCGTCGAAAGTTTTACCTGCGTCCTCGATCAACCGGTATGCCCAGAGTGGTGCAACGTAGTAGACGAAGCTGTAGACTAAGTCCAATGCTGTGGTAAACTTCTTGACTCTCCATGCGGCCCTCAGTATGGCATTGATATAGCGGGCGGCAATGATTTTCACGGCGATCGATGCTGGATCTCTTGCACTCAGTAGATCGATAACGGTCACCGATGGTTTCTTGGTAACAATCTCTTTACCCAGTTCCTCGACAAACTCCTTGGCAGCTTTATAAGTAGAAGACGATAATATTGCCTTAGAGTTACCAAACAGCACAATTGAATTATCGTCACATAATGAAGAGGCAACAACGCTAGCCACAAATTGATAGTCGTCCGAAATGGTCGTCGAACTAGTCTTATTCAAATCAACTATAACATCGAACCGTTCCACGTGATACTTGGCAATAGACTTCTTCAATGTTTCAACATCTGAATCCACAGGTATCTTCAATAAAACGACTTTGTTTTCTAATTCAGGGTTGGCCGCATCCAACTCCTTTAAATACGTTGGATCTTCAGGGTCTGCTGCAAACACTTGGAAGTCTCTCAATGCCAAGCCCCTAACAACCTCCACTCCCAGCAGACTATTGGAATTGTAGACAAGTGCTGTCTTGTGCACTGTACTTTCTTTTTGTTCTTGTTCTGACATTAATTGTTATGTCCCTTCTTTCAATAAATGATTCAGGTTACTAATTTAATCAAGTGTAACTTCTAAACTTTCCATCTATTTAAATACATATACGTACCGCAAAAGCATGTGATTTACGAACCGTTCCCACTCACTCCATTTAAAAAAAAAAGCCATTAACCCGATTGGGGATTTCCAGGCGGTGCAAACATTCGTACATAAATGACTGCACGATGACCGATATCAGTGCATGCGAGGGGGAGTGCGAGAAATCGAGGTGCGTTTAAGAGTCTAAATAGATAGCGATAAGGGGATACTGGATCGCGCGGGGGGTTTCCCCACACTACCCAGATGTCTTCTTCCCCACCCTTCATACCCCGGAACTCTCACACATTCATGCACTTTCCAGCCAATCTGAGGCATCGAGGATTCCCCATCGCCGTAAGTTGCTTCATTTCTTCCGGCGTTATTTTTGAGGAGTTTTCTTTTTTTTTTTCATTATCTTTCGTTACCCCAAAACTACTTAAATAGAAAAGATCGCGCGCACATCTCATTACGATATTTCCCCTCTTTCATCATCACATAAGACATGCCTTCTTCTTTTATTTCGAAAGTTCCTCCCAAGCTGACCGCTAAGGACTTGAATCCTCACGTTCTCAATGCCAAGTATGCTGTCAGAGGTAGAATTCCTGCCAAAGCCGCTGCATTGAAAAAACAGCTCCTCGAAAACCCGGGATCCCTGCCATTCTCTAAGGTTATCAATGCTAACATCGGTAACCCTCAACAACTCGATCAGAAACCTTTAACTTTCTACCGTAGAGTTCTGGCACTCTTACAAGACTTTGAATTGGCTGAAGAGGTTCCTCAAGCTTTCCCTAAAGACGTTGTCGCACGAGCAAAAGCACTCTTGAAATCTTGTAAATCTGTTGGTGCATATTCTGATTCTCAAGGTGTTCCTTTAGCTAGAGAAGACGTTGCTAAATATATCACTCGTCGTGATGGTTACGAAGCTAGTGCCGATGATATCTTCTTAACCACTGGTGCTTCAGGTGCTGTCCACTACTTGATCGACCTCTTGAACTTGGGACCAAAGACTGGTTTCTTGATCCCAATTCCTCAATACCCTCTCTACACTGCTACTATCGCTTTGAATAATACCGTGGCTATCCCTTATTATCTTGTCGAAGAGGATGATTGGTCGGTCGATCCAAACGAGCTCGTTAACGTCATCGAGAAGTCCATCGCTGATGGTATTATACCTCGTGCTTTGGTTATTATCAACCCTGGTAATCCAACCGGTGCTATCTTGAGACATGAAACTATCACCGAGTTGTTGAAGATCGCTGCAAAGTACGGTATCTTTGTCATTGCCGACGAAGTCTATCAAGAGAACGTCTACAAAGGTGAATTCATCTCTTTCAAGAAAGTTCTCCGCGACTTGCAAAAAGATGATACAGAAGGCAAGTATTCTAATATTCAATTGGCTTCTTTGCACTCCACTTCTAAAGGTCTCTCTGGTGAGTGTGGTCAAAGAGGTGGTTACATGGAGTTGGTTGGTCTCGACCAATCTGTCCGTGAACAGATCACAAAGTTGGCTTCCATCTCTCTCTGTGGTCCTGTCGATGCTCAATGTCTCGTTTCTCTCATGACAAACCCTCCAGTGAAAGGAGATCCTTCTTACGAGCTCGACCAAGCTGAACGTAAAACCATTTACAACGATCTTGCCAATAGAGCCCACAAGCTTTATTTATCCTTCAATGAGATGGAAAACGTTGACTGCCAAAAGCCCGAAGGTGCAATGTATTGCTTCCCTAATATCAAACTACCTGCTAAGGTCATCGAGGCTGCTAAGAAAGCTGGTGTTGAGCCTGATGAATTCTACTGTGATGCTCTCCTCTCTGCCACTGGTATCTGTACCGTTCCAGGTTCTGGATTCGGTCAAGTCGAAGGTACTTACCACGTTAGAACTACATTCTTGCCTCCAGGTACTCAATGGATCGATGACTGGAAGAACTTCAACCAGGAGTTCATGAAGCAGTACAGTTAGTTAGCAACATTATATATATATATCTATTTAAAGATCTATTTTAGTTTCTTATCTTCATCCAAGTTCGTATCGCTGGTCTCAACGTCAATACCTGCAACAATAACACTGCAGACCCATGCAGGCAACCAGCTAATCACCACAAACAACCACGTCCATGCTTGGAACCGTGGGTATCCACTAAGCAATCCATAAAACACGTCCACAGGTCCTTGTAACAGTGATTTAGGATCGGCTTCTTCTGTCCAGTCGATCAATGCCTGGATTTCACGACGCACCAATTCCATTGATGGGTATTGCACAAAGTTCCTTATACGGTCCAAGGTGAAGTTAGTCTTGTGGAACACTCCAAGGATAAACATCCATGTGAATGGAGATGACAGCAACAACCATGCAGTGGACTTCCAACGTGTCTTTCTGTCAGAGTTTGGACCGTATCTGATGAACGTCAACGGTAATGCGGCCAATGATATCAACAACGACAGAGAAAAATGAAGCACCAAGCATGCAATCAGAGTGAATGCAAAACAGAACAATGTGAACGAGTTCAAGAACCGAGCGGTATCGTTAATGTATTTGCTACCCGGTGACGAAACGACGTAAGAGGAGACGACCGGCCAGAAGGAGATCAGGGTCATTGGAATTATGCATGCTCCATAGGCCAATTTAGTGTATGTATCAGGTTGGACCAAATCGTAAGGAGTGTCGATACTAAACTGGATAAGAAGTGATCCAAGAATGACCGAAGTGGAAAGAACACCGAAGTATGAGAGAACAGATGTGATTGGGGCTTTAGCAGTTGAAGGAGCAACAGCAGCTGAATCAAACTTGTGATTGTTAACGTTATGGTTACCAAGAAGTGAGGACAATGCAGCAATTGCAAATGCAAAGGCAGCAAGAACGGCAGCTGGCAAGTATGTTGCAATAGAAACGAAAGCTTCAGGTCCCAAGAGAAGGTAAAAGAAGAACGATTGATGGAACTTTTCAAGCAAATTATTAACAGATCTGAAGACAGCCTCGACCACACGTCCATAGGTAGTGATATCCGCAGTACCATCACCCACTGCAGTCAAAGTAATGGCCTGAATGTTCCAACCAGAAAAGGCCTCGCACCCGTTACCACCTCCATCGCTTGGCGGTGGTAGCAAACCTGTAGTTCCGTAGTCATAGATAGCATGCAGCATTGTAGTGATACGAGAGAAGTAATCATCAGCCCAGAGCTGACCTCTTGGAGTTCCATGCAGAGAAACACGCATACCTTCATGTTGAGTAACCATTATGGCAGTATTGAGTAGATCAAGGTTAGGGAGTTGACCGTTTAGGCCAGCATATTCGAGATCAATGTAATCGATTCCATCACCACCACTTGGATATTCCATGACAACAGCACTCAAAATCGAACCACCAGTCTGATCCATAGTTGTGTGGTACGCATTGACCCAGTGACGCAAAGTGTCTTGACCATCATCGGGGAAAACCACAATGATGTTCTTGGCCCAGATCGACAGTCTATGGAAATAACGTGCCAACGAAACACCCAACGAAACACCTCCCAAATTGTACCGTCCATCTCTGACTCTCCAAGGTGCAGCAATCACTATAGCCTCGGTATCATCACCTTTAGGAGCGTGGTAAATCGCATAAAGGATCGACTTATCGGTACCATCTGGTGCAGTGTAGTTTAACACAGATGTAGTGTATCCAAGCTCACGCATCCATTCATCTAACACCTCATTTCTCTCGGCAACAGTTCGTGTCTTTTCTTTGTAAATCTCGTCTCTGTATCCACGAAGGTAGTTCCACTCCGATTCTCTGAAGAAAGAGTACGCTTGAGATGGCATCAACGCGTTCTCGGAGATGTATGTATCTCTATACTGGCCATCCAATGGTAGAACAAAAAGCCATAGGATTCCAGCGATAGCAAGCATCAGTGAGATCCGAGGCAACGACCTGACTAGCTTTGGAACCAGCCCAAGCTGTCGTATCTTCCTCTGAAGTATCTCTAAAAGCGCCATTAGAAAGAAGACACGAGTTTAAAAGGTCAAGTTTTTCAGGGAGTGAAAAAAGTTGTGTATAGAAATTAATTGGGGGGGGGGGGGGGGTTGGATCAATGGGCCTTAAATTAATAGGGCATGGTTTATATATGATGAATGGGTATCATTCAGAGTGGGAGTTGTGGTGGTTATCTGTCGTGGTACTGGAGTTGTTTGTTGTAGTGGCATCGGAAGTTGTGCCAGTGTCGGCATTGCTTTCTGGGCCAGTTTCAGAGGCAGCTCGAGCCATCTGGTCGTCATCATCAATACCTAACGGCCGGGTGACAACTCCATTTCTAGTGCGCCTACTGGCAACTCCTACAGGGAATAAGGTATCTCCAACGGATCTTCTGTTACGTCTGTTGCTGCGAATTGTAGCAATTGGACGTTCTGGATTGGTCTGATGGGGATTGACTGGACGCACGATTGGTAACCGTATTGCATTGTTCAATCCAATCTCGTTTTGACGCATTGGATGCCTGAACCGCTCACTGAGACTGTGTATCAAGTTTCTCACCAAATTAGTAACACTCGAAGTGTTCTGCCGTTCCTGATTTCTTGGCTCGGTCGAGTTCTCTGAAACTTGTTGTCCTTGATTCATAGCAAGAATTGCCGGTAAACGCAAGGGAATTGGAGTGGGTAACGGAACATCGTTAACTCTCTGTTCCGGTATCTCTCCTGTTTGGTTCCCATCCTGATCTGGCAATAAAAATGTTAAATGACGAGAATTGAATCCTTCAATGACCTCACGGCTATCGCTGATAACCTGAGCCAAATTAGGTAAAACCACAGTAGTGGCATAACCGGATTCACTTCCTCTGGTCTGCTTGATCCGTGCACGGCACAGTGGACAACTATTGTTTGTCTTGAGCCATTCATGAAGACATGACTGTCCAAATACATGACCGCATGGCATAGCAACTGGTATATGAGTATAATTATCCTGACAATTATGCTCAACATTGAGATCAGATGCAACTTTCTCGTTCTTGGATTGATCCAACTTCTGTTGCCGCTTACGTGGTAACACTTCCTCGTCATCACCTTCACGTTTACGCTTCCTGTTTGTCTTGCTATCACCATCTTCATTATTGGCCGTGCCAATTTTATCCTGAGCAGCTTCATATTGTTCATAGCAAATGGCGCACTGATTTCTATCTTTTGGAATATCTTTAAGATCCACCACTTTAAAGCTTTCAAACGTCTTCTTCGAGACGCCTGAAGCCTTCTTGATAGAAGTAGAAATTGTACGTAGTGCGATGATTGTGGCCAATCTGACCAATACTTGTAAATTTTCATCGCTGCTCTCATTTATGCTTGGAACATGAAGAATTAAAGATCCGGTTATACCTCCATCAGATCCGTTTTCATTGTTCCTGTTGCCAGTGCCGTTGTTATTGGGGGCAGTGGTGGTAGCAGTGTTATTAGTATTCCCAGTCTGTGTATTATTAGCGCCATTGGTGGCATTGTTGCTTCCCGCAGGTGACTGACCGTAGATATAGTTAACAGTCAAAATGATATTTCTTGAAGTTTCTGATGAAGATGTGGCGAGAGGCGAAGAGACAGGCACCGTGGATGTGAATGGCTCCGAGTGGGAACGATTTGGTCGAACTGGAATGGCAGCTATCTGATTTGTAGTACCATTCAACTGATCTGCAGGGACGGCAGATTCTAGCGCTCGTTGGATTGGTCCAATGAGCTCATGTAAAAGTCTGGAATTGCGTCGTTCTTCTTCACGATAAACGCCATCACGAGAGACGTCAAATGCAGGGTAGTCGAGACCTCTGACACCTTGACGATGTGGATCTGTCGATGAATTGGCGGTAGCAGTTGAAGTCGATGGTGTTGTTGCACTATCATGAGCTGCTGTAGTAGTATCTCCAGATTCGTTTGTTGGAGATTGCTGAGATTGTCCAGATGCGGTCAGCATATCGTTAATAAGGGATCTTTGACCTCGATTTGGAACAAATTCTGACAATAACGTCGAACTTGTACTAGGTAATTCCGATTCTTGTTGTCCAACTTCTAACAAAAGACTTTGACTGGTACCGTCTGCGTATTCGACAATCACAGGAGGTAGGCGAAGGCGACCGTTCGCTTCTTCTGTGATGCCTCTAGCAGCCAGCCGCCGTTGAATAGACGTTTCTGATTGGGCACTCATGTGTAGAGGACGAATAAAATATGACGTGACTCTGAACTATCGATTGAAAAAAGGCGGCGAAGTGATGAAGAAGGGATGATTAGAAGGGAGATGTTGAAAATGTGTAGAATAGATAAGATTTATAAGAATTTTGAGAGGTGCGAAAAAAGAGGGGTGGAGGTGCACGGGGTTGAAATTCCCTATCCTTGACTACCCCACAGTCCCCCAGTATTTTTTTTCTTGAAAAATCCCAATTTGGAAATCTTGACCTTTTAAGCATCACTCCCTTCTTCCTCAAGGGATTCGAAACATGGAGGGTATACCTGAGGGAGCATTGCAACTATGCGAGATTTTCCCGAATGTACCAGTCGATGAGGTTTGCAAAGTATTTGAAGAGACTGGAGATATAGATAGGGCTTCTGAGGAGTTGCTTAGTTATGTTCTTCTTAAAGAGGGACAAGTTAGTGAGAGAGATCAAGGGGAAGGTGAAGCGGAAGAGACGGTAGGTGAGGATAAGAATGGATATTTGGAAGAGAATACTCATGATCCGACTGAGGACTTGGTCGACCAAGTGATGTCGCTGCTGGAGATCAAGCCTCAATATAGAGAGTTGGTTAGATACTACTGCGAACGCAATGACTCCAAGCTTGTGGAAGCTGTGGTTGACATTGTTGAGAATTGGACTCCTGCCAAACCTCCGGAGTACCAACCGATGAAATCGTATCGGAGTCTTATTGATTCGATTCGACTGGAAAACCCAGAATTGGTGAAAGTTAACCGGACTGAAGTCAAGCAAAAACAGATCAAACCGGTTGGAGAATCCACGCCAGTAGTGACTCGTAAGGTTCAAGGTGGTTACAATGGATTCAATGTATTGGAAACGGAAATACACGAGAAGAAGCAAAGCTCTACAAAGCCACGTTCCTCCAAAGTGAAAGTTCCGCCTCGGGTCAGAGACGAATTGATGGCTTATCGACAGAGTAATGAAGTGTTCCAGAGGCTACCGAAAGTATTCTATATCAATGCTGCAAGGTTCTTCGGTAATGATATTGATAGAGTTTGCTATGTGGCGTCGATAATCGCCCCACAGGCCGACTTGACTCCAAAGCAGTCTGATCTAGGGCTGGTAAAGATGGTCAGCGAAGTTAAGTCGGTACCTGTCAAACGCGAACCAACACCACCAATTCATTCTACAACGGCACCCATTGGCAGTGTTGCACATGCTGCCAGAAAGGCGCATTCAGTCGATAACAAATTCAACAAGGCCAAGTCATTGCGGCAGAAAGTATCGTCTACTTCTGACAAACTCCTCAAATCATACTATGCACAGGCATCTTCAGAGACGTCTGTGGAGGCATTGAATGCAGTTCGAGGATACCAGCATGATCTGGTTGAAGAACGGCTTGCCAGAGCATCCGGTACGAACAGTGTAGATCTTCATGGTCTGAGAGTTGAAGAGGCTCTTGAGTGTTCTCGAACTGCGCTGAATAGATGGTGGGATTCTGAAATCCAGGCGCGAATCGACGAAGGGAAGCAACTGAAGGGAAAGAAGGCAGTCAAAGTCGGTAGTTTCCGGGTGATTACCGGCCGTGGATTGCATAGTGATGGAGGTAAGGCTCGGATCAAACCAGCTGTCAGGAAACAGCTAGAATCTCAAGGTTATATCTTCAACGAGGGATCGTCGGATTTCACGGTTATCGGTAAGCGCGGTAGATAGGCAGGTTGCTTTATAATAGCTATCGTACATATGTATATACATGGAAACATTAGACTTAAAGAGAAGATTACTTCTTTCTCTTAACCTTCTGTGCAATATTACCACCGAGTTTCTCATCGGAGTAGTTAGAATCCAAGACGTTGACAAAGTCATCATCCTCATCGGCAGCCTTCTTGGTTGGTGCGGCACCAGTTTCAAGACGGATACGACGTTCTTTCTCGGCCTTTTCTTTCTCGGCAGCCAACTCTTCCTCGGTCTTACCAGATTTGCTGAATGAACTAAACTTAGCATTGAACTTACTAAGTTTACCCATAGCCTCTGCATCAAGCAAAGAAATATCAGGTTTCGATTGATTCCAGATCGGATTGTTTCTTTGATCGGTGATCATACGTAACTCATCTTTAGGGAACACTGACCGACGTTTAACGACAGATCCATCTGATAACTCCACCATAGTATCAAACTTGTAATAGATGGCAGGTCTGGCCTTACCAACACGAATTTTCTTCAATGGTCTATGTGACAATGCCGACTTCACCCTTATAGGTCCCGAACTTGCATATCCTCTAGTCAAGGCCGGTCTCACGGCTTCCAGACTCCCCTTAAACATCCTATAAAAGAAACCGTCTAGTGCTTGGTAGGAAGAAAATTTTTGAAGCCTTTGAAGAAGTGAAAAATTCAAAGTTCCTCCCAGGTTTCCAGAGTTCCTAATCGGGATCTTCAAATTTCAAGACACAATTGTTTGCTACACAGCCTTAAACTTCCCCTGCTTAGTGGCACTTGCTTCTTTTTGAATAAGGGCACAATAGAACATTAAATTGGCACTCAATTAACAATGAATTGGGTTCTTTCGTACCTTCTGACGTACATTGTGGGAGGTGTCACTTTTGTTCCCTTGATTCTGTGGTTCATTTGGTACTTTTCACCGATTGCCCCAAAGACAGGAAGGGATCGTAATGATTTGAAACGGCAGGATGAGAAGGAGAAGTTTAAAGAACAAGGGATTGATGAATCGTACAGCGACATAAAGACAGCAGAAGTGTACTACAAGGATGATGTGGGAGTTCACACCGACTATGAAGGCTGGTTGACGGTGACATCGGACTTTTATACGCTGCCTCAGATTAGAGCTGATGATTTCAAGTCGAATGCTACAGGAGGATCCTTGAACGAGGATCCACAGACGGGAAGTGTTACAAATAACAGTTCACTGATTCGGTTGGTGAAAGACATTGGTAGTAGTGGTGGAGATTTGGCTGATTCTCAGGACTCCTCGAGTTCATCTGGTGCCGCTGCCGATGCTAAGACGTTAAAACAGGTGCGCAAGAAGTTCAGGTACTGGGGTATATTGAGACACGGGAACTTGTTTTTGTACAAGGACAATCAGAAGACAAATATCCAGCATGCAATTGTTTTGAAAGACTACTTCATTACACTCTGGCCACGCAATCTTACTGAAGGAAAGTTGTTCACTAAGTACTCGGCCATATGCCTCTTGAGGAAGGAAGTTCAACAGGATGACGGGCAGATGCGGCCAATGACAGACGAAGAACTTCTAGAATTGATGAATGATGACTCTGGTACTACTGATGCTCCTCCTGGTTCTTACTATGTGTATGGTGACAACAACCATGAGAAGGAGGACTGGTATTTCGCACTACTGAGAGCTGCTACCAACCTTAGTACCAAAAAGAGTGGCACAGATTCAGATCTTTTGGACCCAGCCATCGGTGCTAAACCTCTTTTCTTCAATACAGCCGATATCCTGTCGTTGGTACAAACCATCAACTCAACAGAGTCTCAAGTTCATACACGGTGGTTGAATGCACTCGTCGGCCGTCTCTTCTTAAGCGTTTACAAGACTCCTCAATTCAGATCCTATATCAGAAACAAGTTTGATGAGAAACTGAGTCGAATCCGTACTCCTGGTTTCTTGGATGAGTTGCAGATCAGCAATATCGATATTGGTAATGGCGCTCCTTCACTTACAAATCCAAAGCTGGTCGAATTATCACCTGAAGGTGATCTTACCATCGAGTTGATGGTCGATTATACTGGTGGTATATCTTTAGAAGTTGCAACTAAAGTTGTGTTGAATCTGGGATCACATTTCAAACAGCGTGAGTTTGATGTCAATCTGAATGCTGTTTTGAAAAGGCTTCACGGAAAGATGAGGATCGTCGTGAAGCAGGCTCCTTCTGACAGAATCTGGTACTGTTTCACTGAAGTGCCAATTATGGACACTAGTATTGAGCCAGTTGTCAGTTCACGCTCGATCAATTACAACCTTGTGACAAATATTATTGAGAAACGTTTTGTTGATGCTATCAGATCAAGTCTAGTGTATCCTTTCATGGATGATATTGTTTTCCTTAGACCTGAGGCAGAGTTATACCGCGGTGGTATATGGGATCATAACGAAGCACCAGCACGCAAAGTTTCTTCTCAGCGCAGGAAACCTCCACCTGAAAGTCCTGTGCCTCCTACATCAGATACAAAATCAATTGATGAAGCCAGTTCATCTTTCAATCAATCGCCACCTAGTCTCCCAGAACGTAAGTCATCGGTCACCATCTCATCAAATGAATCAACTGATTCTAAAGTTACTGCTACATTGAAGAAAAACAAGGTTACTAGTAAGATTCTTGAAAAGGGTTCTGCTTTGAAAGAGAAAAGTATGGAATCGTTGCATATGGATAAGGATGGCAAGGATATCTCTCAGGCAGCTGCTCAGTTTAAGACAAATATGTCCACTTCTGTTTCAAAATTCAAGAAATGGTACGCTAAAAAGTCAGCTACTGATTCACCTTCTTCAACCAAACCTGATTACGTTCCACCTGTTATGATTTCCAACAGACGCAAGAAACCAGAAGAAACTCCATCTTCTCCATCTTCTCAAATACAACCTCCTAGTACCCCTTCAAGTGATGTTTCAGGTGGTGAGATGTTTGTGAGTGAGAGATTCCATAGAGAGTCAGTGAGTTATCATTCGCCTAAGTATGATGACAGAGTGATTAATGAGGTTATTGAGGAGCCTGATGAAGAGCCTGATTCTGTTGCATATGTCGAACAAACTCAACCTGAGGAAGTTGAAGATGAAATTGCAGCCGAACCCGTCCCAAAATCAGCCTCAGAAACAATTCCATTGGAATCCCCTGCTTCAGAATCCAAATTGGTATCCTCAGAAGTTGTTCCACAAGAAACCAGTTCCGAACCAGTCTCTAACGATGCGACTAAAGAAAATGCGGATGCTACTGATGTGTCGTCTGACATTCCAACTAACACTACTGACAAACCTGGTAGACGTGTGCCTCCACCTCCACTTCCAAGCAGGCGTGTTCCACCTTCACCGTGACTAAAAATACATATATTCAATACATACATTATTGTTTATCCGAACTCTTCTCACCTGGAGTTGAAAGATGGATCTTCAACGACGTTTTCTTGCTTGGCGTTGGTTTTGGCTCTTCTCGGTCGGGAGAAGAGCTGGATGGTCTTCGCAAGCCAAGCTTGATTTTAAGTTTTGGTTTTGCGACTTCCACCGGTTTTGTTGGTGCCTCGGGTAGTGGATCTCTAACTTCAGTGACAGGTTCCGACGGTTTTTGTAGATCCTCTGGAGGCTGGGCGGCGGTAGACTGTTCAATTGTAGGCTGTGGAGCTGGATTTTCCACTGGTTCAGAGGTTGGTTCGACAACCGGCTCTGAAAGTACCGGCTCTGAAAGTACATCCGTTTTGACAATATATTCATCTGACTTTGCATTTGCATCTGAATTGGTAACCTTTTCTTGTTTTGCAATCTCATTTGACTTTGCAATGTCGTCTGGTTTGGTAACGGCACCTGTCTTTGAACTATCAACCGGCTCAACAGGGGCAGGTAGTTCTTGCACCACAGCAGGTTCAACTGGTATCTGTTCAATATGTCTCTCGCTAATCTCCATAGTTGTTGGTGCTGGATGAACATCGTTTGCCTCTTCCGGTGTCGCTCTAGAAGATATGGAAAGTCTCAACCTAGTATCTTCGGAACCAATTGCAGTGGTACTTGCCGTTTGATCCTCGGTTGGTTTCTCTTCTGGCGAAGTGATCACTACCGGATCAGGTTTTGCCGTTTTGTATTTGAAACTCACAACTGCACGAGGTGGATCTAACGAGAATGATTGTCTCACAAGTCCGTTACCATTAGAAGATGTTTGGCCTTTCTTCAGACCAAAGTTCTCATCATCAGAAACGTAAATTTCTCTCTGCGGTAATCTAATCTTAACATATCTCAATGGCAAGAATGAAGTAGTTTTAACAACTGATGATTTTGCCAGTTTTGGAGCACCTGGCAATGGAGTGCCTGGTTTGAACGAAAGACTGACAGCAAACGAGTCGCTTTGTCTTCTGATTTTGATCTTTTTGGAAGGTTTGGTCTCAACTGGTGTATGTGACTCTCTCTTCACATGAGAAACAGAGGAACGACGCAGACGAATGACAGGAACACCCGACTTTGATGATTTGATCTTGATCACAGGTGCAACAGGCTTGACTCTCTTTTCACGCTTAAAGTTGACAATGAATTTCTTAGGATCAGACTCGGTATCGACTTCACTGACACTTGCAGCAACTCTCTTCTGTGTTGGAAGAGGCATGACGACGTTGAAGGAGTCTCTGGCAGGATACAACACCGCACAAATATCTAAAACTTCTCTTTTACAACCGATAGGAAGAAGGCATGAATGCATTGCATTCCATAATTCCTTCTTTAACCCATATCCGACAGAGTAATCTCTCCTTAAAATGGTAGCTGCTCCTTTATTTGTTCTTCTGCTGAGCTGATCACGACGTGCCTGCATTACAGATCCTGCGGCATTCTCTTCGACCACACCAGAACCGCCCGTTGCGGTGTTTGCCAAGTCGAAGAATTCATCATCGTCAATTGAAGATTTGGTTCCATCTATTGCTGCCACTCCAATAGCTCTCGTGAATGCATACATTAGATGATACCGGAGGTATTGTGATGGATCCATTCGAATAGTGCTGAACAATAATTCAAGAATATTGGCATTCTTCAATCCACCAATTAGTAATAAACCTTCAAATGCAGCTATCCGAATTTCTGACGAGAAGGAAGTACTTGTATATTTAATCAAGTCATCAAAATCAATAGTGATCAAGTCATTCATGGCTAGTCTGATCTTTTCGTTGATAACAGTTGTGGTGATACAACTGTGATAAGATGGTGACCACTCATCCATCTTAACAGCACGGTTCATCTCCATGATAGCTTCTTGAGCGAATTCATCACGAGGGTCTTCAGCAGGAATAACATCATCGAGAACTGTAATTTTATGGTCATGGATTGGACGTCCTGAGTGAAGTATTAAAGTTGAAAGGCCTTGGAGGTGTAATGCAACATAGAAATTATCGTTGAATTCGTTATCCATATTGTCATTGTACTTGTAGACAGATAGCAGGATTCTTTTCAACTCAATTGGTGCATCTCCACCCTTATTATGGACCATCGATAAACTTTTCAAGATAGCCTTCTCTAAAAACAATTCTGGGAACTTCGAGAAGTCATTTGGTAGTGGAAGATACTCCTTTGGATCGAACTCGTCGTATCCAGGTTTCAAGTCTCCTCCATAACAATAAAGATGCTTGAATGCCTTCAGTAAGTATCTCATTCCGATATGATCGTTTTCCTCTTTGGAGATCCGGCTCAAAGCTTTGGCGGCTTCAACACGGACACCATAAAAGTAGCGCGCATCAATGACTGTACGTAGCAAGATATTTGCAGAATGCAAAGTTGGACGCATCTGCTGAGCAAAATAATTGACAGCTTCCAATTGAGCTTCAACATCGCTATCTTGCCTCAACTGTGACTCTTGCATATCATCATTAACGTTGATATGCTTCTCACAAATCCACTCACCGTCTGCATCAAACCGAAGCCACTCAAATGCCGACTGATGAGGCTCCATGGAAATCTCGTTAGATATATCATCTTCACGCAATCCCCATTTATGTGCATCGACTGAGGTCTGTAAAAGATCACCAAAAGTAATCTGTTCAGGTTCATCATCCTTCAGTTTCTTCTTCTCGGGGTCCTCGTCTTCCCACATTCCTTCTCTTCTCTTCTTGGCACGTCTATATTTGGTGTTGTACTGGATATCCAGTTTAGTGAATGAATCACGAATGGAAAGAATATGCTCGTAAGGAGTTCCATCAGCTTCATGGATTCTCACTGTAAGAGGTCCAGTGAACACATTCTGTGAGCTTTCCATTGCACGGTCACCGATGTAAGATCCAGCAGCTCCAACGAAATCCTGGCGACGGGACTCTGCAACCTGACCTTCATCGTCTTGCATGAATGCTTCATGATCACTTTCATTCATTGCAGCAGATCTCTGACCTTGTCTGATACTCATTTCAATGAACATACGTTTCTTGTTAAACCGTTGAGTGATCCTGAAAACAGGTACTCCAGCATTACGCACCCAATTATTGAAGAACTGGTCCAGTTTGTGGTGTGCAACTTTCTCGCACACATGTTGGAAATGGGCAGTGGAAAGGCAGTTACCGCTGGATAAATCGTTGGACATTGCCTGCATAAATATCTTTGGAATAACACGGGAAAGACCGAAAGACTTATCTGTTTTCATCATCCGTTGATTGAGGATGTTCAAAACCAAAGGTGCCTTCAACTTTATGAGATCCAAGTCCTGATCAAGATTAACAGGCGAGCGAACGCATTGACGTGCAAGAGATCTCCTGCCAATATCCATACGACAGAGCAGATCTGTCCGTTTTTTAACGATGTACTTGTAATAGTTGACACCAAACAGTTTCTTCATCAGTTGTAATGCCATGTAGTGTGCCATACCAACTGTGCACCAAATATCGTTAAGGGATTTTGGTAACACATTAACACCTGAGTACTGTTCAGCGACTGCGGATGCAAGCTTTTCGGTGACATCATAGATCGGTTCTATCATATCTGGGCCGTATAACAACCGGGAACTAACCATTGTCATTCCAGCAAATGTACAGATATCGCATGCCAAGTCGTCGACAAACACGACAGAGTAACTAGAAAATGGAAAAGAGCTGAATTCCTTCGAGTAGAACTCAAATGCCTTGTGAAGGAAGATGGTGGTATTGAGGACAAGTTTCTTCATTCCTGGAGAGTAATAGAAAAGTGTAGGCACTTTATTTGAGTTCGATTCTGCCGAGTCCATATCAACAGTAGCATCAGTATTGGCATCATTAGAGCTGGAGAACACAGTACTTGGAATGAGTTGATCTGTGCCAGGCTTTATAACCATCATTGGGGCGGATTCAAATGCACCAACAGCGAAGCCAAGGTGTTGGGCAGACACTGGATTGTAGAATTGGAAATTCACCACTTTCTTATCAAAATCTAGTTGATGTGGGAACTCTTTGAAACTGATCAGATCCGGAACTGCCACCACTATAGGAATGGAATCAACGTCATCTTCGTCATCGTCGTCATCGTCGTCATCGTCGTCATCGTCATCTTCTTCATCGCTATTGTCATTATGTGGACGTGCAGGTTTAGGAGTTCTAACTTTAGACTCACCAATATCACCAACAGTTTTTGGAACTATCAAATTAATGTCCCATGCAGGCTTCTCAAACCCACTATCAATACAAGGGACCCATGAACTGGCACTGCAGTTCAAATCGTTGTTATAAGTGTAACAGTACCACTTGGACTGAGGTAGATCTGAAGTGATTCCGCCACAGAAATGGATACCATTCTTTGCATTCTTGACAACGTAATTGATCTTGACATTTAATGGGGTGTACACTTTATCTGAATTTGTACCAATGGCGGTGGTTCCAATAGCAGTTCCAACGAAGCCAGGAGTGCCGGCGAGAGCTGGCGTTCCTGCAAGGGCCGGTGTCCCAACTAACGCTGGAGTAGCCTGCAATGCTGTCATACCAGCGGATGCTGGAGGTTTACCTGCAGGCGTACTTGACATCTGTGCTAATGGGGATGTTGTAGCTATTGGGAACGCCGAGGATTGCACAGTACCTGGTGTTCTTGCATCTGTAGATTGTAGTTTGACTTCAATTCCATCAGGAATTTGAACATAAAGTTCACCGGTGGACTCTGAATACGATGAGAGTGGGTGGTCCTCATTTGTGTGATCGGAATACAATGGATGGAAGTTTCCACGGTACATATGGTGCTGTTCAATGCCGATATTTTCGCTGTTTACATCGTAGTGTGGATCGTAATGATAGTTTTCCAAGACAGGATTAGTATCGTCGTTCATATACTCTTCGTTCTGACCAAAGTCCCCATACGAGAACCGAGCACTGCGTTGGTTAACAACGACAGATTTGATCTGCATTCCTCGGCAATCAAACCGAATATGTTTCAATGAAGAGTCCAATGGTAACACGGTGATCTCTGTCTCTCCATAGAGTTTTCTCTCTGCCAGGTCAACGTCCAGCGTTACCTTCTGATACCCGACTTTGAACCCTTGTTCTGTTGCACCATGGCGTGATTGCTTCAATCCAGGTGTCGCCGGCGTTCTAATGCTGACAGATGCATTGTCTGCCACAGCTACCGGAGTCATTATGACGGAGAGTGAAAGATGTCTGGGATACTTAGGCGTGAGAGTTTTATGTTTCAGAGGGAGAGTGGAAAACTCCCCGATGGACGACATTTTTACCCGCTGTTTCCCGATGTCCCCCCAGAGCCGCCTGGAGGGGGCCCCCGCACGAGAACTAAATTTTTAACCTTCCCCGCGCGCGCAAAGAAAAACATCGAATCCTCTCATTTAAGTCTCACTTTCATTTATTTGAACGAGAACAAGACTTTGATCAAAAGACACCACAAACTGGGAAATCGGACCTGTTTCTTGTCTTATTTCATTGCATATTTGCTCCATTTTGTTTGATTGTCGATCCTCTTGTCCGTTAATACATACAGATAGTTTTATCGTCAGTCTCCTTCCTGAACTTCAACTAGGTTGATCTGTTCTTGAAACACAGCACCAAACCACACTTATCATTTATAGACAAGATGTCCGCAGTCAAGGCTTCTGATGCTGATACTGACGGTTCCAAGGGCTCTCCAACCATCTGGGAAACTATACAGAGTGATCAGTTCAGTTTATACCAATGTATCGACTTGTTACGACGGTATTCGGATAACATTGGTATTCAATACGCATTGTGTCGAAGAGCTACGACTTATCCAATAGCAGATCTCAGGTTCTTCATACCGGAGTTCCTACAATTGTTGATTACTGTCGACACTCAATCGTTGGCATTGGAAGAAACGTTGAAAGTTTTATGCTCTAAAGATGTCCATTTTAGTTTACTCACATTTTGGTATTTACAGGCACTTTTACAGCAACTTGAAGTAGAACCGGAGAGTATTGGGTTCCAAACTTGCAAACGGTTGATCAATGAGTTGCAATTTCAATTGTTCAACTATTATTCACGTCGAGGAGGTGCATCATCTTCGGGAGTCGTCACAACACGAGATGCTGATCAGAATTTCAGAGAGAACTTACCTCCGGCTTTGATTATGCAAACTTCCTTGATGGCAGGTGTCACAGTCCCTGAAGCTACCAATTTTGTTGCTCCGATAGTAAAGATCCAAGGTAAACGTGTGAAAACGTTGGTTTTTGAGGTCTTGAAAGATGTTAAAAAGAAACTCAACGAGAATTTGACTAGAAAGAACACTTTGAAGAACGCTATGTCCTCTGGTAGCGACGATATTACCAGTGCAGGAAATGCAGATATAGATGTCCGCAGAACTAAATCTGCATCATATGATAGAGAACGGCGTCGGCGTGAGGTATTAAACCGGGCACGTCGTTCAGATGATTTAGAGTTAGATATGGTGGAGTCTTACGCTGAGATGAACCTGCCTGATCTAAGAACTGTCAAGTTGAAAAATAGAAGATTACAACGCAATGCTGCTTCCAGCATCTATGGGGTTGCTGCTCGTGCAGCTACTGCAAACAATGAATTAAGTACTCATGAAGCCTCTATGGATGAAATGGTTTCCTCGATGCCAAATCTCACAGAAGGTGTTACACATAACGGTCGTGAAAATTCATTTGCGGCTTCTATTCGCAGCTCGTTTGAGTATGGTAGCGGTGATGACGATGATGATATCTCGAAAGTTATGTCAGTTCCTGTTAAACCAATGCCACTTACCCGTGAGCAAGAGGTCAAGATCTTGCAATCTGACTATTTCAAAAACACTACGCAGTTTGCCATTGCACTTCAGAACATTTCAATCCGTCTCTCTAAAGTGCCAAGAGGTGCTCGTCTATCCACTTTGAAAGCAGACTTATCGATGCTCAATAAGGATCTACCTTGCAATGTTGACATTCCAACTCTATTGCCCAAGACTAAAAAGGGTAAACTACATCAAATCTGTCACATAGCCGTCAATGAAAGTGCTGTCTTAAACTCTGCTGAACGTGTTCCATACCTTTTGTTGATTGAATTCTTTTCGGACGGAATGGACTTTGATCCATCCACTAAGGATAATAGAAAGTTGCTGGACAGTTTGCAAAATCCAGGAGACGAAAAGTATCGGTTTGAACTCAATTATTGTGACTCTGCCAAACCAACCACCAACAGCAGTCTTCCAACATCTAGTTCATCGATCGTTGTCAAGGACAACTCTGAGCTGCCCGAACCATCCTCTGTACCTGAAGAGTCCGACCTGGGTGATGTGTCTGTGGTTAAACTTAAGAATAGGTTGGACGATTCTGGTACGCTACAATTTCCAACCAAGAGTTTCTTGGCCGGTGATTTGAGCTTGGAAAAAGATATACATGACATTGAAGAGACTTTGAAAGAACAAGCTTTGAATGGCAGCTCGGAACATGATATCAACGTTGCCATTCAAATGCATATTGCAGGAGTAATGCTTCAACAGTTGGATTCTTCTAATTCGACGATGCCTGCTTCTCAAGCAACGCAGATACGGTCTCGTATTTTGGATTCGATGGAATTGATGCAGAATAGCTTTGAAACACCTGATGATTCAGACGCTGCTGGTGAAAGAAAGTTATCTAACGATTTGAAAGTGGCTGGTCTTAGCTACCTCGGCGAGGATTGGAATAAAAAGAAGGAAAGAATTCGGAAACAATCCAAGTATGGCCATTATGAGAATTGGGACTTGTGCTCTGTTATCGCCAAGACAGGTGATGATTTGACCCAAGAAGCATTTGCATGTCAATTGATTCAAACTATGGCCAATTCATGGTACCAAGACTCTGTGCGTGTCTGGTCGAAGCGGATGAGAATTTTGGTGACTTCTTCCAATACTGGACTCGTGGAAACTATCACTGATGCTCTGTCGGTTCATTCGATCAAGAAGTCTCTTACTGAGCATATGGTTGCCAATAATGAGCTTGCTCAAGGTGAGATCGCTACATTGAGTGACCACTTCACTAAATTGTTTGGTGACAAGAACAGTGAACGTTACAAGATGGCACAGCACAATTTCTGTGCATCATTAAGTGCATACTCGATCATTTGTTATATTCTTCAGATTAAAGATCGTCATAATGGAAACATCATGCTTGATAGTGAAGGTCATATAGTGCATATTGATTTTGGATTCTTGCTTTCAAACTCACCTGGATCTGTTGGCTTCGAGTCTGCTCCTTTTAAGCTCACACAAGAGTACGTTGACATTCTGGGAGGTGTTGATTCCTACTATTACAATAGATTTAAGGAGTTGACAAAAGAGGCATTCAAATCTATTCGGAGACATTCGGACAGATTGATCAATATGATTGAATTGATGCAAACCGATTCACCTTTACCATGTTTCCGTGCCGGAGATAACACTTCTGTTCAATTGACTCAAAGACTACAACTTCACCTTACCGATGAGGAAGTAGATGCATTTACAGAGGACTTCTTGATTAATAAGAGTCTTAACAGCACTTACACCCGTTTATACGACCAGTTCCAGATGCTTACACAGGGTATTTATCCATAGTTTCAGTCAATACATTCATGTACAGTACAGATGGTAAAGAAATATGCAGGTTAAGCTAATCTATATAGGTGGTCTAGTAGAGCCTCATGCAGAAGGATGTTCCGTCGATGTTATGTATTTTGGAAACACCTGTACGAACTCTGAGTTGAGAGTCGTCGTCTTTCTCGGCCATTAGATATAGGAACGTTTCCAAGGACCATTCGTACCAGACTCTATCTCCAGAACATTCGCGTTTCATAAAGATACTGACCTCTTGGTCGTCAGTGATATGGATTGGCTGTGATATCGGGAAGAAGAATGGTAACCAGGAGACGAGTTCATGTGGAACGGGCCCTTCACCTGTAGGACATGTTGATAAACGGATGTCTTTATACAGAACAGCTGTAAAGTAACCGATCAGGCCATGAATGACACCCTTCCGGTGACATTTCAATGAGATATGATTCTGGCGTCTGTTATGTCTATTCAAAGGAGGCATTGATGATGGTGTCGATGAGATTAGCTCTGGATTCAAGCAAGTGTAAGTCCATAGTTGTGCATACTTAGAAGACAGAATATCGAATCCGTCTAATAGTGGTAGATAGGGCCGATCAAATGGAGAGTTGCCGTCAGCACGGCTGATCTTACTGTAGAGAGATGGAGACGTAGCTGGTGCGATGTAGGACGAAAATTCGGTTGGGATTGAAACGCAGCAATCAGAATCTGCGTAATGAGAGGCAGCATCGAGGCATTCTGGAGCAAGCTCATTGCAACCAAAGCTGCCAAGGAGTTCACTAATGATCAAGTTATACCTTTGATGGGTCTCTGGTTCCCAAGAACGGATATCCTCATTGTAGATAGACACTTTTTTGGCCCAGTGATCTCTATTGCGTTGCTTCAAGTAGATCATCACATTCTTATTGCGTTCAACAGCTGTGATCTGAATATTATCAAGGTTTAGTTTCAATAGCTTGAAAGCAGCAAAAAGACGTTCAATGAGTGGACCGCGACCCGGTCCAACTACCAGGATATTAAGTGGTTTCTGAGTAGTTTGCTGTAGGTTGTCTCTTTGATGACCTCCAGGCAGGGTCACCGAGGAAGTATTGAAAGCTGCTGTTCCATAATTCTTTGTAGCTTTCAAATGTTGGAATGCTGGCAATGACGAGAGGTCTATCAGTGCCGCGACGATAGCACGCTCATAGCTATCGTACTTGGCTCTATCTTGCTCAAATATGCGATATGTGTTGTTGTCAAGGTCTTCCAGTGCAGGTTTCAAAGGAGTTTGAAGACTCAGAGGAGAGTTCAACTGTTCTCTGGTCAGGTTCGAATGAAGATAGCTATTGATTGTGAACGTCTCATATGGCAGAAGCTGATTGTTATGTGCACTAATATCAATGAGATGGCGCAGATACTCGAGATACGACAAATCGCCGAGTGAAACCTGGCTACCTTCCACGTTTATCATGAACGAGCCCCGGTCAGATGTGGAATTGTTGGTATTGGCAGAGATGTTTGAGTCTCTCATGCGGCCCGCAATGTCATTTTCCTTGTCTACACCGTGTAGCAGCAGTGTAGGAGGGTCCAGAGCTCTGCGTTGAAGGAACTTCCAAATGATGATTTGATTGAACTTGGAAAGCACTGGATAACCTTTAGAATTTGGGATGAAGCGGAAGCTTGAGAGCAGGTAGAAGCGGACAGGTTCCAAAAGCCAGCGATTGACAACTTTTTCGGGCACATTTGTCTTTGGAGAGCCGAGAGAGATGCATAGTTGAGGGTTTGAGTTGCACTGAACTCTGATAGAATTCCATATGTCCCAAGTTGAGAAAGGATCTGTCATTGGGATTGGTTTCCCTGTGGCAGGGTTGCAGATGGAATCTTCACACATAGGCAGTGAGATGGAGATCTGGATCTTTGGGAACTTGTGCATGATTGTGTTGAGATTATCGGCATAAATCTGTAGGTTCTTTAGATCTTTAGGAGGAGCTATGAGAAGTGTCAGTACTCCGATGTATTGAGCGTATGAGACCTCATTGAGGGTTACCTGCAGAGAGAACTCATTGATCATTGAGTCTGCATTATCCAGTTCGATCCATGATGATAGCAACCCAACAGTGTTCTTAGAATGAGAACCTGCCAAGATGTTGATCTCGTTAATCTCAGGATATGGCACCTGGAGTCTGTCAAGGTCTGCCTGCGATTGGCAGCCATGTTTCTCTTTATACTTCAAGAAATACTTCTTGCAGTTGTCCTTGTACCTTGCATTGGTCAATGGCAGTAGCACATAGTCATATCCGACTTGGCGAAGGCTTTCGACCAAGGCTCGATCTGATTTCATTAGAGCGGCTGTTAGAGGTAGCGGTTTGATGCCGACTCTTACCGAGGGGGTGACGACTCCATCGAGTGGATTGTAGTCTGAGGGCATACTGCGATCCTGTCTGTTGACAGAGTTGTTCCTGGGGGAACTCTGCAGTGGTTTAGCCATGGTTTGGGGGAAATAGCATGAAGTGCAGAGGAGGGTGAAATTCCATGCAGGTGAAATTTCAGGAGTTAAGCACGACTGGGGGGATGTGGTGGTGAGTGTTTGGGTGGTGGTTCAATATAGAGTTAGTGGAGGGTTAATGGAGGGATATGATTGTGGGTTCGTAATGTGTCAATTGGTTCAAAAAAGACGGGAACAATGTGGTATATGTCAAATATACACGTTCGGACAACAGGTCTGAGTCCGAGAAACTCCTGAAATGGCACATGCGGCTGTGCATGATTGATAGGAGCCGATGAGAGGGGTATATGGTATGGAAGAAGAAGGTGTAAGAGAGGAATGTAATGGGTTTTATTGGATTGTAATGGTGTGTTTGTGTTTATGTGGTGTTAAATCTAGTGAGTTTGTATTAATTTTTAATGTATTGAACAGTGGCATTGAGTAGATCTTAGAACATTTCAATCCTTAAATACCCAATTAGGAAATGATAATTATTCTGTGATTTTGCCAAGAGTCTGCATCTCAGTTGGGGAGAGCAGTGAAGGGTGATAGATTATACAGAAGAATGACTATTTAACAGTATCTAATTGTATAAATAAGGTCAAATGAGGTCCTAGTGCGTTATGTCCTGATTCTAAAGTCACCTCGCCTTACAATAGATCTCATATTCGAACCATCTACCCTCTACCAAGCTCATTCCAATCCTTCCCCCAAGTTTTTCCCTGTTCACCCTAGCCCCACAGCCTCGCCGGGGGCCCCTCAAGAGGGTGCCCTAAGAGGACCTCGTTCGGCACCTATTTTCTCTTCCCTCATCATCACTCTCTTTTCCTAAGAGATTGCAATGTCTCAACAATTTACAGAACCCGCACAACAGCAACGGCCAAGACCTCTCACTGCACAGGAACGCGAACGTATATGGGCCTTTAGAGACAAATATTACTACTCTCCACGTTATTCCGATGATGAGTACGAATACAGACATGTCGTTCTACCAAGGGAACTACTCAAACTGATTCCAACAGACTATTTCACAGAAAACGGAACTTTCAAGATACTTACCGAAGATGAATGGCGTGGCGATCTCGGTATCACTCAAAGTTTAGGTTGGGTCCATTATGGAGGTCACGCTCCTGAACCTCATATTCTTCTCTTCCGCAGATCTAAGAAGAAGTAATTGCATCGATCCATTCAATATATAGATTCCCACAGTGCCTGCCATTGCCACTTACCTGACAAACTATGCTGCATTCGCATACCAATACATCTATCTTGATATCACTATTCACCACCTTCTCCACCCCCTTCCTTAAAACCTCTCCAACTTTTCACTTTTCACCTCCCCCCCCACTACGCGTAAAATCCACTGCCTTAACCCCGTGAAATATTTCACACGCCCTGATCTGATCTTCTCTCTCTAACCATCACTCCGCTTCTTCTCCAACACTCTTCGCTCACTCTTGTTAGTTGCCATATGTGCCCATTCGATGTCACAAACCGAACAGCTATCAAAAGTACTCGATGCTCTGTTGCTTCAGGAATCTTCAGGTAAAGAACAAGACGCTAAATCTCTGAATGCCCTCCTAGATACCGTGATCCCTTCTTACGTAGGACCGCCTGGTTCGAGAGAGTTGCTCACTCAGGATGAAATAGACGTCGTCTTGAAGATCTTCGAGTCAATACGTCTTCTAATCTCTAGAAGTCCATCCTTGATCTTGCAAAATAATACCTATATGAGGATCCTTAAACCTATCAAGTCCTTCTACGATTCGAGCCGCTTCCCTCCCAAGTTGGCAGACTCCGCCAATTTGACTTTAATTCAGATGCTCTCCATCGCGTTTCATGGACACAAACTGCAGAACAATAAACAGCTCTTAGAAATCCGTGATGACCTTATCGGTACACTAGATCAGAATTTGAAAGAACTCTTGCAAAGCATCGTCAGTAACGATAATCACACCGATTCCGCCCTCACAATGTATGCCAGCGAGTTTGCCGATGCCAACGACAGGAAATTCGCTAAACTGAGTGTCTCTATACGTATTCTTCAAGTGCTGCTAGACCAGCAATTGCGTGAAGTATTCATGATTCAAATGCAATGTTCTATGATCTCTGATAACTTTATCAGGCGTACCTGGTTTTGTATCGATAATATGGTCATCAATTTGGATTTGGATGATGATCCAATGGACCCGGATTCTTCTTTACTTTCACAAACTTCTGTGCTTTCAATCGCATCCAAGTTCGATCAATTATATTCAATTCTTCTTTCATCAACAGTCCGGCAATTCTACGACGATGACGAGCATCTCTTCTCCCATCTGGATCTAGCTGTTTCTCAATGCAAGCATCTACTAAACTGGACTTTGCTCGACAGGTTTCCTTCTTTACAGATCCTTCTTGCAGAATCGCTCATGTTTTTGCTGCTTCGCTGCAATCAGATCGACAATCTAGCATATTATTGGCATAAAATCGATATCCCTGCTTCACATGCCAGACCAAACTTACACGAGGACTTATCCATCACATTGAAACTTCTGCTTGAACTCTATTTAGACAAACATGACCCTGCATCGATCAATACTCAAATTATTCGCTTTGCATCCAAGAAGTTTAATAATCTACGTCTTGATTCTGTCCGTGATCGCTTGTTATGGTCATTTGAAATCGACCAAAGACAGATGCAGATTGATCGTGCACTAGTGTTGACGGATGGAAAAGCAAATATCTATCTTGGAGGAGAGTATGATGACAAATGTATGCTGAAAAAACTCTCTAAGAGAGCTCGTAAGAGCTCCAAGCGCCCATTAAACACGAGAAAACAGTTGAGGAACTGGATTGATCACTTGGGCAAATTGGTGGCAAAAGAACCGACAAAGATTTTTGGCACTTCTATAGGGAAAGCTCATCTGAGTAATGCATTGGGCACGTATGCCTGCATTTTGAGTGGCAATTACAACTTTCAAACCGATACTTGTGACTGTTGCGATTCTACCGATGCAGGTACTTCGCAAAATCGGGATTCTATTGCAAATGACCCAGAGATGGAAGCTGCATTCCAGTTTATGGTTGAAATTTTGGATGATCCGACTACTTTGCAAGATCAACACTTAACTCTGGCAACCTTGCTTAGTCTTGGCAAGATATTCAGATCTTATAGACCTCCAGCTCTTGCAGATAGTCCGATCTTATGGAAATTCCTTCAGGATTGTTTTGCCAGTCCTGTCAGAGAGGTGCGTATCGTAACCGCTAAGACATTACCACTGCTTTTAATAGCTCCCGAGGATGACCAGTACCAGCGTGACTTTGATTCTGTTTTGACCTTGCTGAATTCCTTTAAAATGACGCCAAGAACGGAATATGTTTATGAAGGAATCATAATGACCTGGGGTGGGTTGCTATCTGTTTCCAAACTTGTTCATCGTTTCTACGTTCTCCTAAGTCCACTGATCAACTTCCTTGGAGATATTGATGAGTTTAGGTCTAATTTGGCGTTGCATGAGCTCAGAATAGTTGCTACTGCCAGAGGTATCACACCATGGAAACTTGTTGAGCCGTTCATATCTCTAATCAGTTGTGATCTTGTCACCAAACGTCTCACAAATCCTGGTATGTTGGAGAACTTCTGTCAATGCATCAAGATGGATTCTACGGTCTTTTTAAGACGAACTCAAGAGTTTACTGTTCCGAGGTTTGTTCAATCATTTGACAATGAACATGTTGGATTCCTTGCGCAGAAACTGAGAAAAACTCGTACTGAAATAGTTGAGGATAACCTTGCTAAGAGTCTGGCGCTCTTACTCACCACTGAAAATCCCATTTCATCTCAGAAGATTATGCGGATTTTAAGTATCTTCAATCCTGCTTATAAGCACGCCAAATTAGACTCAATTCTGGCAAACACCAACGTGTTGGATCTATTCTGGGAGCTCCTCTGCATTTACAATTGCACAGATGAAATCAAAGAACGGATATTCAATTCTCTGATTCTGATCTGTGTTTCTAGAAGAGGAAAGTCTAAAGTTCCAGTTACTGATGAGGAAAAACACGCCCTGTTAGATAGCCAAATGAACATTGTGGTTCTTGGAATTGCGCAGGCATTCTCTGCTATTATCCATGATCATAAGGGAAGCAAACCTTTCTTAGTGAAAGTCCAGTCAATAAGGGCCATTAGATGTCTCACAGAACTGACCAAGAGTTTCGAGGCCTGTATTTCACAGATCATGACATGCCTGCAGATCGCATTAGAGTCAACAGAGTTGCAGTATGAAAGTTTGGAATGCCTTAGAGTCATTACAGAGAATCTCAGTTATGCACAACTCAGTGTTGTCGTTGATCTGATCATTTCATACCTTTTACAGAAGTATGAAACGTTCACTCCGCAATGCCGGGAGATCACACGTACAATTCTAAGGAGTATATTTGAGAAGGATTCCGATATTATCAAGGAGCATCCATCTTACGTCTATTCACTCACATCTTCAGAGACAGACTTGAACACTATTGTTAATACCACTCTACGGACTCCAAAGATTTTGCTTGAGTTTAGTCGTCGGTTAAAGGCCGATAACATATGGGTGTTATTGCAGGTGCTCAATGATATGATTCATTTCTTTGATATTCGTCAAGTCGATCTGCAACAACAGATGCTCACCGATACCAGAATCTCTGGAGTCTTTTCATCATTAATCAGTAATCTGATGAACGCTTCCAATAGATTTTCCACTACTACCGAAGTCCCATCGAAATGTTCCCGTGTGCTGGCTATGATCGGTGCTCTAGATATCTCCAAATTTGGCTCATTCTTCCACCGTCATACCGGGAAACTGGTTTTAGTCTCCAATCTGTCAAAGGATAACGAAACTATAGAATTTTCTGTCTATTTCTTGAACAATATCCTTGTGAAGTGTTTCGTTGCTTCTACGGATCCTCAAAAACAACTGTATTTGGCTTACAGTATGCAGGAACATCTCAGAATCCTTGATATTACACCTGCCAAAATACGCGATGCCGATTCTACCGAGCATATCTTCTGGTCCCAACTGTCAAAACTCTCGCAGACAGTCTTGAAGCCACTCTTAGTGTCTCGATATACTAAGGGTCACAGTGATCACGCAGATCTCATCTACCCTTCCTACAAGAACACAAAGAAGCATTCAAAATGGTTGACTGATTTGACCGAGGACTTGCTCTACAGAGCAGCTGCCACCAAAAAGATTCCAAAGACTGCGCGGTCTGTGTTCACAAACTGTACAGCTATTGTGAAAGATCAGGATTTGAGTATCTCTGAGTTCTTACTTCCTTATGTTACTCTTATGCTTGTCGTCTTTGGAGATGGTAATGTCAAGGCTGACATTGAGATTGAAATCAATAATATTTTGAACCAGGACCTTGAGGTGATATCAAGTGATTCTGTTGCGGAGAGTCTGAAGTCGTGCTACCGTACGGTATTTTCAATTGTGGACTACTTCCGTGAATGGGTCTCTGAAAGAAAGAGAGACAAGAAGTACCATCGTTCTTCAGCATCTATTGAGGAACGTTTTCAGGTGGAAAAGTTCTTAACCGGATTGCCATCAGAATTGCTTGCTAAACGTACCGCTCAATGTAACTCATATGAACGTGCCATTTTCAATCTCGAACAGAGTTACCAATCCAAAAAGTTGGCAAAGGATGAATTCTTTGATACGATTCGGCACATGTATGCCGAGGTGGACGACATGGATGCATTGGAAGGTGTGTTAAAGAAGTTCTCTACCGACACTCTTAATGATAAGTTACTACAGTTTCAGTACAGCGACGATTGGCAAGTTACACATGAATCTCTCACGGCAGTTGCAGAAAACGATGATGGCAAGAAGAGGACAGAACATATAGGAGCATTATTAAAATCATTGGACGACCATTGTGAATATGACAAGGTGCTTCTAGAGTTGCGGAACTATGATGACCGTTCCAATGGCTTGATTGAATCTAAAGATGTTTACCTATGCGGATTACAAGCATCTATCTTCACGGGCCAGTTACCAGAACTTATAAGGTGGGTTGGAGAGGCAGAGAATACTACTTCCATTACATCACCTGGATCAGAACTTTCAATCTACTATGAGTTTGCTCAAGGTTTGATCAGTTTGCATGATAATGATATTGATGCTTGTAGAAAACATCTCCATTCTGCATCCACTAATGTTGGTCTCGCATTGGCAGCTTCAAAAGAAATATCACATACGAAGATTGCTGATTATATGGTTCTAGTTCACTGTCTTTACGATTGTGGATTGATGTCAGATATCAAGGAAGGCCAGTCACTGCAGAGCACGTTAAGTCTTCTTAAGCAGCGTCAAGAAAATACCAACAAAGACTTCAGGACTAGATGGAAGATCCATTCTATAAGCAAGGCCACACAGAAACTTCATCCTATCAAAGCTGTCCGTAACGAACTCGGAAACACATTAGTTCAAAGTTCTCAGATTCTTCGTGAAGCCGGAAGACTTGATTTGGCAACACGCAACATTACCCATGCATTGACATTGGGAACGTACAATTCAACTGTAAACTTTGAGTTCTCCAAATTATTATGGGCTCAAGGTGAACATCGACAAGCTTTAAAGACACTTAAGAATCAAATCGACGAGAATTCCGAAAACCAGTCTCCTGATATGCAACTCAAGTACACGCAGTGGCTTGAGAATTCTGCTAATGGTAGTTCTGATGAAATCATTAAAGGTTACAGGGCTGCAGCAGCTAGCAAACACATTGAAGATTGTGGTAAGGCTGAATACTACCTTGGACGTTATTACAATAAGCTTTTGGATGCTAGAGGCATCGATACTCCTGGATTAAAACGACTTGAGAAGGATTTCTACGGTGACTTGGAATACAATGTGATTAAGGCATATATGCGTTCTGCTTCTTACTCCAATGAATACCTCTTTGAAGTTTTGCCAAAGGCTGTTACTGTCTGGTTAGACTACGGATATCAGTTGATGAACCCTAAGAAGTTGAAACCATACACAAACGAGAATATCATGGCTAGACGACGTGACAACTACTCTAGTATTTTAAAATTTGTCAAAGTGTGTGCAAAGGACGAGGTGAGCACGTACAAATGGTATACGGTGTTATCACAACTGATTTCACGGATGGTCTATGGAGACGCTCCAACAGAAAAGATCATATTGAATATTATAACGGAACTTGCTAAGAAGTATCCAGAAGTGATTTTGTACTCTGTTTATGCACAAGTTCAATCCAACTCCGTTGAGAGAAGAAGAAGAGGTGAAGAGATTTGCAGAATGTTACAAAAGGGTGGTGATAGTAAATTGACCACTCAAGTGCAGTCAGCATTTGAATTACTGGAAGCTCTTAAGGGTATCTGTGAGGTTAGAACCAAAAAGACAGTCAGAGGTAAACTTCGGTTGTGGGATGATCTTAAGTTTTCCTATAAGCAAGGAGTCGAATGTAAAGCTCTTGCACTTCCGATCCGTGAAAACTTTGATAAACTGCATAGCCCATTGGCTGGATCAGCCAGGAATTCGAGTGCACGTCACAGAATCGATAACTTCATTACCATCTTTAGATTCGATCCAACAGTTACGATTTTGAACTCGATGCAGAAGCCAAGGAAAATCTACGTGTTTGGTACCAACAAGAAAAGGTATAGTATTCTTTGCAAACCGAACGATGATCTTAGAAAAGATGCCAAACTAATGGAGTTTGCTACTGTTATGGATCATTTGCTCCAGAAAGACTTTGAATCCGAGAAGAGAAGCTTGTCTATTACTTCTTATGCAGTTGTTCCATTGAACGAGAATATGGGTCTTATTGAGATGGTTGATAATGTGCGAACTATTCGAGATATTATGCTTGAATATTTGCATTGGCAAGGTACGAGGTTTGATTTCGGAAAAGTGAAAGATATGTTGGGAGACTCTTCCATGCCGCTCGAGGAGAAACTTATCAACTATCATAAATTGAAGAAGTTGTACAAGCCTGTGTTACAAATTTGGTTTGCAGATAAGTTTGCCAATCCTGTTGTTTGGTACGATGCTAGAAACAGATACACAAGGTCCTGTGCAGTGATGTCTATAGTTGGATACCTATTAGGTATGGGAGACCGGCACGGTGATAATATTCTTTTGAATGAAAACACCGGTCAGATTCTTCATGTGGACTTTGACTGTCTCTTTGACAAGGGTAAGAAGCTACAAGTTCCCGAACGTGTTCCATTTAGATTGACTCAGAATATGGTTGCTGCCATGGGTGTTAACGAGTACGAGGGTACTTTCCGTAAGGCCTGTGAAGTTACAATGACACTAATCAGACAGAATGAGAACACATTGATGAATATATTGGAGACTTTCTTGTACGATCCCATTCTGGATTGGAAAAAGTCATCCAAGAAACATAAAGGTGATAGAAACCTCGACGCCAAGGCCGACTTGCAACCACAGGTGGCTATGGATACAATTAGAAGAAAGATTAAAGGTATACTTGATCCAAGAGATTTGGATACCGGTGCTAAAGACAGTGGTGGTCTATCTGTTTCTGTCAGTGCACATGTCGATGCAGTTATACAACAGGCCACTTCAGACGAGAACCTAGCGCAAATGTATGTCGGTTGGATGGCATTTTTATAGATTGATACATATAGATTTATCCATTTATTTTTAGAATTAATCGCTGAACTCCTCTTCGGAGACATTGTCACTGTCGGCAATATCTGACTCACTAACATCATCGTCATCATCATCACCATCAGAACTTTCATCAAAGTCACTCTCATCATCGTCATCGTCAGAGTAATCATCCTCATCATCTTCTGGCTCGTTATCAGATGGAGCAAAGTCTTCACCTTCTTCCTCCTCTTCATCATCACTTTCATCATCAGAGGCAGCCAAGAACGACCAACCACCATCGACAAAGAATTGGTATGGATCAGCTGTAATGGTCTTCATGATTGTTGGCCAATTAAGGTTGATTGCACCTTCACTGTATGGGATATCAACATCAGTCAACCATGCCTTGACATCTTCAAGAGACTCCATTGGAATGGTAGAGATATGACTAACAGGTCTAGAGAAATCCTTGTAAACGAACACCATATCGAAGTTCTTGAGCCCAAACTGAACTCTTTCCAAATGTGCCACTTCAACTTCCTCCAAAGTGATAACCATGAATGGCAAGTCAATCAATTGGACAAGACAGTCTCTGCTTGGAATACATAGAACGGCAGATCTCGAAGGGACACCCTGGAATCCCAATTCTCTGAATGGAACATCCACATCGACAAGACCATGCGAGGCCTCTGCAATATGCTCAGCATACTGCTTAAACTCTTTATCAAGAACAGCCCGTCTTCTTCTCTCTTCTTGTTCTTGCTCCAACTCATCTTCATCACCATATCTATACTTCCGTCTTCTGCTTCCGGTCTCATCAACAGATGCATCCATAACTTCTCTGTAAAATTGAACATCATAAGTCTTCTTCTTGCCAATAATGATTGGATTCTTCAAGTGACAATGTATGATAACCAAAAGTTCACTCTTACCGGATTGGAAGAAGAGGTGCTTGATGTTTGAGAACAAAACATCAACTTTATGATCACCCCGACCAAAAGATTGGTAACGAATACCGTTTTGATGAATGGCCACATAACCAGGAGTACGCTTTGAATCATGTGCAGGACGAACAAACACATTGTCAAGACGACGTGGACGAGCGATTTCAACCAAAGAAGCCTGTGAAACAACATCAGCCATCTCTTTCTTTTCACTCTCACGCTTGACAGCCTCTTTCTTCATCTCAGTGATCTTCTTAAGCACCTCTGCCATACGGGAACCATCTTTGGATCTGAATGTGAGCGAACGAATAAACTGTTTATCATCACCGTCTTCATAAGGGAGCTCAGTACGTCTAGCTGCAGAGATACCTGGATAATTGAAGTTCAAACGCAACTGGGTGTACTCTCCTTCCTCACTCTTGGAACCATTTTTGTAAGAGTTGATATGGAATGGAACTGGACGGCCACATATTGGGAGAATGATCGTTTGATTTCTAGAATCGATGTGGATCTTCAAATCACGAACGTTGTTTGGAATTTGTGATTCCCGAATATAAGATTCATACTTCTTGAAAACAGCCTTCTGTTCTGTATCTGTAGTGGCATCTTCAGGGTTGAATCTATCCATACCTTCCTTCTGTCTCTTAGCACGGAGTTCCTGTTGTATTTGTAATTGGATCCTGATCTGATCTTCTTCTGCAGCCTTCTGTTCAGCACGTTGTTTGGCTTTCAAGACACGACTACTAGCAGCGGATGGAACAATCACCTGCGCTTCCTTTTTAACCTTTGGCTTTTCCTTTTTGACCTTGACATCAGATGTATTGTTGTCCTCGATGTAAAAGGCCACATCTTTACGGAGACGACCAGAATCAGTCAATATGATTGGCTCGCCACCGGTGACTCTAATGGTATCGGCGATCATAAGGCCGTAGTCACCGGCTTTATCATCATGCAAGTCCTGTAAACCAAGAACGAGGTTAACAACTGAACCTTCATTGATGATACGAGGGTTTTTAGAGGAAATGACACCAGCAGAGTCTCTAAAGTCCAAACCGATGAAAGAACCCATATTTTTAATGAAATGACCTTCCAAGTCAGGACGCTCAGCTTTGATTCTTGCATTAACCTTATCATAAACGTCTTTCTCTTCGGTACCATCTCTAACAAGAGTGAATGCCAATGATTGCAATCTTAGAAGGAAGTCGTAATTCCGTTCCATCTCTTTCGAAGGAGAAATCAAGAAGGAACGTGTTAAGTTCGAACAGTAACTCTTATAACGCATACCCAAGGAGGCCATAATGACGGAGCCTCCAAGTTTATCATTGTTGGATTCAACACTATATTTCAACTGGTACTTACCATTGCTTTGCACAATTGGCTTGTAACACCAGTCCAAGTTAGCGAGATCAAAGTTCGCACCTAGTTTTTTCATCGACTTGTCGGTTTCCATCTTTTTAAAGAATTTCGAGTCGTCGATCTTGGCCTCAATTTGATCGACAAGCTTTGCATTGGTGACATTGAGATCCTCATCAATGATCTTACTCATCTCGTCAGTGAAATATGTCATCAAGTTGGTAGAAGCTCTAGAGGCGACACGCAAGTTACGTTGTTCATCTTCATCCTTAACTTCTAGAGTCTTGGAGACACCTAAGGACGCGTCGATCTCATCAAAGTCTTTCTTTGCAGCATCCCAGATAGGATTCCATTCATCCATGAACTTGCCTTTGTACTTATCTTTGGACAAGACACCGATACGTTTGCCTCCTTTCTTGATCTGCTCGACAAAGTCTTCAAAGAGTTTCTTATTATGTTCAGGGTCCTTATTTCTAGTCAATATATTCAACGAATAACTTGCCGTTGGTCCACCTTTCAAAGGCGTCAAGTACTTGGCCTTACCTGCAGAAGTGACAACAATGACTTGTTTCGGAGTGAAGTACAAGCCAGTGGCAGGGAACTCGTAACCTAACAGCCAGTTATGCAGAATCGTTGACTTTTGGTACGGATTAAAGTCATCACTGGATCCAACCATGACAAGAAGTCCATCGATACCTTTGAAAATATCAGCATTTGCTAGATTCTTTTGCAACAAGTACAGTCTTCTCTTGAAAGCGACCTGGTCGATGACAACTTCGGACATGTTCAAGAAGAGAAAGTGATCGTTAACGGGGAGAGAATTATCTTGGCTTTGGGGAGAAAGATATTTTTCGCGTCGCGACGTGGAGCCCCCGTAGCGTCCACCGGGGCCTTACCCTTTGCCCATTTCTCTCGCCCCTCCCCTCACTAATTCTCAAAAAAAAAAACACCCTCAACAACTTTCCTCTCCTGAACATATAACAGCGGAAGAAGAGCAGCTGTTAGAGTTTGAGTTGAACAACGACACCAAACGATACCAGAAATGACTGACACCGCAGATGACTACTCGTATGATTACGAATACCTGTTCAAGATTGTTTTAATTGGAGATTCGAGTGTTGGTAAGACAAATTTGTTGTCGAGATTTACCAGAGACGAGTTCAATCCTGATTCGAGGGCTACCATTGGAGTTGAATTCGCTACAAGAACACTTGAGATCAACGGTAAAAGGATCAAGGCACAGATCTGGGATACTGCAGGACAAGAGAGATACAGAGCCATCACTGCTGCATACTATCGTGGAGCCGTTGGAGCACTTGTCGTTTACGATATTTCAAACTCTGATTCATATGAATCGGTTTCAAGATGGTTGAAAGAGATGAAAGAACATGCCGATGCAAATATAGTGATAGCTCTCGTTGGTAACAAGTCCGATTTGGAGCATTTAAGAGCCGTTCCAACTGAAGAGGCCAGAAACTTTGCTGCAGAACATAACTTACTATTTACTGAGGCTTCTGCGTTGAATGCGGACAACGTCGAGTTTACTTTCCATCAATTGATCAAGTCGATCTATGAGATGGTTTCCAAGCGTAAGTTTGATATGGAAGGTTCTGAAGGTGGACCTGGTAAGGAACTTAGCGGCAAGACCATCCAACTGACACCTGCTCCTAAGAATAAGAAGGTGTCCAAGAGTTCGAACTGTTGTTGATTCAATAGAGCCATAATACGCGTATAATAAGCATTGATCTAATGAAACGTAGTGTAGTTAGTAAAATTTAAGCTTACAATCATGATATTGTTACATATTTCGGCCTCTAGTTGGCTAGGCCTTTTTCTCCGTCAAGGAGAACTCCACGTCTTCATCCTCATCGTCATCACCAGCAGATCCAGACTCAGCGGCAAGCTGAGCACTCACTTTACTATAGTCGACCACTTTTCCACGCGTTCTGCGGCCGGTAATGATATTGGAAGCGTCGATCTCGAGCAAATCGTCCTCCTCATCGTCTTCCACGATCAACTTATCGTCTGCAACATCATCTTCTGGATCTTCGTCATCCTCATCGTCTTCAGGAGCATCATCTGGAAGGTCCCGGTACTTGCTGTGATGTCTCTTCTTCTTCTTCTTCTTCTTCGAACCACCGTCGTCCTCAGCCTTTCTTTTGGTCTCAACAGCTGGCTCATTGGAGCCGGATTCAGACACCTTCTCACTCTTGGCCTCAGTTTTCTCACTTTCATCAGTCTGACCAACTTTCTCTTCACTGCCAGTCTCAACTTTCTCAACCGGCTTGCTGGCTTCCTGACCGGTTTCACCTTCAACAGCCAATGGCTTCACTTCTTTCTCTTCACTCATAGTTATGGAGAAGGAATATTTCACTAAATATTTCACTTAACAATTATTTCACTTAATAATTCAAAGTGCTCCAATGTTTCACCTTGCTCCCCGCCGATCGACCCGACGACAAAGTGGTGTGGTTTTTCATGTCTCAGCCGGGACCGATCGCAAGCCGCGCCATACCATACAATCGGTGTTATCGAGCACAGGTTCACCCATCAATTCCTCAATACCTGTTCTATAAATCAATTTTACACTTCCCGGCCACTCCCAATTCACTTGCACCCTATTTGAACCCGATTTGCACTCCCTTTTCCCCACCTTCAATTCCTTCCACTGAAAATCCTTTATTTTCCAGATCCGTCACTTTAAAAACTCACCCCCACAAACATCTCTTGCTTCTTCTCATCGATTCTGGCCAAGTTGCCATTAAAAGCACCAAACCACCATTTGGAGATCGCAAAGGCAACCACAAGTGTAAACGATGACAGACGTTCTATCATATTCGGATCCATTGCTGGATTTATTGAAGGATCCAAACCTTCAAAAGTCTAAGGATAAGTCCCAAGAGCTCGTTGAGTACATTGAAGAGATCGAAGATTCCAAGTTGAAGTCGTGGTGCGTGGAAGCGTTTGAAATTCTGCGTGATTTGGAAAAGATTGAGGTGCAGATCAACAACTGGGAGTTCCAAACGTTGGATTTCAATCTGTCTGTTGACCAGATCATGTTGAACGACCGAGATGTCAAGAAACGTAAGTTTCAAAGAGACTTGGCTGCCAGAGTTTCCAAACACTGCCTTGAATTGCACAGGGTCTTAGTCGAACTCGGTATGGAGATTGATGAACTCAGTGGATTTTCCAGGAAACTGACAGCAATTCAGAAAATCAGTGATCCAGGTACCATTCTGACCGAGCTGAGTCTTCGTGTCATACGATTGCAGAGTTCTCTGATCGATCAACTTTCCATCCATTATTCTAGAGCCAGACTCGTTAATATCGGAATGAGCCTGGAAGACCTTATAAATACCGATGAAGATGATCAATCTGGTACAAGTCTCACTAACGAGACGGTCGATAACTATAAACATTTCGTCAACAATTTGCTGCAACAGTTGAATGAATGTGTTGGAGCAAACGATACGATCGGTGCCATGGAATGTATTTCGATTGTTAATGACGTCGAAAAGATGTTCCAATCTATGAAATCTCAACGCCGTGCTGAGACCCAAAGAAGGATCATGTACGAGGAGGCCAGACGTGAACAGGAACGGCTGAGATTAGAGTCTTCTCAGAAGGAAGCGTCACAACCATCAAAATCGCAAGGAACCACCGGAAGCACGGAAACTCCGGGACCATCCGTCTCTTCTGTCCCTTTGGGACACTCCAATTCTGGAAAGAGAAGTACATCCGATGCTACCAAAGCTGCAGTGGAAGAACGTCGTCGCCGGCGTAATAGAAACGAAACGGCTCAAGTCAACCTTTCCGACTCGACTTTGCATAAGACAACATTCTCCGAAAAGATGCCACAACTTCTATCAGCATTTGCAGACGCTAAAGCTGCCGAGTCTGGATTGATGGAAGTCATCGATAGCAGTTCACCACAGAAGCGTCGAAACTCGGATGCTAACACAAATAAGACATTATCACCACAGAAGAGGGCTGCAGGCAGCCCAGAGAAGACCGTAGAAGAGTCAAACAGTGAGAAATCCGATGAGTATTCAGATGCAAACGATGGAACGACTTCCGAAGTGGAAGTCACTAACACAATGCCACCGTTACCACAACCGTCCATCTTAAGATCGTTCTTCCAACCACAGATAAAGGATCCGATCATCATCACACCTACATCACCTACCAAGAAACGGTATCAAAGACAATTGGATGGAGCCACTGTTCAAGAGAAGCTCTTGAAGTATCAAGAGGAAGAAAATGCGCGGGACGTCAATCTTCCTACAAACCAGTTATCGTCGATAGAGATCGGCCGTGGTCGTGTCAAGAAGACAGTTAATGTTATCGAAGAACAATTACCTACAAAGGCATCACCACCTTCTCCACAGAAGCAAATAGAAGGTATAGGTGCGGGTATTGGTAGAGGACCTGGTAAGATGCTTGGATTTGGTAGCTTTGTTGGACCTGCTGTTCCTCCTGGATTTACTGGTAAGCACAGTGTTTCAGCTCCAGTAGCCAACGAACCTAGTGATATAGAAGATGAGGTTGATTAGAAGACAAGGTCGATCAGCAACACTACATTCATTTTACGTGAACATTGATGATTTATTATAGACAAGTTATTATACAAATGATGTGCTAGGTAGCCAGCCACTTTGAACCTATTTGTAGCTCATATCTTTTAAAGACTCCATCACTCTGGAAACACTTGAGCCAGCATCCAAGTTAGTGGAATCGTCAACTTTGATAACGTTGGCTCTAATCACACGAGGATCGTTCTTTAACGATCTGAGAACCTCTCTCTGCACAGCAGATGACGAGTCAAAGAGCATCAAGAAGTGCGATCCTTGGAAATGTTGTTCATTAGCTTTCTTCATCAATTTTGGTAATGGTTTGGCACCGAGAGAGACAACCTCACGGACGACTCCTCTATTTTGAATCACCAACTTTCCGATAGTCGATGCAAGCTCTTTGGCTTCTGTGTGTACCGTTAATGGGTTCGATATACGTGCTATTGCCACAAGTTCGTAAAGCATCTTGAGGAAAAGACAGTGGTAGGTAGTACTGAAAAATTTTGGTTAAGTGAAAAATCTCATTGAAAAACCTCACCAAGACAAAAGCCCCGCAAAGAAAAAAAAACCCAAAACTGGGGCTGGCTGGCTGGCTGGCCGGGTCTGCAAAATTCCAAAATAAAAACTCTGCATCTCTAATCACTACTACGTTCTTTCTAGAAGGTATCACAGAGGGATGTTTCAATGGATGTTTGGCAAGCGGTTGACTCCGCAAGAGCAGATGCGCAGGAATCAACGGCAACTAGAGCGCACGCAAAGAGAATTGGAAAGAGAGAAGTTGAAATTGCAGCAGCAGGAGAAGCAACTGATAAGGGATATCAAGAAGTCAGCAAAGGCAGGACAGATGTCGACGGTTAAAGTGCAAGCGAAAGATTTGATTCGGACAAGGAAACAGCAGCAGAAATTCGATAGAATGAAGACACAAATACAGGCGATTTCGTTGAGATTACAAACAATGCGCAGTTCTACACAGATGACTACGTCAATGAAGAGTGCCACTAAGATCCTTAGTGGATTAAACGGTAACTTGAATATGGCCCAAATCGGTAAGATCACATCAGAATTCCAAAGATCGATGGATATGATGGATCAGAAGCAAGAAATGGTGGATGATGTGATGGACGATTTAATGGATGATGAATTGGATGATGAAGACGAGGAAGAGGCGGATGAAATTGTCAGCAAAGTACTCGATGAGATTGGTGTCGGACTTGACGATAAACTGGCTAGCAATGTTCCTGAGGGGGCCACTGCAGAAGCTGCTGAGACAGTTCGTCAGCCACAGATGGTGGGAGCGAACGGAGTGGACGACGATTTACAGGCGCGGCTGAATAGCCTCAAGAGGTAGGAGTGACATAAGGTGTCAGATATCTCTAACCAATCCTCTAGCAGAAATACATTATTAGACTCTCGCATCTACTATCGATAGGAAAATTTCCAGAACGGAAAGGATATAATTTAAATACAGTGTTCATCATCAACTATCAGCAAATCCCAATTATTAACCTCTTTGGGATTGTTATTAAAAAGCCCCACCGACCAAATACTCTCTTGTCTCTCCCTCCCAATGCAAACTAAATTTTTTTCCCTCTTGTTTCTCCTTGTTCCAATTACCCATTGTGAAGTATTTTAGATGGTCTGCTCGCCGCATAATTGATATATTCTTCCCCCCTCAATATTTAATTTTTATTACTGCTTAACATTCGAACAAGTCTCTTTTCTATAATTCCATCCTTACAACGATGGTTTCACTTCATAGGTCGCACAAGAAGGATGAAGACGGCGACGAACATCACAAACTTAGTGGTTTCTTGCACAAATTGCACGTGAGACATGACTCCGAGCACTCGGAGCCGGATCTCCGTCGACCAACACGGGCTTCAACCATCGGAGATACCAGAAGATTGCCTACTCCAGTACGAGCCAAAACCGTCAAACCTGCTTCAAGCTCACCTATCAGTATACCGAAAGCTTCTTCACATTCAGATCTTGGTTTCCAGAAAAGAACAGTGCAACATGCAAGTACCTCTTTAGGTACATTTCCAGGTTCTGCCAAGAGTGGTTCTGGTGCTGTCAATGCATTGAAAAAAGCCGAGGGAAATCGCCACCGCTCGGCCACGGAGACTCTCGCATCCATACCACCTCCTGCGCTGCCATCAATTAATGATTACAAGCCTCAGGTTCATAAAATGAAGTATGATCCATTCGGTGTTAACCATGCTGCCATGAACCAATCTAGAATCAGCACCAATTCCAGCAGATTCGTTGCAGATTGTGCTGATGACGAGACTAATATTCTCCCATTACCTGTTGAGATGCCTAATGATCACTTACCAGAGATCTTGAAGCAAGAGCATGAGGATGTCTTTGACGAGTATGAGATGCATGATAAAACCACCATTGGTACCGGTGCATCTGCCACTGTGAAAAGAATTCATAAGAAGGGACATCCAAAGCAGATCTATGCTCTCAAGAAGTTTATTCTGTTCAAGAATGAAACCCCTGAAGAGTTCTATGATCGTGCTGCCAAGGAGTATATGATCCAACATAATTTGAATGCCGGTATTCACGTCACTAAATGTCATGCATTGGTCAAGATCCCACATCAACAAAATCTCACACGTGGCTGGGGGTTGGTTCTTGAACTGTGTAAGACAGACCTGTTTGAAGTTATATCCAAACCTTCATTTGCACACGCCTCTCTAGCCGAGAAATTCTGTCTATTCAAACAGATTGCTTACGGTTTGAAATATATTCATGAGTTTGACATTGTTCACAGAGATATGAAGCCTGAAAACCTCTTGCTTTCCGCTAATGGCATTGTCAAGATCACTGATTTCGGTGTTGCATGCTATGGTCATGAAACTCCTGGTGATTTCACTACCCCTGTTTCTAGTTGTACCCAGCTTGTTGGTTCTCCACCTTATCAACCACCAGAACTCGAAGATATCAAAGGTTTGCCACAGGCTAAGAGAACTCCTTATAATCCATTCCAAATGGATGATTGGGCTCTTGGTGTTATTTTGTTTGTTCTCTTTTACGGAACCATACCATTTGAGTCTGCAAAGGACAAATGCCATCCATATCGCGATTACGTTAGTTCTTTAGAAGAATTCACGCATCGCAATAAGGAGTTCTTAACTAGTGACCGTAAAGGTCCAGGAATTGAGTACAAGTTTGCTCGAAAGTTTTATGATAAGAATATTGCAAGAATTGCTTGGCGTTTGACAGATCCAAATACTAAAACTCGGTACTCGCTTGCTGATCTTTTCTGCGACAGAACGTTCCAGCAGGCTGAAATGTGTATTGCAGAGAATGATTATGGTTGCACTTACTGTCACAGACCTTGTTGTTATGAGGATAAGTTCAAGCATCCGTTCGGCGAAGATTATGAGATCGCAGGTAGATCTCTTAACAGTTCCACTGTATCTTCCGAATCTCGCAGATCTAGCTCAATTTCTCGTAGAACCACTGAAGGTTCAAACACAAGTGCCTCACCGGGTCCGATTAAGTCTATGATTGATATTGCACACAGTGCCAACAGCACAACACACAACATCAAACCTCGGATTCCTTCTATCTCGGAAAACGGTCCAGCTGCACAGTTCACATTAGGAGATGAATCACAAGAGAAATTAGACGATAAATCAAAAGTGTCAGAAACAGCGATTTCAATCGATGGCGATTCTTTGCAGGATGGAAAGGCTGCAGAACCACCTATTATTAAGCATACCGATGAGGATTCCGAAGATGATCAAGCTACTATTGGAAATGATGACAGCTTTGAGAAGTCTGACAGCGAAGATGCAAAGTCTGATGCGGATAGTGTTAATACTACAAATGATGCCGACTGTGCATGTGCCAATGATTCACAGGTTTCTATTGCGACTTCTGGAGCAAACACTCCAGTGGTGCCTCTTCCAACTAGAGCTGACACTTCTCCAACCATCATTAAGACAGAGCTCTTGGACTATCTGTGCACCCCTGACGGTGAAAAGATTGTCAACTTAGCCGATGATGGTGATCGTAGGACTTTGATTCCAATAGAAGCCATCAATATCTGTGGTAAGTGCAAGGTTAAGGCACACAAGCATCTATCTACCTGGTGAAAGTATTTAAAACGAACTTAGTATTCAAAGGTATATATATATAAATCTTATAGGAAAGACATGGTAAGCTGTCAAAAAAACGGAGTGCATTTACTCATGAGGCGCAAGACAACATAGACATGACCGATGATCCAAAGGCTGTTTGTAGGATAGGTAAAAAAAGATCTCATTTCTTCTTAGGTTTGAGAAGTTCGAAAGAGCACATCAATCTGTTATCAACGTTCATGACTGCACCCCAATTATCGAACTCTCCACAGTAGTTTGGAGCCGAGAATATGGTGACGAGTTTCCGCTTTGCATAGAACTCATAACCTTGTTCGACGACCATGTGACCACGAGCAACAAGATCAAAGTTGAATCTCTCACAAAATCGAGAAACAACGCGCTTATTAAAGCAATATGAGACACCTCTATCATTTTCAGTCCAATCGCCCCCACGGTGTGATCCAAGGAAGTTACCATAAGGTGGTGATGAACTGGTGGATCCATTAAGTGATTTAGTTCCAACTTTATGATTGTCCGATGTGGTAACATACGGATCGGACCATAGTAAGTCAGCCATTAAACCTTCCTCAGGAATATCGGTAGGTCTTTGGATATTCTTGATCTGCTTCATATCCATCAATTCTGGAGATAAACCTCCATGGACACAGAAGATACGGTTGGCGATCGTAGCAGCCACAGGTAAAGTGTTGAAAACATCGAGAACCATTTTCCAAGTACGGATAGAAGAACGTCTCTTACATTCATCGTAGAATCCATACATTCTTGTGATGGCGGCACTTTCGTGGTTACCTCTGAGCATAAAGAAATTCTCAGGGAATTTGATCTTTAAGCAGAAGAGAAGCATAATCGTCTCTAAAGACTGCTTACCCCTATCAACGTAATCACCAAGGAACAAGTAGTTGGAGCTAGGAGGGAATCCACACATCTTAAAGACGCGAAGAAGGTCATGGAATTGACCATGAATATCACCTGCTATCTTAACGGGAGCTGCCAGCTCAAGAAGCATTGGCTGTGTCATGAAAACAATTCTAGCCTTGGAACAGACGAACATCATCTCTTCGGAGGTAAGAATGAATTTCTTGGACGTCTTCTTGGAAAGGCCAGATTTGACAAGTCGTTCAATGATAGAATCAATGTCGACGGATTGCTTTTTGAGCGCCTTGGTGTCTATGTTGTGATGCTTGGAGCTACTATGTTTGGTGGAAGAAGACAAAGAAGATGGTGACCGTGGTACTTTCGGAGAGCTCAATCTGGCCACAGCAGCTTTGGACCGTTCAGTTTCTTCACGGTCGTGCTCATCTTCTTCAAAGACGAATCCATTATCGAGATGCTCCTCAATTGGGTACAAGGGAGCCTTATTATTGCTATAAGGCGAGGCTGTAGTGGAGGAACTTGAAGAGGCGGAGTTAGAGGTGAAGCACGAGTCGGTGTTGCTTTCAATGGATGCACCATATAGTGTGTTGTTTTTACTCTGCGGGATCATTTTCGGAGTGGTGATATCGGCATTGGATGATTCCGTGGATTCCCGTGGAGATATTGTTGAATCAGAGGAGACACCCGACTGCTCATCCTTCAAAGGTCCATCATTTAAATTAAAACCACTATTCAAAGGCTTCCCCTCCTTCTCTTCCTGTTCCTCACGGCCACCTAAGGTCTTTGCCAAACCAATGGCTATCTCTAAGTCGGTATCATTCGCATACGACTTCTTAGACTTCTTTTTCCTATCGGATCGGTGCGAGCTATGTGTATTCGTATAGCTGTTAGATTCGTTATCGTTAGTTTTGCCGCGTCCAGCGGCATGTTTAGATGTTTGTAAATGTGAAGACCGTCGCCCCGACGGCGACGGGTCAGGATCATCTGATACCGGTCCTGCTACAGAACCTGAAGCTTCATCCCTACTGGGTGTATTTCCCATAAGTTTGATCCTTTGGGAAAAAGAACAAGTTGTTGGCTGAGGGGAGAGTTTAGGGATACGAAAATTTTGTGGCTTTATTTGTCAGTCGGAAGACTGGAGAAAAAAACCCTGGGGAGACCGAAGGCAAGTTGGATTCAGGGGCACGGGTGTAGTATAGTTGTATTTTTCACTCTTTCCAGCCAAATCCAACTAACTCCCTTATAACTCTATCCTCTAAGTGATATTTTCTTGTTCCTGATCATCTGGAATGTCCGATTTGAAGGAGTTTGACACACCGAATTTCAGTAATTCGACGCCGAGACTGGATAGACCATCCGGATACTTGCTGTCCAAAGCTCGCAAAGATGAATTGAATGGATACTCAAACTTGAAGAAGTCTGAATCTAGTGGTACTATCTATATTGGACAGCTATCTGTGACAACTACAGAGGAGCAATTGTTTGAACTGTTTGAAGACTGTGGAAGTATAAAGAAGATAATTATGGGACTGGACAAACAGAAATTGACTCCGGCTGGGTTTTGTTTCATCATATTTGACGAGCCTTCCAGTTCTTTAAACGCAGTCAAGTATTTGAATAAGACCAAGATCAACGGTAAGGCCATGGAAATCGATTTGGACCCGGGCTTCGAAGAAGGTAGACAATTTGGAAGAGGTGCAGATGGAGCACAGAAGAAACGTTTCCCACGGCGTGAAGGTAGAGGCGGTCGTCATACGCGTGATAGGTACAGAGGTAGAGGAGGAAGCAACTACTATGGGGACAGACGTTCTAATCGCTACGATGGGAATGGAGGAGGTGATAGATACGGTGACAGGTACGGTAGAAATGGAGGTGATAGATATGGAGATAGGTACAGTGGGAATGATAGATATGGTGACAGATATTCTGGAGGAAGGTATAACAGAGACAGATACGATGGATCCAGAGACAACAGGTATAATGATAGGCGTGATGATTACCGTCCGGAGTATAACCAGGAGTATCGTGGAGATCATCGTTCTGACTACCGGTACTCTGATAACCAACGGTCGGACTACAGACCTGGATATAGGGACGATCGCCGCTCTGATTATCGCTCCGACTACCGCTCTGAAAATCCCGATTCTCAATCTATACCGTCAGGACCTGGACATTCCTCCGGGCCACCTTCGCAACCTGCCATCTCAGAGCCACCACATCACCAATTGGAAGAATATAACCCTGATGAGTCATCGGACAGACCACCTCATGAAACAGAGGAGCTGCCACCGCACCTCCAATAATCAATCCTATATGTACTATAAAATCCTTAATTTTTCAATATCAACTAACTCAAACTAATTTTTCAATCTCTCCCCCGTTTGGTTCACACACTTCTTTTCAACGTTAGGCCGCAACATGGCCGAGGAGAAGTCCAAAGCACAAGAGATCACCGAGGCAGCCAAGCTGGCCTTTGATAACAACGAATACTTTGATCAGGTGCTTGACACAATTGTTCCAATTAGTATTGCCAACCCCATTGACGAATATGCAATTCAGTTGCAATGCCTTGACTTTGTACACAGAGCCTTTTATCGGAAACAGATTGAGTCGTTCGAGTTACGTGTACAGACAGCACCTAAAGTGGTTAATATGGTTGCCAGATTCCTGCTTGTTTCAGACGAAGATGCTGCACATAACAGATTACCACCCTACCTTATTACACGCAAAAGTGTCGAGGTTGTCGGTGCAATCTATGCCATTGTGTTTTATAGAATGATATCGCATCCAGATAAGGACGTGTGGAACCGTTTAGTAGAATTGAGAGATTTTCTCATTGCTAAATGGCCAAGCTCATATCCATTGCTGCCATTAAACAGAGAAACAGACTGGGGTAGAGCTATTGCTGTCAAGAATGGCATACTGAATTTGTTTGGATCTGTGATTCAGACACATTTACCATATCCATCGAGAAAGCAACCTTCCCCAGAGGAAGATATATCGATCTCATTGGTTCCAAAAGACCATCCTTTCTTATACAATTCTAATCTCGGCTCTCAAGGCCAGACTTTGATCGATAAAGTATTTGCTGCATTGAACGATGATCTGCTCTTACCAACGGCAGTGTTTGGACCAATGATTTCTCTCCTTCTTCGGTTGTTCAAGCTCCGTCATAACTCTGTGTCTCAGAAGTTTCTCACGTTCGTACTTGGTTATGAAGCTCAATTGAAACGTGCTGCCAAGTTTGACACAGACAAACTCAAGATCAGACTCAATAGAAGATTCAATGACAGATTGGATAAAATTACCATATCATTCCTTCTGAATCGTGGATTCATCGACAACGATCCAAGCTTGAAGACCAGATTCGAGAATAAACTCAGGTACTTGGTCGATAAGAGTACACAGCAAAAACAGAAAGGTATCATGGATGAATCTGTCGACATGGAAGCAGATAAGGAGTTCCAACAGATGAGAAAGAAACGTCGGATCGAAAAGAAGGAGCCTGAGCTCTATTTCTATAACGAGTCAGAAATAGCACGCCGTGATGACTACAAGGATATCTACAACTTACTCAAACCTGATGATAAGTTGACTGAGTTTGATATGTCACAGATTCAACAACCTATGTTACACAACATGGTGATGGCAGCATTGACTAAAGTAGAGGAGCCAAGGTTAGTTAAAGCTTTACAGATAGCAGCCGATCGGTTTGTCGAGATCATGACGAGAAACGATTACGAACTTGCACCAGATCCCGAGACCGACGACAATGACCCAGATGAATACGACCCTAATGTGAAGAAGGAAATCGACGATGATTTTGAGAGTGCAGATGATGAGGATGAAGTTTACACATTGCCGCCTCCGAAGAATCTAACTCTAGATCAGAAGAAGGAACAGATCAGGGTTATTGTAAACAATTTCATTACTTTGGCTACACAGAAGATCAAGGGTGACGGTTCAGACTCCGCTGCCACTGCTGGTACCAACGACCTCGAGAAAGTTGCCATTTCCCATTGGAAAGATGATTCCTGGATCAAAATCTTGTCACGGATGGCAACTAGAGGTACCGTCTGTAACACAGAGCTGTCGGAGTATATCAGAGAATGCATATTTGATCATTTCCAAACGGACATCAAAGGTCAGCTTGGACCTGTCATTGAATGGTTAAATGAAGAATATTACAACGAATCGGTCGAAGCAGAAGAGTTGAAGGAGGACGTCACCGAACATGAGACATACCTCAAATACACAGGTAAAGTTTTGGATACACTGATTCCATATTTGGATTCTGGTGATAGGAAGATCTTTATTCGTCTCATCAGTGAGCTGCCATATCTTAATAAGGAGATGATCTCCAAAGTCCGGTCGATCTGTATCGATCCTACTAGATCTCAATTAGGATTCCAGTCGTTGCTCTATCTGATAATGTTCCGTCCTCCGGTCATGAAAGACTGCATCTCTGTTTTGAAAGACCTTTATGATGAAGGTGTCAAAGAGGAGAATGATGGACTTAAGAATGGTGCACTCAAGTATCTACAGAAGTATGCACCAGAAGAGGTGCCAACATAAATACATCCCAAATTTGTACAATATAATAATTATCTATATCAAGCCCTGTTTCTTGAGCTGTTCGTATGCATTTTTGCTGATGGCATTGCCATCCTCATCTTCAACTTCTTCACCAGCCTCCCTAATGTGAACCTCTTCACGTTCGCGACGCTGAATGTTGTTGAGAAGTTTCATAACATCCTCAATCCGATCTAAGTTCTTGTATAACGAATGTCCTTCAGTGATTCCCAACATCTCCAGACCATTAATATGTCTCGGTTCTCCAAAATGCTTTTCGTAGTTCTCCCGACCTTTATACTCGGCATTACCACATATCTCACACTTGTAACCAATGTCTAAACCTTTCAGTTTCCATAGCCAGTATGGAATAGGACGTCCATCAGGCTCCAATGGCAGACGCAGTGGATTCTTGGAGGAACTCTCATCATCTTCTGAGTGCACACCACTGTCGTCATCACTGGTATTATAGTAATCCAACTCTTCATCAGACATATCTTGCACATCCTGTGCCTCCAATTGACTCTCTCTAGTGGTTAAAAGCTGTGATCTTTGAACTTCGTTACAAGTAGCCGTCAAGACATGATCTAGCAGTCCTAGTATTGACTTGACGGTATACTCAAGTTTCAAAATTTCACCTTTATGATGATTGTTCACAGCTTTCTTATGCTTCTTACCATTCAAATGCGATGCATATACAGTGGCCTTGGCAAACGTCTTCTCACAAGCAGAACACACTATATCAACCTCAACATTGGCTTTCTTGAATTGTAACTCTTCAAACTTGGCAGATATGACATCCAAATTCTTTTGTGGATCTCCAAGCGGATTCACTTTCATCCAGAACTGCCTAAGGTACGATTCCAGGTTTTGAATGTAGTCCAGGTACTGATGCAGCGGATCGGATTTATCAAAAGGTATGTTGAAATCCGTTATCTGTTTGAGATAAGTCAAATACGAAGGCTTAGAGTTCAACTGCTTCTCTTTCCTTGGCAAAGAAACCCACTGCTGATAGTAAATTTCCAGATCTAGAAATTTACCGAATCTCTCCTTGGCACTATACAACGAGCCGAGATTAAGATCGCTGCAATACAAACTCTGAACTCTATACTTGTGTTTTCTATCCTTCACCAACGACCCATACTCTGAGTTGCATGAAAACATATCATACATGTTAGATTCTGACCGCAACGCTCCACGAGCAGCTCGAGTATGGATATCATCAATCTTTGACTTTAACATCTTATTAAACTTCTCGTATCCATCTGCACCGCTATCTGTATCAATTCGCAATTCGCTTGTAGCTGTATCACCAAGTGCCTTGCATAACCTTTTTGATTGGCTCTGGTACCTGTCGATGAACAGCTTGATTTCATGCTGTTGAAGAGCTGTCTCTCCAGCTTTGATTCTAGTCCTTCTTCCAAGCAACCCATGGTTCATATTTGTCGAGGATGGCTCATAAATGTCTGGATTTCTTCTTATTCGCTTAGCAACCGACTGCTCGATCTCATCCAGCTCCTGTAACGTTGCCAACTCCTCTTCCAGTACTGTCATCAGGAAGCAGGAGGTGATACTTAAGAAGAGATAATTTTTTTTATTTCAATCTTCTCCCTTTAAGTATCATTTTAGAAAGAAACGACCTACAACATGGTTACAGCGTAAGTAATAGTATCAGCCAATTGGAAGCCGAAAAGCAGTAACTAACCAGCAGTGTTCTCTTTGTTCAGTATGCTACACCTTCCACGATATCGACATTCCACGACCAGATCTCGAACGAGTTACCTCAACCTCTCGGACCTTGGAATTTTGAGCTAGACATCTTCTTGAATAACAAGTATTCGAAGCCTATAGATGTGGATCCGAGCCAGGTTCCCAATAGGTATTTGTACACATTGAGGTTGTCATACCTAAACAGCAAACAACAGACTATTAGCATTATAAACAACACAAAATCTATTGTATCTACGATTGCCAGCTCAGAGATGTGCCAGACCAATCTGGATAAGGAAGACGAGACGAAAGAGGATGCAACTAGGACGAGGAAACTTATGGAGCATATAAAACAAGGTTGTTGTAACAACTTGAGTCAGGACACAACAGAGGACTTTGAGTTTTTACTGACTAATAAGTTGCAGAGCTTATGGACCTTGAAGCAGACCATTAAAGGTGAAGGAGGACTTGGATACATATTGACAGTAACATTACCCGAGAAGGATTCGGAGGGTAAGACGATTGCATCGAACCCTGAAGATGAACCGGATACATTCCGATTGAGAACGAGCAATTGCTTTTTACATGGTGCGTTCAAAGGTTTCTTGATTGAAGTGGAGCATTTGAATGATGGACGGACCGAATGGGACGAGAGTATGAGCGATGTGGAGAAGAAGAACCAATTGATCATGAGATTCACAAGGAGTATCACGAAGATCAAGACGCTAATAGAAACATACAATTTCCCCGAGGGAAGCCTCTGCTTCAATGTCTTGAGCGAGACAAAACTCGACTACTTGAGTGATCTTTGCCAACAGTACTGCGATGCGCTACAATTTTAATAGATACAATTGTGTACAAGTAAATGTCATCTAAAAGTACAGATGAAGAGAGCATAAGACATGATATAAACGCGCGCGACCGATGTAGTGAGATATTAAACCAAATAGAGACGTTCTCTTTCAATGCGAATTCTAACGGCCATCTTGCTCTGCTCGTAGAACAGACTCTTCTCTTCAGGAGTGAACAGTTTGGTATATCCAACACCACCACATGTGGACGATGCACTTGACATTGGAGATTCAGAGTCGGATCCATTGACACTGTAGTTTTCTTCCTCTGTTAAGACCGCAAACGAGGAATTGGCTGATTGTGCAGCACTAGCCATTGGCTTCTTTGATGGTGACGACTGTAACGAGGTCAACTGTTGTATATTTGCGCTATTGTTGTTAGCGGAGAGAGCCTGTCTCGAACGCTGTTTCTTCATGGTTTTATATGACTGAATAGATTTGTCATGAGCAAACCTCATCATGGACTCCTTTGCTTCTCGTTCTTTAGCCTTCAGTGTAGCTCTGTAAATTCTTTCCACTTGCACATGGAGAGCCAGCTTTTGAACGTACGATTGAATGATATGAACTCTGTCGTCGTTGTTGAAATCGTCGCCACCAGCGAGTTGAATTTGACGGGTGATAACGCGCTGCAAGACATGAATTTTCAATTCATCGCTCAATCTATGTTCATTATAGATACCGGATTGGAAGACCAATACATCGATATAGTGTTCAATCGAATCGTCCGGACGTAAAACAGAGAACAAATAATCCTGTTGAGCATTAACGTCGGGGAATTGTTTCAATTCAGAAGGTTCATCGCTTAGAATCAACATTCCCCTAAACTTGTTCTTTGGATAATCAATTAACACCCGGTAAGGATCATTGAGTAACTCCTGTTTGAAACGATCCAAGTTATAAATCTGGTCCAATTTGTCGTTGTGGACGAAATCCAAACTTTGAACTTTGGCTGTGTATGAAGGTGAGCTGATGTAATCTAAATCAACACCGGGATCCATCTTGATCGGTTTCAAGAACGGCGCCAGTTCATTCAATCGCAGCCTTCTATAACAGTACAAAAGACTCTTTATTTGTAAGTCTATTGAATCCTCCAATTCTCCTTGGAAGTAGTTGGGGATTCCAACAACTCTATACTTGGCACGACCCGAACGACCCGGTTTCGAGGTTGCCGATGATGAATCCAGTCCATCTGTCGACAGTCCAGTCAAGAACGAGTTGACTGTCGACGGAATCGAAATAACGAACCAAACAAAGTCCATAGGCAAAGATGTTCAAAAATAAACAATGTTTGTTTAGTTGTTTAAGAATTTAGGGGGGGCCTGTAGAAGTTGATATTTTGGATATTTTGAATTTGGCGGGGGTAAATAGGTAAACAAAGGAAAAAAATAATAGATGAAGGAAGGACGAGTTTTAATATATGCTGACGTAATACCAAATTTGTCTCTTTGCCTCTCCCCGTGGATTAAAGATTTCCTCCCCAGATTATATCACTAAATTGCTTCAGATTGCTAAAAAGGTATGTCACAATCTAGTGGGAATATTCTAGTTGTATCGAACCGTATACCTGTGACAATCAAGAAGGGTGAAGACGGCAAGTATGGCTACTCGATGTCATCAGGAGGTCTAGTCACTGCACTGCAAGGATTGCATAGACCGTTCCAATGGTTTGGATGGCCAGGTATGTCAGTCAGTGACCCAGATGAGGTTACCACAATTGAACAGGACATCAAGGAGAAGTTCAATTGTTATCCAGTGTGGTTGTCGGATGAAGTGGCAGATTTGCATTACAATGGATTTTCAAACTCTATATTATGGCCACTTTTCCACTACCATCCAGGAGAAATGAACTTTGATGATGCCGCATGGGCTGCATACATTGAAGCCAACAAGAAGTTCTGTGAGGAAATTATCAAGCGGGTTCAAGAGAACGATATCTGTTGGATTCATGACTACCACTTGATGCTTGTTCCTTCAATGCTTCGTCAGAAATTGAAAGCCAAGGGCTTCAAAAACGTGAAAATTGGCTTTTTCTTACATACACCTTTCCCCTCTAGTGAGATCTATAGGATTTTACCAGTGAGAGCAGAGATCTTACAAGGAGTGCTTGGTTCCGATCTGATAGGATTCCACACTTACGACTACGTTCGCCATTTCCTCAGTTCTATCGAGAAAATCATCAACGTTCGAACCAATCCTCAAGGTGCTTACTATGATCGACGTCAAATTACCATTGGAGCCAATCCGATCGGTATTGACACGGACAAGTTCTTGCAAGGTTTGAAAGAGACATCTGTGCAGGACAGAATCAGTGCATTGCAGACAAGGTTCGGTAAAGACGTTAAATTGATTGTCGGTGTTGACCGTCTCGACTATATCAAAGGTGTTCCACAAAAGTTACATGCATTTGAGGTTTTCTTAGAGACACATCCTGAATGGGTTGGTAAGTGTGTTCTCATTCAAATCGCCGTCCCTTCAAGAGGTGACGTCGAAGAGTATCAGAACCTGCGTGCCGATGTCAATGAATTGGTTGGACGTATCAATGGTAGATTCGGTACTGTCGAATTCGTTCCCATCCATTTCCTGCATAAGGCAGTCAATTTCAACGAATTAATTGCAGTCTATGCTGCCAGTGATTTATGTCTGATCACTTCGACTAGAGATGGTATGAACTTGGTCAGTTTTGAATACATTGCGTGCCAACAGGCCAAGATGGGCTCGCTGGTTCTTAGTGAATTTGCCGGTGCTGCTCAATACCTCAACGGTGCATTGATTATGAATCCTTGGAACACCGAAGAGGTGGCAGAAGCTATATACGAGGGACTCACCATACCGCATGAAAAGAAGGCCGCAAATTTCGCCAAAATGTTCAAATACATCAGCAAGTACACGGCCAGTTACTGGGGTGAAACCTTTGTTCATGAATTGTCCAACGTCTAACTATTATATATATACCAAATCATACAGTACTCATCTTGAAATTATCCCGGGTCGGGCAGATTACTCGTTTCTTTTTTTTTCATTTTTCTCCTCTTGTCTCCTCTCTACCCGCGGCTAGATTTTTTTTTCACAGCCTCCTGATCAATTCTTATCCAACTTGGAAGAAATTTTGAACTTATCTTACCGTCCTTAATATCCCATATCTTTTCTTGGGCAACTTGTTCCTTTCACGGAATTGAACAGCGTGTGTTTTAATTAGTTTCACGACGCTGGTGATCCGATCGTTTCTGCGAACACTGAAATGGGTCAATTTTTGTCACAGCCTGTGACCGAGAAGCACATTACGTGCGTTCAACATGACAACGTCTCTCATGCCGTTGGTGAGATGCAAGGTTATAGAATGAGTATGGAAGATGCGTTCTGTGATGCCGATGAGTATATATATCTGCATATCACGGATAAGGACGTGATTTCCAAAATCCGTGCGTACGATGAAACACATCAGAACCGATTGATCGTCCCTGCTGAACCTCCTGCACCTCCTCCGAAGCCAACTTCTCCACATCTGTCACCAATACTGTCACCAAAGAAACTCGCCATTTCTCTGTCAAAACACAAATCAATAAATTCGCATGGAAACGACGGCGAAGAATCGGCTCGTCCATTGCCGGCTAAACTACATGCTACTGGAATCAATGTTAGATATCACATAAATGTGTATGGAGTGTACGACGGTCACGGGGGATCGTCCACTTCCAGGTTCGTCGCTTCTCGAATGCCTATCGTTGTCAAAAAAGTGTTTCTCAAGTATGCTGACAAATTGACAGATGAACAGAAATGGCACCTGATTCGCGGTAATCAACCACTGCACACGATCAACTTTGTGAATCTACTCAAAGACATCTATTTAAAGATCGATTCCGAATACTACCAAACTTCTGCAAACACTAGCGGTTCTACAGGTGTCACTGCACTCATATTTCATGACCACGTCATTGTGGCCAACACGGGTGATTCTCGGTGTATTCTTAGTACTGATGGTGCCGCTAAAAACTTATCGTTGGATCACAAGCCACGTAACCTCGGTGAACTTATGCGGATTCACAACGATGGAGGATTTGTTGCTGCCAATCGTGTCAATTCTATTTTGGCTCTCAGTAGAGCCTTTGGTGATTTCTCATTCAAAATGTTCAACAGTAAGGATAGTGGTCAATTTTCTGCACTGAAGCATCATAAGAAAGTCGTTGTTACTCCTCCTGAAGAGTATCAAGTCACAGTCGAGCCAGATGTTTTTATAAGGCGGATCACCAAACGTGATGAATTCCTTATTATTGCATGTGATGGTATCTGGGACTGTTATAAACCACAAACTTTGGTTCATTTGATCCGTCATGAACTGTCTTTAGGTAAGTCATTGTCGGACATTACAGAAATGGTGTTAGAAAGCTGTATTGGTATGGCAAACACTATAACAGGTATTGGATTTGATAATATGACGTTAATCATTGTTGCGTTACATCAAAACTACTCCGGTGGACTCCATGAATGGTACAATCGTGTCAAGAATCAGGTTTTGGATGAAAAGTTCGGCAAAAATTCTCATTAATTCAATTCGATCTCAGTTGATATCATTTGATTTCATTTACTCTGTGACAGAATTGCTCTTCTTCTCCTCCATCTCCATGCTTTCCAGCAATTTAATATTGGATTCCTCTCCAAAGTTGACTCCAAACGATTCAAGCATTGGTAACTTGCCGCACATCCACATTTCTAATAACGTCCGACGTTGCACATGTGAATACTTGGACATTGGGATACCACCCGGTCCCACAAACGTCACCACATCAACAACTAGTCGGAACTTGTTCATCAATTTTATAACGATCAATGGTACAATTGCACTCAGCTGCCTTTTCAAGTGCGTTTCCAGTACCAGAACAACGTAATGCCCTGCCTTAAACACAGATGCTTTGCCAATCATTCTAAAATGTTCTATAGTTCTCTCAATATCAGTCGCAAAGTATTCTAATCCTAATACTTCAAACGTTTCTTCGATCCGTCCAAGGTTAAACAGTAGTTGCAACTCCACAACATTATTACCTTCACCAACGTTCTTCTGGATGCTGTGTAAGAAACCAAAGTCTCCAGTACGTATGTAAGTCATATCTTTCTTCCAGTCTTTGATTTCTGACCGAATCAGATCAAGAGTTTCTTTGTTATCGTCTTTACCACTAGGTCCAGCAACAGTAGATTGTGAATAAATCCAGATCTCTCCAATCTCTCCCACTTTGCACATCTTGCATGTCTGTGGATTCACGATTGCAATCTGAGTGTTGATCGGCACAATACCTGAATCTTGAACGGTTATAATTGCAGGTGCATCGTTTGGATTTACGATACTCACGTAACCTTGCATTAATGCAAGAGGATCCAAAGCAAGATTCACTGGGGTAGATCCTAGGAAGGAACGTGTCGTGACCATAGGATTGTACTGGCTCTGATAAACGTTTGATAATGCAGTGCTTGGTAGTCCTAATCTTGCAAAAAGCTTACAGCAATAAGTGACTAACTCCCAATCGGGCCTACCATTCCATCCGATCATCAAGTTCTTCAATTTTGAGAGATTCATCTTGATGGGTCTAAATCTTGAGAAGGTATAACTCAACATCTTCGGAGTCACATACATCGACTCAACACCGATCCTTGCAGTTGCGGACCAAAATCCTAAAGGATTCATTGAAAAATCATGTGTGGAGTATATGTATGTGGCAGATCCTAAGTACACTCCCATTATACACGTCTGCATGAATCCCAGACCTTCTGTGTGCTGAGAACAAGCCATAAGCGGATTCAGTGCCTTCATTTGACATGTCTCTTTGATGTTCATCGCAATGGCCATGATATTCGCAAAGGTAAGTTTGGATGCATGATACTTGTTATCTGGAGTCCATGTAATCCATATGAGAGACTCTTTACGGATTTGGCGGACACGTTTCCTGTATTTTGTCATCTTAGCATACATTTCTTTGGCAGTACCGTTCTTTTTCTTTGTATGCTTTGAAGTGTTCCTATACTTAGGCAGTACAATATTATGTGCGCTGTTATACTGCTTCAATTTGGAGCTGATTGGCTTATTCTTCATGATCTGTTCACTGAATGTGTTCACAAATATGGCCTTCACTTTATACTCCGACACAATTTGTGAAAATGATGCAACATCACTATCAACGAATCGTCTATCCAATGGATTCATAGGAATGACAACCAGTCCAGCGAGCCAACATGCGTACAGGCAGGTAATGTACTCTTCTGATATTGGGTAGAGTAAGATTACATTATCTCCTGCCATTAGATCTTTCTTTTCCAGAATGTAATGACAGACGGCCTGTATTCTAGCTTCAAACTTCTTCCATGATAATTGTTTATTCTCCCTCAAGATGCTTGGATCAATAACAGCAAATGCCAGCTGATCGGGCTTCTTGGAAACCCTTTGTTGCAATATATCCAGTGGTGACTTGAAGTCTGACAGTGTTAACTGACCGTCATCATCTGTCGTTGAATCGCGCATGTCTAATCCTGAGAATTGGCTCACTGCATAGCTTAACACAGAGGCTCTTTCAGCAGAGGAGTATTCGGACCAAATACCTCCATGTATGTCATCACCATGATGGATAGAAAGGAAAGTATTCTTGTAATTAAACTGGACGAATGATGCCGCCAATTTACCTGTCAAGAACCGTTCTTTGCATAAGGTGTTTGCGATATCAAGTTGGCCACTTCTGGAAGTTCGAGGAAGCGTGTTTGGGGGAGTTATGATAACACAGAAGAGGTGAACGTTATGATACTTTTCAATCACTGCAAATGCCTGTGTAGCAATATCACATAATTCACCTTTATTTGAACGTTCATTTGCAATGGTAGCAGACGGAGATTCTACTATAGCCACTGGAACATATTCGTTTTTAACTACCACATTGAAAAATGCAGTGTCTGTAGCTTCAGCAATGTTTCTCACTAGCGACTTTATCAAATGACTAGCATAATGATACTTGAATGTCATTGGAGAAGTAGGAATATTGGTTCTGACTGCTTGATTAATTCGATCTTCATAATGGCCGATGACAAAGACCTTACCATTGTAGATAAAACCAAGAAGTCCTGTTCTCAGGAATTTTAAATTCAGGACTCCTTGATGGTCTGAACACTCGGCTTGGAACACGGCAGCTGTTTGATCTGGCAACCCCCAATATCCTCCTGAAATGCAAGGAGAATCTACCCAAATCTCACCGACCTCCATTGGACTGCTTAGCATTTTAGTTTCCGGGTCGACTATAGCAAGTGTAGCATCTGGGATTGGGTACCCAAATGCACCGACACGAATAAACTCTTTCAATTCGCCGTCGTATGCAGCAGATGGGGAAGGTCTATCGCTGATCACTTTAACTGTATTTGTGGTGAGGGAGTCCTTATCAATTAGAACTTCAGATAAGGAATCAGTAATGATATCATCATCATATTCGTCATCGTTGGTGAGTTCATCGGACACCGGGCTTTGGAAAGTACAACCAAGGTACTCTTCTCTACCGACCCAATCTCTCATTGAAATGATGGTTCCACCATGCTCGCCAAGACATAAAACAGGTGCAATGATGTGCCTTGGATTAGGATGACCCAATGGTTTGAACCACCTGTCGCTGAGTTTATCATCAAATGCGCAGTCAACAGTGGTGGTATTAATGAGGCACCATTTAACAGAAGAAAGATCCATTTTCACTCGTTTGTTGTATGTACGAGTTAGCTGCGGGAATGATTGATAATTGTATGCAACATGTTTCAAACTGAGATAGTCTGAAAGTAAGATAGATGCGCGGAATTTGGAAATGATATGAGCGTAGAGTCCTGGCACTTCGATAGACTGCTGAGGAGTCCACAATATGGGATTACCAGAATAAACAGAAAAGATACACCCCATGGTAAGACCAATGGACTCTCTAATATCCAAAGTGCTCAAAATCAGATTGTGATGACTTTTATAATCGGTTAGGCTTCTAACCAAGGTTCCTTTCTTGATATCAGGGCTACTTTCCAACATGGAAACCAGCGATTTAACCTGATTGATTATAGTGTTATGAGACATGGCAATACCTCTCAGTTCACCGTTGGAAGCCCTGGTGTATTCAATGTATGCAAGGTCGCTGACTTTCAAAGGTGGAAGATTGTGCCGAGAAGCAGAATAGGTGCCCATACCGCTTGTTTTTGAGACTTGGACACCTTTAGGCCAGATATATCTGCCCTTTTTGTGGGCTATCTTGTCGAAATGCTTGAATGCTGTATCTGACATGAGACACAGGTGTGACTGGGTATTTGACATGATGGAGGACAACGTTTTAATGGGTAATCCACTCTTCATAGGCACAGCGACGGTACCGGAAAGGAAGCAACCAAATAGTGCAGCAATAAAGTCCAGCACTTCGACATTTTGGTATATGAGACAGACACGGTCTCCAGGGTACAGGTTAGCCTTTTCCCTGATATGTTGAGCGACTTTTTCCGCTCGAAGATACAATTTCTCCCAAGCGATGGAATGAGCCTCACGGCCTCGTTGATCAAGGGTTATGATGAAGGCATCGCGAGCATATATATCAGCTCTTCTGCGGAGTATCGTTGCCAGATTGTCAAACCCCTCGGTTTGTGTATACTGATTGACATCTCTTGGATCGAGTGGTCTCTGTAATTCTTTAAATGGCCTGGCATACCCTTTGGAAGTTTCATAGTACTGGGCTCGATCAGGTTCAGAGACAGAAGGGATCCCTCTAGTCAATGCATCGTCAGACGATGTACCTGTTCCTGTTTCCGTTTGATGCCAGTCCTCCTGCGGTAATGATTGAGACCCAGAAGTCGTGCTGCTGAGCCGTGTTTGTGCATTCGAATCAAACGAATGTTGTCTTGGATCAACTAGGCCAAACGTCTCCAGCAGTTCATGCCGTTTCTTGATGTACCCTCGTTCTGTCAAGTACCCATCTTCGAACTCGGAGATCAGTTTCAACAACGAACTTTCTGTCTCTGCTGGGCACCCTGCTGGGATAGTGAAGTCCAATGACATCGGCAATTCGCTGCTTAATGGTGCTCTAACCAGAAAGAAGTGATGTGGGGAAGGGTAAGAAAAAATATGCAATGAAAATAAATGTCAGGGGCAGAAAGGGCGCGCGACGCGGGGGTGGGATATATATTTTAATAATAGGTACTAAACTCAAGCCTGCCACCTAAATAGATTTCTTCCTTCTAGGCATCGCTTACTTCTTTTTTAAAAAGACCAATGACAGTTAAATTGAATTGTATTGCAGACGTGTGCTTGATCCCAATTGGCACTGCTAGTGCTTCTGTGTCTGACTATGTGACAATTGCAGAAAATGAGATCCGTAAGAGTGGATTGAAGAGTACTTTACATAGTGCTGGTACTACTATCGAAGGTAACTGGACTGAAGTGTTTGAATTGATTGGGAAGTTGCATGAAAAAGTGCACGAATCGGGTGTAGTGAGAATTCAATCGGATATTCGTGTTGGTACCAGAACTGACAAGTCGCAAACTGCTGAGGACAAGGTCAATGTTGTTGAGAAGAAGTTGAAGCAATTGAACTAAGGTGGGATCGATGCAGTGCGATAACCTGCCCCATCCAGCCCCGCCCGGTACCTTCCCCCCGCAAAAGTGGCTCTCGGTTTTCTTCCTCCCATATATCTTCCCCCTCACAGATCTGAAAAATTTTAATCAGTCAGAGATATGTCATTGCAGGTCTATGCTGATACCGGCAAGGGTTCTTCTGCCCTTGTCAACAACCTCAAATTGAGTATTGCCGCTTCTGTCTACCAACCAAAGCTCAAGATCACTTCCGATGAGAACGATGAACACAGTTTGGCTCTTGTCGATGCTAAATCTGGATTTGAATTGATCGAACCTAACGCCATAGTCAAGTACTTGTCTGCCACTTCCGCCAAAGGTACCAAGGAGGCTTTCGCTGTCGATCCAAGAGAACCAGAGTTGAACAAGTTGGCTCACAAAAAGACCGTTGCCGCTTCTGATATTGCTGATGTGAAACCTTTCGGTTCTGTCGAAACCACTCCAATTCAGATCTTACAGTATGCCACCGTCTATCCTGTTCTTTCTGCTAAAGATGCTGATTCTTCTGATTTGAAATCCTGGTTCGACGCATTCGGAAAATTGCCTGCCGTTGCCAACGGTGTCTCAAATGCCAACTCTTTGACTGCTCAGGAAAGAGTTAAAGAGACAAATACTGGTAAGGTTTCCATCGCTTCAGATGCCGTTCTTTTCAAGCCTCAAACTGGTGCCATCAAGCCAAAGAAAGGTGAGCAGAACACTTTGATCACATCTGCCCTGCCTTATGTGAATAATGTTCCTCATTTGGGTAACATTGTTGGATCTGTTCTTTCTGCTGATATATATGCTCGTTACAGTAAGAGAAGAAACATCAACACTCTTTTCATCTGTGGTACAGATGAGTACGGAACTGCCACAGAAACTAAGGCTTTGGAAGACCATGTCACTCCAAGACAACTCTGTGACAAGTACCACAAAATTCATGCTGAGGTCTATGAATGGTTCCAAATCGGATTTGATTACTTTGGACGTACCACCACTCCAAAACAGACCGAGATCGCTCAAAAGATCTTCCTTGAACTCAACGAAAATGATTACTTGGAAGAGCACGAAATGAAACAGTTGTACTGTCCAGTTCATGATGGTTACCTTGCTGACCGTTACGTCGAAGGTGAATGTCCAAAATGTCATTACGAAGACGCTCGTGGTGATCAGTGTGATAAATGTGGAGCTCTTTTGGATCCATTCGAATTGATCAACCCTCGTTGTAAACTGGATGATGGTACTCCAGAACCTAAATTTTCCACACATATCTTCCTTTCGTTGGAGAAACTTGAAGGAAAACTTCGTGAATGGGTTGATAAATCCTCTGTGGAAGGTGACTGGTCTAAGAACTCTAAGACTATTACATACTCTTGGTTGAAAGAAGGTCTTAAACCACGTTGCATCACTAGAGATTTGGTTTGGGGTACTCCAGTGCCATTGAAAGGATACGAGAAGAAGGTTCTCTATGTGTGGTTTGATGCCACCATCGGTTATATCTCTATTACTGCCAATTTGACTGATGACTGGGAAGAATGGTGGAAGAACCCAGAAGATGTTGATCTTTTCCAATTTATGGGTAAGGATAACGTTCCATTCCACACGGTTGTGTTCCCAGCTTCTCAGATTGGTACTGGTGAGAAGTGGACTATGCTTAACCATTTGAGCACTACCGAATACTTGCAATATGAAGGTGGTAAATTCTCCAAGTCGAGAAATGTCGGTGTCTTTGGTAACAACGCCAAGGATACTAAAATCCCAGCATCTGTTTGGCGTTACTACTTGGCCTCGGTGAGACCTGAGACTCAGGACTCTCAATTCTCTTGGCTCGAATTCGTTACCAAGAATAACAGTGAACTTTTGGCCAACCTTGGAAACTTTGTGAACAGAATTGCCAAATTTGTCACTGCTAAATACAACGGTGTGGTTCCAAAATACGACGTGAAGAACTTGCCAGGATATGAAGCACTTGAAGCTGATGTTAACAAGCTGATCGCCACCTACAATGAGGATCTTACTACCACGCATGAACGTAAAGGTCTTGAGACTATGATGCTCACATCTGCTAGAGGTAATCAATTCTTACAAGAAAACAAGCTCGACAATTCGTTGTACAACAATCATCCAGACAAGGCCGATGCCGTTGTTGCTGTTGGTTTGAACTTGATCTATTTGCTCTCCACTTTGGTCTACCCTTACATGCCTGAAACTTCGGCACAGATGGAACAAATTCTTAATGCTCCATCCTTAAGAATCCCTGATAAATTCGAGCTCTGGCTTCAAGCTGGCCATTGTATTGGTAAACCACAATATCTTTTCAGTCGTATCGATGAAAAGAAGGTCGATGAATGGAGAGCCAAGTACGGTGGCGGCAGTAACTAGTAATTTCATAATTAGGTATATATACTATAGATATACGGCTCTACGGCATTTTCCCCGATCTCGTCCCCGCTCCCCTTAAAAATTTTCATATCATGTCAATATGGCATGAGCTCCACCTGCATAATCTCTTTCCCGAGGTGCATAAATTGAAAGGGGAAGGGAAAAAAGAACTTGACCAAATTCTCATCACTTCTTTTCTTGAGGATGGATAGAGCTGATGACGGGAAACGGGGCATTGGGAAGCAATTAGGAGGTCCTGGAAATTCTAAGAGGTTGGCAGGTGTGGCCGTGAAAGATGAGTTAGAAGATTGGACCGATGCGAAGCGCAGGCAGAGGTTTCGCAGCCCGAACGGCGACATTTTGCATGCCGATCCTGAACTCACAGATTCGCCTTCGCAAGTTCCACAAGAAGGTTATTCGAGGCCACATTCAAGAAGTACAATTGCTAGTATAGTTCCCGAGTCATTGGTTAGTGTGACGCCGTCTTCGGAGACTGGGTCTGATGAATCTCCCTTAATTTCAGCCGCATCTGCAGGAAGCCGAACGGTTGAGACGGAACCAACCACAAATCAACCATCAAAGATCCAATTGCCACAGAAATCAATAGTTACTATCCCTGAATCTGCTGATATGGATCTGTTGCAAGAGGAACTTTTAACAGTTCCTGCTAATTGTACTAGTGGTGGTAGTGAAAGCTCAGTTCATCAACCTGACAGCGCCCTAATTGGACAGACAAATGGGCCGATCGGACCTAATAACCCACCAACTGTGAAACGCACCTCTCGCTCCTCTTCCACTCGCTCACATAAGATGAAACAGGGAAGTTCCACATCCAAACAGCAATCCCGATTTTCACAATACAACCCTGCATTCCCTGCTGATATGGTTCATCCAATGTTTCTTACTGATAAAATTGACCCGTCGTACATCTCGTCGCTGCACGTCCCCAAGTGTCTATTGTCTTATACATTTTTCACAGAGCTTCAACAAAAGTTACTCTTCCATGCATCGAATACAATGCCCTATCGACTCAGCAAAGATGCAGCAAACCGTCGTCTCTTTCTTGCATGTTCTAAACTGGGACCTCTCTATGAATTTATTCACCATGCATTCATTGCCATTGCCGCAATCGACCTATACTACCAGCACTCAACTGCAGGGACTGATGATGTACTTAATCTTGACCCTGAAGTTTACCTCATGCTTGGCGATTACCATATTTCACAGTCAATGGATCAGTTGGTTCGTGAAGTCAATGATCCAGAGGATGTCAAAAAATCCATATGTCTTTTGCTCACCACTATGTTACATCTATTCTATGCAACTGCATGTCCACATCAACGTGTTGCAACCAGAACTTACTTTGGGTTGGGTAAGAATCTTGGAATACTTTTCGCTGGTCTTTCGGCGACTTTTATGAACGTTTCTATTTCTAGAATCTCATGTGCTCGGTTTTATATCACCAACTATTCTAGGTCTCCGCAGGTTTACTTCCCGAATTTCTTATACGGACTTTCCACCACTGCTTATTTGGCTTCCACTGGTCGGTCCGGTAAAAAGAAAGTGTTGCCACTGAATGAGGATGATAAGACTCTCATTGATAATATGGTGATGAGGTTGGATAAAGAGTATAGGGCATACATGAATTTCGTTAACATTGAAAACCCAATTGGAACTTGTCGTTATGTGACCTTTGAGGCTTTATTGAAAGATGCTGATGTTAAGAATGATCCAGCATCAAGTGATGATATCAATTTTAATTATAGCGATCAAGCCACTGTTACACCAACTGAAACTTTTGAAAAGGACTTATATGGAGTCCTATGCAGATACGTTGTCGATGTTCCTGACAGATTTATAGATATGGTTGACAGTGGAGATCCAAGAGCTCTAATTGTGACTGCCTATAATGTTTTAGTGCTAGCTTCCAAGAAATATGAGTTCTGGCCAGTCTCGTTGTACCAGGATGAGATAGCATACATCTCTTCACGTCTGGATAAGTTGGATAACTCAAAACTATGGAAGGCTTGGCTCTTACCTGCCGAAATTGCTATGGATGGACTTGTGCGAGAACGGCACTGTGCTAATGAATGATTACAATCGAAAGATTTTATAAAGCACTGAAACTGTATAATAATATATGTGTACTTACAATGAAAGAGAACCGCCGTTTTCTCTAGCCTTCTCACCGTACTTCTTGATACGGATAGCTTGGATGGCAATGAATCCAGAGGCATCCTGAGGCTCGAATCCGGTAAGCTCATCCATAGAAGATTCTTGAGCATTGTAGAGATGTTCAGTGTCGGAGTATCTACCGAGAACAACAAACGAACCCTTGTAACATTGGCATCTGACAACACCGTTAACAGTAGCCTGAGATGGGGCAATCATTGCTCTGACATACTCGTGCTCTGGAGAGAAGTACTTTCCGTTGTAGAGCAATTGAGAGTAAAGTGGAGTAACGTGTTGATCTCTGATGGCTCTAACTTCTCTATCCAAAGTAAGACCTTCGAGATCGATGTGAGCAGATCTCAAGATGGTAAGACCTGGGGTCTCGTAACAACCTCTGGACTTGATACCGATGAATCTGTTTTCGACGATATCGATTCTACCGACACCATTACGTCTAGCGATAGCATTGGCAGTAAGGAACAACTTGACAGGGTCAGTAATGGAAACACCATCAGCGAGTGTGGTGAGCTTGACTGGGATACCCTTCTCGAAAGTAATATCAAACTTCTCTGGAGTATCTGGAGCTTCAGTTGGGTCAACGGTCAACTTCCACATGTCCTTTGGAGGAGTAGTGTTTGGATCCTCGAGAATACCAGCCTCGTAGGAGATGTGAGCCATGTTTTCGTCAGTAGACCATGGTTTGGACTTGGTTTGTGCAACTGGGATACCCTTCTCAGCAGCGTAGTCCAAAAGATCTTGTCTTCCGGCAAATCTGTTGAAGAACTCTGGGTCTCTCCATGGAGCAATGACCTTGATGTCAGGCTTGAGTGCGTAGAATGAAAGCTCGAATCTAACTTGATCGTTACCTTTACCGGTACAACCGTGAGAAACGGCGAAACATCCTTCTTGCTCAGCAACGGCAATTTGAGCCTTGGAAATGACTGGTCTAGCCAATGCGGTACCAAGCAAGTAAACGTTTTCGTAGATACCATTGACTTGAATGGCTGGGAACAAAACATCCTCGATGAATTCCTTTCTAATGTCGACACAGACGAATTTGGTAGCACCAATGGCCAATGCCTTCTTTTCAGCAGCAGCGAAATCTTCCTCCTGTCCAATGTTGGCCATGAAAGCAACAACTTCAAGGTCTTGCTCTAAGAGCCATTTCAAGATAACACTGGTATCAAGACCACCAGAATAAGCCAAACAAACTTTACCCTTAGACATAATTATTTAATTAACTTGTATTAAAAGTATGATATAGAAATTACCGAAGGGGTGGGCAAATGCCGCGACTTATATAGACCGATTGGAAATGACTCTAAAAAAAATTTTCCGCGATACCCAATTAGGCAACGCGCTTAACATCCATTTTGGGCGTGGTGAGACTGTTATTTTTAAGTGGAGGGTCTGACAGGCCATGATTTGATATCAGCCTATTGGATCCGATTCTGAGTCAAGAATATATGTGCAATACAGCTGGCCTGATGTCGGTGTGTGGTCTCAACGATGCTATTGGTATCTAATCAAATTTGTCTACTTATCTTTGATAAGCTTGGGAGCATCTGATTGACCCCGGACTTTCCTGACCTATTTGCGGGAATCTGAAATTTTTCACACGAGGGTAACATAAAATCAGTCATCTCGCACCATTGTCTGAACTCTGAACCTTATGCTGTCCAGTGCCGTCATTTTGATGTAGTGTTGTCATGTGGCAGAGACTGTAGATGAAGAGATCCGGATCGTAGCGGAATAGAACACTTGATGAGAACTGACAATGGATTCGTCGGTTCTGCTCTCATGGCCACTAACTGATCTATTTCTGACAAATTCCACTTGAGCGACAACTATGCCGATCATCATTGACCATCAAACTGAGGGAGCAAATTGACCATGGTTATTCCTCTGTTTCCTGTCACGGCCATCCATAACCATTTTCAGAACCAGATTTCTTGCCACTGTTCCTGTCTATGATCTCACAATCTTACAGCTACCCCACATAATGAAATATTCTCGATTTAGCAAAGTTTATATACATCCATCCTCGTGCATCATATCCATATCCGCTAACACGCGCACGGAGACTGATCTGGACGGTCGACGCAACCACGATTTATATTTGCGACGAAATGATTCAATCAAAAGTTTGGATTGGGATCCTTGGCGGCTACCCTTGGCGGCTAAAAAAAATCTGGGGTAAAAAGCAGTGAATTCCCAGATATCGATCCAACTTCTTCCCCTCCCCAATATACATAACACAGATGTCTTCCAAAGAACAAGTGCAAGCTTTCGCTGCCAAATATGGCATTCAAAACGTTGATCTGATCCAAACAGGTGCATTCATCAATGGTAAATGGGATAACAATACCACTGAGACTTTCCCAGTGACCAATCCAGCTACCGGTGAAAAGTTACTGGATGTGGTCAACACTCCAGTGGAAAAAGTGGAAGATGCAATTGACAACACAAAGCAAGGATTCTCTAGCTTGAAGACCACCACAGGCAGAGACAGAAGTAAGCTCTTATACAAATTGTACGAGCTTATCTTGGAAAACGCCGATGATCTTGCCAAGATCGTGACTCTCGAAAATGGAAAACCATTAGCGGACGCTCTCGGTGAAGTGAAATACGGTGCTTCATTTTTCCAGTGGTTTGCTGAGGAAGCACCTAGAGTGTATGGAGACACCATTCCTTCTTCCAGTGGTTCCAAAAGAATCGTCACTGTCAGACAACCCATTGGACCTGTCGGTATTCTCACTCCGTGGAACTTCCCTGCCGCTATGATCACCAGGAAAGTTGGAGCTGCCATCGCTGCAGGTTGCCCATCTATTATCAAGCCAGCCACTGAAACACCACTGTCTGCATTAGCTATTGCCCATCTCGCTGATAAGGCCGGATTCCCTGCAGGTTCCGTCAACATGGTCCCAGTCGATGCCACTAGAACTCCACAGATCGGTAAACTGTTCTGTGAATCACCAACCATCATGAAAGTTTCATTCACTGGATCTACTGGCGTCGGTAAGTTGCTCATGCAACAATCTGCTTCATCTTTGAAGAAACTGTCTTTTGAACTCGGTGGTAATGCTCCATTCATTGTGTTTGATGACGCCGACCTTGATACCGCTGTTTCTGCTGCGATGGGTTGTAAATTGCGTCAATCCGGTCAAACCTGTGTGTGTGCCAACAGATTGTATGTTCAATCGGGAATATATGACAAATTCGCGCAGGCACTCACTGCCGAAGTGAAGAAGCAACACATTGGTAACGGTTTAGAAAAGACCACTACCCATGGACCGCTTATTCACGACAGAGCTGTGGCTAAAGTTGATTCGCAAGTGAAAGATGCCGTTTCTAAAGGTGCCAAAGTTCTCACTGGTGGCCAGGGTAATGCCGATCTTGGACCAAACTTCTATGAATTGACTGTTTTGGCAGATGTTCCAAAGACTGCCGTTGTTAACAAGCAAGAGACTTTCGGTCCATTGGTTCCACTGATCAAATTCGATACTGAAAATGAAGTGTTAGAAATCGCTAACGATACTGAGTATGGATTGGCCGGATACTTCTTCACAAGAGACTATGCCAGATTGATCAGAGTGGCTGAAGAGTTGCATGTTGGTATGGTTGGAGCAAACACTGGAGCCATTTCTGAGGCTGCTTTACCATTTGGAGGTGTTGGTTGGTCTGGATTCGGAAGAGAAGGTTCTAAGTATGGAATTGACGATTATGTAGTCATCAAGTCGATCGTCATTGGATTGTAATAGATAGAATAGTAATCAAGTTTAGTTCAGTTCTTTTTAGTAGGAGCCATGATTCCAACGGAACCGTCCTTGCCTATGTATCCAGGAGCTAGCATCTTGACGCCTTTTTCCCATTCAACGAACTTCTGTTTGTCTGCCTCCGAATAAGCCTGTGTGACTTTCTCTGTGAACTTCTTTTCATTCTCTATGATCCCTTTGTAACTCTCAGATAAGGGTTTCAAAGTGCGGTTTTCGTACTCGTTGAGGTCATTGGGTAGTTCTGCGAGATCATAGGGAAGTGTGACCGGTTCATTGTGTTTATAGGAACCCGGATCCACCATCAGAGGGATCTGTGCCAGCAATGTGCTTCGCATTGTACAGAAAGACGAAGGAAAAAAAAGTGATGCTTAGCAGGTGAAGAGGAAAAATATTGAACTAGAGGTTTATATTAAAGATATAGACAGATAGAGATCGATGAAGATCAATCAGGTCTTTTTGGTTTTCTTGCCGGACTTCGTCTTCTTGGTGGCTGTCTGGCTTGAAGCAGCACCAGTTGCAGTGGCAGTCTCAGCTTCGACGGCAGCTTCAGCTCTCTTGGATTCGGCAGCTTGAATAGCTTCATTGTATGCGTCACCGAGCTCTTTCAAGTAGAATGCATTCTTTTCCTGATAGTCCAAGTACTCCGCATAGAAGAGTCCACCTTGCAAAAGAATCACACCGAATAAGACAATAATGATCATGACTTGAGAGGCAGCAATGACGCTGAGTCCAGTGTTTTGGTCAACATCTCCCCAGGTCTCGGCGACAGCACTAAGTTCTCCGTGTCTGACGTTGGTTATATAGAGACAGGCAGCCAGAACATACGCACCCATCGAACCGTACTCAAAGTACTTGGTATCCTCACTAGGTTTGAAGATTCTAATAGAAGTACCAGCCAATCCAATGGCTGCCACAGCAATTAAAATGTAGTTGGCAATGTCTGGTTGCTGGCCCAAGAATTGATAGTGCTTCAAGGCTATGTCAAAGTACTCCTGACCAACGGGACTCCACAGGGTGTAGTAATCCCATGGGAAGTTGGCATAAGTGTAACCAACAAAGAATGAGCTCACTGAGATAATAATCAGTGCTCCAATTGGCAGCAGTTCCTGGTAAGTAGCCATGTTTTTTGTAACTACCTTTGAGAATGAAGATAGTGATGTCAAAATGGATAACAATTTCCAAACACGTCTCCCGCCCCTAAGTTTTTTTTTTTTTCACCCCGCCTCAACTGCGGTTTTTTTTTTCTTTTCACTTTCGGTAATACTTCCATCACTGCCTTCTTTCCAGGACATGGCTAGACATCCAACAAATGCGGCTGGATCTGCCTCGGGGCAGGCTTCAAACCAGAGGCAACAGGCTACACAGCAGCAACAACAGCCACAACAACAACAGCAGCAGCAGTCGCAGCAATCGCACCACCATTCTCAACAGGTTCGCCATGTTACTCAGGAAGATTTGAACAGATTGGTGCTCGAGTATTTGAATAAAAAGGGATACCATCAGACGGAGGCAACTTTACGTATAGAAGCCACTAAACTTCCAGGGCAACCAACGATTCCATTGACCACTTCCAATACAAACTACGAGCGTCCAGAGGTGGCCAAATCCGACAATACCAACCTTCAATTTCAACAACAACAATTCATTCAACGTCAAAAGAGTTCAAGGCAAAGACAGTTCGATGAGGACCCTTTGATGTTTGGACGTGCCTACTCTCTGTACAGAACCTGGTGTGAGAACTCCTTGGAGATCTATCAATACGAGTTGAGTAAGTTCTTGTACCCGTTGTTCGTGTATCCATATCTCGCATTGATTCAACGTGGTGACTCCACTGAGGCAAGACAATTCTTTGAAAAGTTTAATTCGGACCACCAATTACAGCACGCTTATGAATTGCGTAGTCTTTCTGGAATCTCATTACCTGAACATATAGATCAGAACCCAGTGGCTAAACTGTTCAAAAGTAACAAGTATCGCATCTACATCTCCGATACTTCGATGAATCTTGTTCTTGGGTTCCTCAATGAAAATCAAGGTATTGGTGGTGGGATTTTGGTCAGAACTATCAACAACAACATGGAGGTGATCACACAGACGGAAGTCACTACCGCCGTGCAAGATGATAATGAAAGTGTCGAGAAGGCTGAAGGTATTCCTGCCATCTATCAATTGATCAACAGTGGAGATGAAACCGCTGAAGAAAAGCAGGAAAAGACCAGTACCGAGGAACTGAACAACTCTGAGTTGAAGCTTGGTAAGATACCTGATGATCCAGAGTTTGTGAAGGAGGTCACTGCGGAATTAAAACAGAAAGACGATGCCGAACGTGAAAAAACTGGTAAAGAGCCATCCAGGACTCTAGTTGATGAATATAACGAAAATGTGAAACCTCAGGAGACAGATGATTCTCCTGCTAAGGAGACATTACCACTGCCACAGAAATCGGTCTATGATATCAAACGAGAGATAATCAAAGTGCAGGATTCACGTGCTAAAGTCAAGCTCAACTCGGTGCAGGCACCACTTCCGAGCGTCTGTGCATACACTTTCCACAACACTACCAACATGACATGTGTTGAATTCAACGATGACTCCAATGTTGTCGCTGCAGGTTTCCAAGACTCATTCATTAAATTATGGTCCATTGATGGATCTCCATTAAAATCGGTGCTCAAGCATGATCCATTGAATGAAACCAACGATGATGGATTGCCATTGAACAATAGTCGTCGTTTAGTGGGTCACAGTGGAGCGGTCTATGGTATTGACTTCTCTCCTGACAATCATTATCTCTTATCAGCATCGGAAGATCAAACAGTTCGTCTTTGGTCCACTGATACATACTCTGCATTGGTTTCATATAAGGGCCACAATGCGCCTGTCTGGGATGTTAAATTCTCTCCATTGGGTCACTACTTTGCGACTGCTTCACATGATCAGACCGCTAGACTTTGGTCATGCGATCACATCTATCCATTGAGAATCTTTGCCGGTCATCTTAACGATGTGGATGTTGTGGAATTCCATCCAAACTCAACATATTTGTTCACAGGTTCTAGTGATAGAACTGTTCGGATGTGGGATATTGCACGTGGGGAGTCTGTTCGTGTTTTTATTGGTCATAGCATGCCTATCAACACGTTGGCATGTTCACCTGATGGAAGATGGCTTGCTACTGCAGGTGAAGACTCTGTCATTAATGTCTTTGATATTGCATCTGGAAGGAAATTGAAATCGATGCGTGGACACGGAAGATCGTCGATTTATAGTTTGGCTTTCAGCAACGATGGTTCTGTTCTTGTGAGCGGTGGTTCTGACAACTTTGTGCGTTGTTGGGACATTAAGCGTGGTACTATGGATAGTAACAACCCACAGCCAGAGAAGTTCAGCTATGAATCTGTGATGAATGCTAGAAGAGGTTCGGATGAGACTACGCGTGTTGATAATGGTACAACAGAGAACGGTAGATCTAAGCAGGAGGAGCCTAAACGTCGTCGTGAGTTTACTGCTACGCAGGATCATATGGCCGTGTTCTTCACTAAGAAGACACCAGTTTACAAGGTCAAGTTCACTCGTCGTAACCTGTGTCTTGCAGCAGGTCCATTCTTGGGTTGAACCAAAATGAAACATAAAAAAATGATATATGTATACATATGTATGTATTATAGTTCTATATTAGTATCATCGTTAAGCACTGGACGTGCAATATCCCAAGGACCTTGTAGTTCGTCCTTATACTTTTGCATTGCCAAGAAATAGAAAGGTCCTATCACACCTATAAGGAGATGGAGACTGACCCAGCAGATGAGCCAGCCGAGACCGAACATCTTAAAGATCGTATAATCGACACCAAAGATTATGGCAGCACATTGTAACCAATGGAACCTCCAAAAGTTACATCGACGAGTGAAGTTATTGAAAGTTGGAAACAATCCACAGAGTTGGACCGAGAATAGAATGAAGTAGAATGCACTGAGATTAGAATTGAGACGCGATGCAAGCACAATTGCGTTGGAAAGTGCTATGTTTTTGGAGATGTTAGAACTCTGAGACTTCTGTTCACGTTTCAACGAGGGTTTCTTGTCAGGGTTGCGTCGAGGGAAGTTCACCACGTAGTCGTTAAACAGCACATTCAGGAAGCAGAGCCAAGCAGAAATGGCCCAGATGGAATCTGATGCAGATGAATTGGTCAAAGATCGAAGCACAGGAGAAAATGTCAGCATGTGTAATATAATTAAGGCAAACGATTTGAAAGTGGAGAACAAGTCTGGTAGATCTGGTTCCGTGATGTACTTTTCCAAGTCTATTGTGGAAGCATTTGATCTAGAAGATTGTAAGGGGTATGGCGACGAGGACCTAGAGGAAGGTGACTTAGCCCTCTCTCTGGCCAGCTGATCTATTCTCCACCTCTGAAGATTGATCAACTCCCTATTACGACGGATCTTGAGTGTAATGAAGTAGAAAATAAACCCTATGACGGATAGTGTAGAACTTATCAGTGCCGGTCTGGCGGGGTTCCAGTCCAGCTGGTAGAGTCCATAGAAAACCAACAGAGAGCATGTTATAACGCTGAGATGCAACACTATAAGTGAAAAGTCGTTAAACACCTTCCAATAAGAGTATTCTACCACTGTAGAATTACGCTTCAACTGAGACAGGAAGGACCGATCTGTGTAGTTGTCATCGTAATCCTGTTTAACCCAGAGTAATTTCTTCCAAGGCGCTTTCAAAGACTGTTCTGGCAGTTTTACGGGTTCTATAGACCCCTCTGATGATACTATCGATTCCGGTGACAGCTCCACATTTAGTTTTGAAGACATCTGGAGTAAAAAGAAAGGAGTGACAGACTTGGGAGAGAAATCTGGAATATATCTGTGGGGGGGGAGAGGAAATTAAATATTTCTTTGCTCTCTTAGTAGGATATGGTTCTTTCTATGGATGTTGGCGATCAAGGGTCGATATCAACTGTTCGACGCCGTGGGTCACGTGGTGAGAGTTTTGTGAGTGGAACGAGTGGGATCAGCGCGCTCTCGTCTATCTCTGGGGCTGAGACAGGCAATTCACGCGATGATTTGGACGCTTTAGATACAGACAGTGGAGAGTTTAGAAGTTTTGAGGATGCAGAGGAGAATGTGGAGACCGAGGGAGAGGTTGAGGCGTACGAGCCAAGAGGAGTAAGAACAACGCGTCGGATTGCTTCGCCCTCCAGGGAACATTTGGACCCGTTGACGGTGTCATCCACTGACCAGCTGAGAGATGTGTCTAGAGGACCGTCATCAGTACAACCGTATGGACAGCTGCAGGGACAATCTTCATTACAAGGGTATGGTCGGGTGTTCCCTAGATCAGGTGTATCAAACAGTTCTGGGCTGGCTATTTCGAACACTACGGACAGTGCTTTGAAGGATTTACAACGGCCGTACAGTGGTAGAATTACTGATAGAGACAGAGAATCTACGCCTGTCTCATCAGTAGATTTCTTTCAACTAAGAGACATTGGAATCACACCGGACGAATCGTCGCTTGGATCGTTTGTGTCTGCCGGATTAACCGACGAAGTAGAATCACTTACTGAGCATGATGTTGGTCCAATAGTGAAAGAGCAAAAACTGACGGATTTGATGCCCAGTGTCAATCAGAGAGTCGATGATCACGATAAGCTGTACGACAGCTTGAATATTTTAAACGATGTGAAGAAGTTGAAAGAGACTCAATTCTTTGACTCCAAATACATCGAACAGATGAATGAGTTGAAGCAGTCGCAATTACAACTGTTGGTTGACATGACACAAATGAATGAGGATTCATTTCAAGAGTTTTACAAAGTTTGGGATTCTGTGGGTATTAATGAATCTACAGGTCAACCCCAATCTGCTGGAGGTGGCTCACAAATGCTCGACATCAACGACAGTGAAACGTTTCAGAAGTTTTCTGAAAAGAACAAAGTCATTGCTGAGCACGTTGCACAGATCCGGTCGTGTGTTGCTAAAATAGATGCATCCTCGAAGTAAGAATTGAGGATTTGTAATTCCAATCCTAGAGTTTCTCAGCAATAAGTAATGTATCACTAATCCGGGATGGCTGGCCCCCGAAAAAAATGTATTTAATAAACTGGTCTAGATCCGCCCCGAAGGATGCCAATTAATTTCTGTCCACTATATCACCACTTTCTCTTCTTGGAAGAAACATCAATTGTGATTTGAAAAATGACTTCTCCAGTTAACTTAGCATCTTGGAAGAAACTTCAAGAGCTCTATGAGTCTGAGGGTAAAGGTTACTCCACGAAGAAGGCCTTCGGCGAAGATCCAAAGAGATTCAGTAAATTCTCCCATACCTTTAAGAACTATGATGGTAGTGAGATTCTCTTTGATTATTCCAAGAACTTGATCGATGAAAAGATCTTGTCTGCATTGTTCAGCTTGGCAAAAGAGGCTAAGGTTGAGCAATTGCGTGACGATATGTTTGCTGGTAAGCACATTAACACCACTGAAGACAGAGCCGTGTATCATGTTGCTCTCAGAAACCGTGCTAATAAGCCATTGTACGCCAACGGTGTGAACGTTGCCCCAGAGGTCGACGGTGTCTTGAAACACATGAAGGAATTCTCTGACCAAGTTCGTTCTGGTGAATGGAAAGGTGCCACTGGTAAAGAAATCACCGATGTCGTTAACATTGGTATTGGTGGTTCTGACCTCGGACCTGTCATGGTCACTGAGGCCCTTAAAGCCTATGCTCACCCAAGAATCAAGGTCCACTTCGTCTCTAATGTCGACGGAACTCACATTGCCGAGACACTTAAGGTCTGTGACCCTGAAACCACTCTTTTCTTGATCGCTTCCAAGACTTTCACCACTTTGGAAACTATTGCTAACGCTGAGAGTGCCAAGAGTTGGTTCTTGGCCAGTATCAAGGATGAATCCGCTATTGCCAAGCATTTCGTTGCCCTTTCTACCAATGCTTCTGGTGTTGCCAAGTTTGGTATCGATGTTAAGAACATGTTTGGATTCGAAGATTGGGTCGGTGGAAGATACTCTGTCTGGTCTGCTATCGGTCTCTCTGTCTGTTTGTACGTTGGATTTGAGAACTTTGATAAGTTCCTACGTGGTGCTGAGGCCGTTGATAACCACTTCCGTAACACCCCATTGGAAGAGAATATCCCCTTCATTGGAGGTTTGTTGACTGTCTGGTACAACAACTTCCATAAGGCACAGACCAAGTTAGTCACTCCATTCGACCAATACTTGCACCGCTTCCCAGCCTACTTGCAACAATTGTCGATGGAATCCAACGGTAAGTCTGTCACTAAAGACTCCAAGTACGTCACCTACCAAACCGGTGTTGTTGTCTTCGGTGAGCCAACTACCAACGCTCAACACTCTTTCTTCCAACTTGTTCATCAAGGTACGAAGTTGATTCCAGCCGATTTCATCTTTGCCGCCAAATCTCACAACCCAATTGAGAACAACAAGCACCAAAAGATGCTTGCCGCCAACTTCTTGGCTCAGGCAGAGTCTTTGATGCTTGGAAAGACTGCAGATGAAGTTCGTGCCGAAGGTGCCTCTGATTCTTTGGTTCCTCACAAGACTTTCTCTGGTAACAGACCAACCACTTCCATCTTGGCTCAGGAGATTACTCCTGCTACTCTTGGTGCTTTGATTGCCTACTATGAGCACTCTACTTTCGTCGAAGGTGCCATCTGGGGCATCAACTCGTTCGATCAATGGGGTGTCGAGCTCGGTAAGAAGCTTGCCAAGGTCATTTTGAACGAATTACAGGATGATTCTGAGGTTAGCACTCACGATCCTTCCACTAATGCTCTCTTGAACCAGTTCAAGAAGTGGGAGTGATCTATACATTACGATTTTCGTTGTTTACTGTTATGTTTTAAAAGTATGTCATTCTCGTTAGTAAAGACTTCATTTCATATTACGTTTAAGTTTAAGACTGTCACGTTTACGTTGGCTTGTCACATTGAACAATGGATCTTCCTCATCTTCAGGATCGATCTCCATAACATTTTTCAATGAACTTCCACCCGATATGCTACCACTATTACCACTGCCAACACTGACACTTCCTCCACTACTTGCCGATCCGGTTGATCTAGAACGAGCGAGGTTCCGTTGTCGTCCAACCACCGGTGGGCTCTGTAGAGGTGTATAATTCTCGAAAGTGAACTGATTGCTTGGATTGACCATTTGAATTGGCGATCCAAGAGGTTTATGATTTGCTTGAGCAGATGAATTTGGAGGAGTAATTGCCTCCGCATGCGGGTAGAATGGTGGCTGTTGCAATTGGAAAGGTGGAGGAATGGTTGCGTTTGAAGTAGTAGATTGTGCTGGCACATACTGAGGTGGTGGAGTGTAACCAGAACCGCTTGTAGTTGAATTGCCGGCATATTGTGGAGTGCATTGAGGAGAGACGGAATCAACCAGTGATTCTAATGAAGAAACTCTAGCTGCAGAGAAGGCAAGGGTATTTTGATGGAGCCAAGACGGTTTCCTGGAGGGAGGGTTTGGACCGTTACCGATCGATGCAGTAGAGTTGGTACGAGACATGATTGGAACTGGTTGATCGGCGTTTGCATTAGTAAGTTCCAAGAGCCTACGACGGATGACCGAGAGGCATTGTGCACGATTAGAGTCTAGCATGATCTCTTCGTTTCTTCTTGGAGCCTTATCGAGAGTGATAGATTTATCTGATTGTAAGAGTTGATAAGTCAGGTTTGCAACTTTGGAGCAGACTCCAGATGGAGGGAAGTTCAAGTTGAAGGGAGTGATGTTTGGTTTGCTTGCATAGTCGTGAAAGATAGAAAGGAGTGCGTCGTCGAATGCAGCGGTAAAGTCGTAACCAGTGATATTAATTGGGCTTCCTGAGGCTACCGAGGACGCCATCGATCCGTAACTGTCACAGTGATCAAGAACTGGGAAGTCTGAATTGATCGAGACTGCTGAGTTGTTCCTAGACAAGCCAGCGGCTGCAGGTAACACTGGAGTCTGGTACCCAAACTGTGATCCAAATCCACCAGTAGGGTTGACGGGGGTGACATAGCCTGGAATCGGCTGATCTGGATTGAACTGGTGTTGGAGATGAGATTGAGGCTGGCTCTGAGGTTGCTGTTGTAAATGAGGTTGCTGCTGCTGTTGTGACTGGCCAGGGTATCCTGCCGACCCTGTAGAGCCCGTGTCTATATGTAAATTGGACGATCTCATGGCTACCAACACTGAAATCACGGCTGGTTCAAACCGTCCTGGGAAAAAGTGAGTAGTCCTTAGATTGGATACTTTAATGTGACGCGCGTCGCTGCATCTATTAGGCAACCTGATTTCCTAATTTGGATTAATTGGTTGGAGTCTCTAAAGGGGGGGGTTACGTAACTGTAGGAGGAAAAAATAATCGACGCGACGCCGGCGCCTCTCTTCCCCCATATGTTTTTTTTTGCTTTCCTTCATGAATATTTCATCCCCCAGTTTCACCTACTCGATTTGTTTCATTCTCTGTTACTGTAACTTTGTTTGAATAGACTCAAGTTACCTGTTTGAATTAAATTACATTAATAAACAGTTTTTACTTCAAAGATGCAGATCTCACCAAAGACATTGGAGTTCAAGTCTCCGTTCACGAAACAACAGACACAGGAAGTGAGTGTTACCAATGAAACTTCCAAGCCTCTGGCTTTCAAAGTGAAAACTACTGCTCCAAAACTTTACTGTGTTCGTCCTAACGCTTCAACCATTGCACCAGGCGAATCTGTCACAGTCAACATCATCTTGCAAGGATTGGATTCGGAGCCTTCTGTTGGTACGAAATGTAAGGATAAGTTCTTATTTGTTTCAGTTCCATGCGATTCTACCGTTGATGCAAAGACCGTTTCCAAAGAATGGTCAAAGATCTCTAAAGCTGCTGGTGTCAGTTCCAATGACATCAAGATGAAGGTTACTTTCAACTATGAAGGAGCCATTGACTCAATCGCTGAGGAATCCAAGGAAGCCGATGTTAGTGCAGGTGCCACTGACGCAACTGGTGCCACCGCTTCTGCTGGTAGTGGTTCTGGTGCTAGTGCTGGTGCTGGCGCCGCCGTCGGTGCTGCCGCTGCCGCTGCCGGTATTGCTGCCGCTGCCGGTTCTTCCGATTCTGCCACTGATCCTTCCTCTGTCGCTGCTGCCTCTGGTGCCTCCACTAGTGAAACTACAGTCAAGTCTAGAAACACCGTTGCCGATGATGATTCGCCTCTGACTTCGACCACAACTAATGCTGTTTCCGAAGACTCCGAAACCGCAACTGCCACAAAGCAGGCTACCTCTGGTGGTATCAGTCCGGTCGTGTTAGCCATTTTATTGCTTATAGTCGCATACTTGGCATATACTTACTACTCTAAGTAAGTAAGGAGTGACCCGACGCAATGTATAGTGTGTATACCGATCTGTTTTCAGTTATCTTCAGCTGACAATAGTCAGCTGTGTACCGTAGTATGGTCCATTGTAGTGTCATGTACTCCCCTATCTCCCTCTATCCTTACCTCAACTACCCCCTGCTTCCCCTAACCCCCTTATATCTCCCCTGTAGATCACCTTCCTCCCCTCCCAGCGCCCCAATTTTTCATCTCTCTCTGCTAACCACCACTTTCTTTTTATAAACATGTCGTTCAGACACCCCAATATTGCCCGAGGGGGCACTTCGATGCAGCCGGACGAACTAAGTGATGAATCGTCGGTGGATCTAAATCAGAAAGAGACTACAGATACTGCTGGTGACGTGCAACGAGGGATCCAGGCGGAACATGAGGAACATACACACCTAGAACATCCTCAAGCACCAGATAAGGGCAACGGGGCTAACCAGCACGTTGTGACCGATATTATAGACGACTCAGACGGTGATATAGATTATAGAGAGTTGAGTCCGCGGAAAAAGAGATCTCACCCGTCTTCAGACAACACTACCTCAAACGAAATCACCTCTGTAAAGAGGCGCCTCGTGGAGATCTTATCGGACGACAGTTTATCAGATTCCGAAGAAGTCTCTGATGACGAAGTGATCATTATTGGAAGCGATGGCAAGACCGAGAAGGCAAAAACCACTACAGATCTTCTCAAAGAGGACCGCAGCAACACTAGCTCTTCCATGAAGGACATCACATGCCCTATCTGTATGGATCCTATCAAGACAACGGTGGCCAGTCCATGCGGCCATTATTTCTGTTCGGACTGTGTCTACCAGGCATTGGCTAGTTCTAAAGTTCCCGGTACAAACAAGGGAAGGTGTCCTCTCTGTAGGAAAGTCATTCAATATAAAGACTTGGTCTGGTTGAAGTTCAGATACATCCGCAACACAGATTCCAAGTCCACCAGACCAAAACCTAAGCCCATGCTTCCAACCCATTCGCATACTCCGATGCCTATGATCGACTAGGCAATGTATTACCAAGCACTTGCCTTGAACAGCTCCCCTGGATATAGATACCGCTGGCACGCCGTCACTCATTACATGGCATTTCTCTCCGCCTCCCCCGCATTTTCTAAATAAGTTTATTTCACTGAAATTCGAATTTCACCTTTCTCCCGCTAAGCACCACTTGTTTCTTCCTTATCAAGATGTCGTACCAATACAACGCGCCTCAAGGACCTCCACCTGGATTCCAGCAATACCCACAACAGTATTCGGCACCTCAGGGACCTCCTCCTGTGAGAGGAGCCAACGTGGTCGATGGAATCACGTACCAAAATCCCGACACTCCTCCTCCAATGCCTTCACAACAGATGCAAACACAACAGATCAACGGCCAGTCCATGCAGTACGAATACTCATCGTGTACTGGTATCAGGAAGGCACTTCTCATAGGTATCAACTATATCGGTAGCTCTAATGCATTGCGTGGATGTATCAACGATGCCCACAACGTCTATGACTTCCTCGTTTGGTGCGGATATGATAAGGATAACATTGTGTTGTTGTCGGACGATCAAACAAACCCAAGAAGTGTTCCAACAAGAGCCAACATCTTGGCAGCTATGCAATGGCTCACTAGTGATTGTCGTCCAGGTGATTCTTTGTTCTTCCATTACTCTGGACACGGTGGTCAAGAGGCTGATAACGACGGTGACGAAGAGGACGGAATGGACGATTGTATCTATCCAGTGGATTTCAACCGTGCCGGTTCAATCATTGATGATGTTATTCATGACTACCTCGTCAAACCACTTCCTGCAGGTGTTAAACTTACTGCATTGTTCGATTCTTGCCATAGTGGTACCGTCATGGACCTTCCTTTCGTTTATCGTGCATCCGACGGTGGATTGAAAGAATATAACGTTTGGAAAGAGAGTGCAGGCGATGCCATGAACGTTGTCATGGGTTACATGTCGAACAATCCTTCTGCTATGATCTCTGGTGCCACCAGTATGTTCAAGAAGTTTACTCATTCGAATTCTGACGCTGCACAGACCAAGCAGCATAAGATGTCTCCTGCTGATATCATCATGTTCTCTGGATGTAAAGATTCGCAGACTTCTGCAGATGCCGCTGAGAACGGTCAATTCACCGGTGCATTGAGTTGGGCGTTCATCAAAGTGCTGGGTCAGAACATGCAACAGAGTCATTTGAGTCTATTGCAAAACCTCAGAACCGTCTTGGCTACCAAGTATACTCAAAAACCTCAGATGTCGACTTCCCATCAGATCGATCCAAACCTCAGGTTCATCATATAGTTAAATCTACACTGTTTACACTCATACATCCAATATATACGAATACTTACATCAGATACTAATCATTACTATCCTCGTCTTAAGAGTGAATTATTCAATCCCTAACCTCCAGATAGTACCTTTATAACTCTACAAATCCACTGAAAAGATCCGAATTTCTCTGAAATCCATTTCACTCCTCACCATACCACTCACAGAACACTCTTCTACCCCAACCATACATCATAACTACCTACTTACTACTCGCTATGCCACGACCACCCACCTGCAACAGATCGAGTTCCTTCAACCTCCTCATTCGCACCCTTACACCGCGTAAAATTTTTAGGGCAATACACTTATCCCCCCCTCTCGCTTTTTTTCTTTACCCTGTTAGGTTGCCAACCCTTTTCTTTGCACTTAACACTTAGCCCGATATTTTTCAGGCAGAGCTCACCTTCAATCTGTCAACCTAGACTTTATTGATTAGTGTGACCATATTGACACGTTAGTTTTGTCACGGATTTTATCAATCACTGACGCGTTTGAAATTATTTCGGCAAACTTTAAGGTCAACATCAAATTTGCAAATTTGGGTGTTTTAAAAAGATGACCACTGGATCAGGACCTGCTTTAGATAAGCCGGTTCAACCTCGAGAGGTCAATTCGACTCCGCAGGTTCATGGCAACAAGAAGAATCAACTGCCAGACTCTGCAGACGCGCTTCACAAGCTGCTTAGACGGTACAGAGAGCTTGATAGCATTGAAAAAATTGAAGAAGATCACGACGAGAATGACGAGGATGAGAATGAAGAAGAAGAAGAAGGTGCTAACAAAAGTATTGAGGCCGAGAAATCAAACATTTTAGACGTGTTACGCAAGGTCGATTCACAACAGAAGGCCTACGAGGCGGACATCGAAGAAGCTGAACAGCTTTGGCACGAAAACAACGAAGAAGTTGACCTTGATCTGCTCAGGAAGCAGTTAATCGGGTTCCAAATGCTGTCTAAGGATTTGGATATACCATTGTCTTTGCAATTCGATCTAGACAAGGAGAACCTCGCAAAGTCTTTAGGGGAGACGTCTCCAGAGGATTTGGACAACAACCACTCTGCCACTTCCGTCACCATCCCATACTCAGATTACAATTCAAAAGCTACACTACTTGGTGTTCGTCCAAATAGACCAAAGATTATACCGAAAATCGACCCTGTTGGCTCTGAATACGCTGAAAATCAGCTTGCTACGAAGATAGCTCTGCGTATCGATGAATTGGAACAGTTACCTTCGAACTTGGGTACCTACGACTCATCCAAATTTGAGAACGATCTTCAATATAGTAACGAGGACGTGATCGATGGTGTCGATAAGTTGAAAATTCAAGCTGTAATTGAATTGAAAGCATTGCGTCTGTTGGTTGCTCAGAAGCAGCTTAGGAACAAGCTTCTCGTTAAAGCTGCCGCTGATACAATCTATAAAGACGAACCTTTGAACCGTTCTGCAGTGTTCCGTACTTGGAAACGTACTTACTGTGTTCGTCCTAAACAGAAGGTCTCACAAACGGCACGTCTTGCTGAAGAATTGCAAAGACAACAGAAACGTGAACAGCTCGAACTGCTTCGGATCCAACGTCGCAATAGATTACAGGGCCTCTTGGAGACCATCGAGGAGGCTAGAAATGAAGTCGTTGAACGTAAAGCACTTCGTCTTTCTTTGGGTAAATCAGTCCATCATCTTCATCAGCAGGCTGAAAAGGAGGAAAGTAGAAAGATGGAGAAGACAGCCAAACAGCGTTTGCAAGCTTTGAAAGCTAACGATGAAGAGGCATACATTAAACTTTTGGATGAAACAAAGGATCAACGTATTACTCACCTGTTGAAGCAGACCAATTCCTTCTTGGATTCGTTGGCAGATGCTGTCAAGATCCAGCAACAGGAGTCTCAAAGCATTGATAAATCGGAACGTCCCGACACTCCTACTGATGGCTCTGCACACCCTGAACTACCACCTGCGGAAGACATTGATCGCGAGAAGATCGACTACTATGAAGTGGCTCATCGTATCAAAGAGCCTATTACCAAACAACCTTCTATCCTCGTTGGTGGTACCCTTAAGGAGTATCAGTTGAAAGGTCTCGAGTGGATGGTTTCCCTGTACAACAACCATTTGAACGGTATCTTGGCCGATGAAATGGGTCTTGGTAAAACCATTCAATCCATCTCTTTGATCACTTACTTGATCGAATCAAAGCAAGAGACAAGTAAATTCTTGGTCATTGTCCCACTTTCCACTATCACGAACTGGACTTTGGAGTTCGAACGTTGGGCACCTTCCGTTAAAAAGATTGTCTACAAAGGTTCTCAACAACAACGTAAGGCATTGTCATACAGCGTTCGCTCAGGTGACTTTACTGTTTTGCTCACCACTTATGAGTACGTTATCAGAGATCGGCCAATGCTGGCTAAATTCAAATGGGCCCATATGATCATCGATGAAGGTCATCGTCTTAAGAACACACAATCTCGTCTTTTCCAGACCCTTACAACATTCTACCATACTAGAAACAGACTCATCTTGACTGGTACTCCATTGCAGAATAGTTTACCAGAACTTTGGGCTTTGCTCAACTTTATCCTTCCTAAAGTGTTCAACTCTGTTAAATCGTTCGACGAATGGTTCAATACTCCATTTGCCAACACCGGTCACCAAGAGAAACTTGCCCTTTCAGAGGAAGAAAGTCTTCTTATCATTAGACGTTTGCATAAAGTCCTTAGACCGTTCCTCCTTAGACGTCTCAAGAAAGATGTCGAGAAAGATTTGCCTGATAAAGTGGAAAAGGTTATCAAGTGTAAGCTCTCTGCTTTACAAACCAGAATTTACAAGCAGTTGCTTGATCATAATGCATTGTTTGTTGGTTCTGGCTCTGTCGGTGCCAATAAGGCTGGTCTTCGTGGTCTTAACAATAAGGTGATGCAGCTAAGAAAGATTTGTAACCATCCATTCGTGTTTGAAGAAGTGGAGAACGTTGTCAATCCAAGCCGTCTTACGACCGATCTCATTTATAGAAGTTCAGGTAAGTTTGAACTCCTTGACAGAATCCTGCCTAAGTTGAAAGCCTCGGGACACAGAACCCTTCTCTTCTTCCAAATGACACAAGTTATGGATATTATGGAAGATTTCTTGCGTTTGATTGGTATCAAGTATATGCGTCTTGATGGATCCACCAAAGCCGACGATCGTCAAGATATGCTGAAGTCGTTCAATGCTCCTGATTCAGAGTACTCATGTTTCCTCTTATCCACCAGAGCGGGTGGTTTAGGTTTGAACCTCCAATCTGCAGATACAGTTATCATATTTGATACCGATTGGAACCCTCATCAGGATTTGCAAGCTCAAGATAGAGCTCATCGTATTGGACAGAAGCATGAGGTGCGTATCTACAGATTGATCACCGAGGACTCTGTGGAAGAAGTCATTTTGGAACGTGCCCACCAGAAGTTGGATATCGATGGTAAAGTCATTCAAGCTGGTAAGTTTGATAACAAGTCCAGTTCAGAGGAGCAGGAGGCCTTTTTGAAACGTCTGATCGAGTCTGAGAAACAGAAGTCTGTTGAAAGAGAAACAGATGAAATGGATGACGAAGAGATGAACGAACTTCTTGCAAGAACTGACGAGGAGAAAGCTCTCTTTGAGAAGATGGATGCGGAACGTACCAAGGCTGAAAGTGCCATAGGATTGCCACGCCTTATGTCCGAAGATGAGCTTCCAGAAGTGTTCAAAATGGATGTCAAGAAACAATTAGAGCCGGATGAAGATCTTCATGCTAAGCGTAGACACAAGCGTGTTTTCTACGACGATGGATTGACCGAAGAACAATGGTTACAAGCCATTGATGACGATAACGATTCACCAGAGGCTGCTGCTGAACGGAAGAGAGAATCGATGAAACGTCGTCGTAGACGTCGTGGAGAAAATGAAGAAGATGAAGGCGATGATGCGGTCTCTGCTGACGAGAATAACCTCAGCGAGGACTACCAAGAAGATTCAGATGCTTCAGAACCAACCACTAAACGTCCACGTCGTGCTAGATCTCGTTCTAAGAAGATCAAGGAAGTCGACGAGGATGACGAAGACGACGAAAGCGTTGGTGAACCAGACATTGAACCATTTGTTACGAAATCGTTGGGTTTGCTGGATACTCTGTTAGAAATGAAGGATGAGGAAGGACGGAACGCTGCTGAACTTTTCAAGAGGCTACCTGCCAAGAAGTACTATCCTGACTACTACCAGATCATCAAGAATCCTGTGTCTATTAGAGAGTTACGTTCGCGGTTGAAGAAGGGAGAGTACGATAACTTTGATGCATTCAAGAGTGATTTGCACACGATGTTTGAGAACGCCAAGACCTACAACCAAGAAGGCTCTGCAGTGTATAATGATGCTGTGCTGATGGAGAAGTTTGCAGACGAAGAGGTCGCCAAGATCAGCACGGAGTGATATAAGATAGTAAATAAAAAGTTCTGTATTAGATTAAGAGACTAAAATAGTCAGCGTACTTGGAGAAGTGGAAGATGTAAGGAATGAACAACCCGCAAGACATTCCAATGACTTTCTCGAATAGGGTATGATAGAAAGTGGCGGTGACGAGGTACATGAACGACCAAACGGCAGCTGCAAGGCATGCGAAAGTTGCAACGAGTTTGAACAAATTCTGCGAGTTGGTACTGGAATAAATATGCTTCGACTTGTTGATACTGTAGAGGCGATACAGATCAATGAGCTCCAATAGAGCCATGGAACCGAAACAACTCAAAATTAGCGAATGTCCACTGAGCTTTGTACCACCGACCCACGTGTTTTCACCGTCGGCCAGGCATTCGTGGTATCCAAGTTTGGAGTCTTCATTAGAGCAATGACCGCCAGTGAGCTTGAGTATACGTTCAAAGATAGAATCTCCAAAGAACCAGATTATCAATATTGAAAGCCAAGAGTAAAGCGATCCTAATTTGAACAGCTGTTTAATCGCTAAACACTGCTTAGACACCGGAGAATTGTAATCAGAGGTGTCCGAAGTATTGACCGGGAGCAGGCTTGCGTGAGTGTTCATATAGTTGACATGGTTGGACTTGAATTTCAATGTATAGCAAAGAATGGAAGCAAAGACAAATCCAAAGATCTCGAACGCTCTAGCTGCAAAAGTATGGTTAAGTATACCATGTCTACTTAGCAGCGGAGTGGTTGCAGGGTCGATCTCCAACCCTGTAGTGCTCAGAATGAATCGAAGTATCATCCCCACTACCAAGAGAGCCGGGTATATGGAAATGACGGCGACTTTAGAGACGGAATTGTGCGGTCGCATGTATATAGATGATCGCATGTAAAAGAAGCGAGTGATCCTTAGAGAGGAGGAATTTTTATTATGTAAACTTTCTAGAAAAGGAAATAGGCAAGATCAATTGAAAAAATCCAGGATTTTTCTTTCCCCCAGGTCTCGCAAGATAGTACAGATTATTGCAGTGAGATGTTACAATCACGCAAGATGCTTTGGAAAGTGGTGACAAAATCACTCAGTGGACAGCCCTGAAGTGCAAGTTCAAGTTTTTTCTTCTTGAGAGGCATCAGATGGCCTTCAACTATGGCGTTAGAGATGGATGTACTATCACAGATCAGGACGATCCTGAACTTACCACGGATGTTGATATTCACCTTGGAATAGCTGAGATCGGCTTCTAGGGGCGATTCAAAGGGTAGAAATTCTTGCAGTTTGGTGAACTCGTCTTTGCGTGATTGGTAATCGATCAGTTTGGACCGAACCTCCGAAACGAAGCGCGTCAGATGAGTGTTTGCGTATTGATCTGATAACGATTCCACGGGTATGAATTTAGGGACCGTCGTCTTAAACGTGTACCACAGACCATTCTTAGGTTTCCGTTTCAGTATGATATAGTGAGGAGTCACGTATTTACACTGCAATTGATCGAAGATATCAAATCTTAACCCAAGGAACCTATCCGTATCTTCACCGTGATCGTTGACAGGGAACGCAGTGACTCCACCTAGTCTATAGCAGTTCTCCAGCCTAATACTGTCCACATACTTTGCCTTGAGTTGCTCGAATTCACTAAACCCACTGTCTGCTACCTTCTGACGCTTGAGATTGGGCTCCTCAGACCTTGTCAGTGACTCAACCACACGTTCGTTAATGAGCTCATCAAAGTAATCATGCTGCGACACGTCCTGCGTGAACAAGGCGATGTTATCGGGTTCTAATTCAGATTCAGATTGCTGCCTTGCTTGCAATTGCTCATACTTGGCATTCAAAGAGTCGATTTCTTGCTGCAACGACCGGATCTCTGCGCGCAACCCGGATGAATTGCTTGTGGAGCTCCCCATCGTTGTCATCTGGCAAAGAAAAGAAGTGGTACTTAGAGAGAAGAGATTGAAAAATTAAATTTCTCATAGCTAAGTATCACTATGCGAGATGAGGTGGAGAGACACTTCCACTTCATGGAGGAGGCTTTGAAAGTAGCCGAGTCTGCTTTCAAGCTGAACGAGGTTCCTGTAGGGTGCGTGTATGTTTATAGGGACGAAATAATCGGCAAAGGAGTCAACCAGACCAATGTGACGCTGAACGGTACTGCACACTCAGAGTTTGAAGGTTATAGACAGATAAGGCAGCGATATCCGGATGATTTCGAAAAAGTGTTGCAAGAGACGGACTTATATGTGACTGTGGAGCCATGTATTATGTGCGGGAGCCTTCTGAGGCAGCTGGGGATCCGTCGCGTGTTCTTTGGATGCGCCAATGAACGGTTCGGTGGTAATGGTTCTGTATTTAGAGTTAATTGGGACACACCGCAAGGATTGGCGGAAAGGAGGTACATATCGTACCCAGGAATCATGGACCATGAAGCTGTGATGCTCTTGAGAAAGTTCTACATGCAGGAGAATACCAAATCCCCAACTGCAATACGGAAACAGAGGAAGCTCGACAGCAAGACATTCCCAGAGATCGACTACTCCAAGTATCTGAGCCGAGATGAGTTTGTGGCCATGTTTGGAAATGGTGAGTTATACGATACGAATGGTCACCTTCTAGATCCACGTATGGAGCAGTCGAGTACGAAGAGACAGCATGTAGATATATAAATGATCCAATTATGATGTAATGTATTAAAGATAACCCTCCTATATATAAATACGGCTTCAGTTGTCAGAGTTGCCGGTGTTTGTGTCGGTGTTAGAGTCGGTGTTGGCATTGGAATTAGCAGTGGCTTTTGAGCTGGCCGCCTGGATCCGCTGTATATTCTCATTGATCACTTTATCGTTCTTCTCGACTAGGTTCCCTTGGAACAGTTTCCCGTCTTTCGCCAACTTATCTGAGAACCCCAAGTCACCAGAGCTTGGAAGATCCACAGGTTGCATTCGCGAACTAAGTTGTTTATGGAACTCCAGGTAGTAGCCACACAGATCTGATAAAGATTTCGCAATCTCTTCGTTCTTGATCTTGTTGAAGAATTGGAACTCAGTCACAATGTCTCTCTCATATTGATCATACACTTTCTTTGCCTGCTTCTTCTCCTTCTCAAGCATTTCAATCCTGGCTTCCAATTTGCGGATCCGATCGTTCGTCAGATTATCCACATTGCGAGAACCCAAGCCGGTGAATGATTCAAACTTCTTTGTTAAGAACGATATTGTACCTTCAGCAGTGGATGTGATCGAACCACCATTCATTAAATGATCTCTTTCGTCTTTGGACTTCTCCAAATAGTTCGATAACATCTCATAGTCCAACGCCTTATTATCCTTCAACTTCAACAGGTTCTTCAACTGCATGATATAATGCTCGAGATCTTTCAATGACGTTAAATAATTGTACTCGATTTGATTGTCCAGTTGGTTCAAACTCTGTGAAGCCTCTTTCAAGTTGTTTGAAAAGTTGTCAAACTCTTTAAGCATTTTCTTCGTGTCTCCATCCATATCCTCAGGCTCCTGATGCTTACCTTCCAAGTCATTACACAACAACAGAGTCAATTGACTGAACTCATCACCGAATTTACTCAGTCCATCGGCGATATTCTGCTGCTTGTGGATCACCCTGCCATAGATATGGTCGATCTTGTTGAGATTATCGTGTAACTTAGAAGTCCTGGAATTGATCTCGTCAAACTCTTGCTGGTTTTGAGACTCCAATCGAGGCTTTTTGAAAGAGTTCATGATATACTCTGTCACAGTCTCCAGGTTCTGTGAGGCGGAATTTGTCGAGTCCAAGTTCCCCACTGATGTTATCTTCAAATTATGCTTGTAGCTGTTCCAATACTCGGACTCATCCAAAAAGATATGCAACACTTGTGATCGACGCAAGACCGGATGCTGACACACCCTTTGTAAGAATGTTGAGAGTGAAACAGCACGTTTAGCTGTAAACTCTTCAGAGAATCTGCCTCCTTTGATGTACTCGAGCCGTTGCTTATTTGGTAGCGGTGGGATTAGCAACGTCGGATAGTCGTTCATCAGACACTCATACAGGAAGTAGAAGTCCGAATACCGATGCCTGATCTCATACGGTGTCTTTTTCAACTTCGGATCGTCTGTCTCCACAGACACTTTGTATGTAATGTACGTGTTTGCGCCCTCTTTCTCTGTCTCTGGGTCTGACACTTTGACCTTGATAGTGTATGTGGGTTGGTCAGTCTGATGCTGTTCCATTGAATCAGAACCCACAGTAGATTCCATTACATTCTTGTCATCGTTATTAGTGGTACCTTCCACTTTTGCAGGCACTTCGCCTCCTTCAATCGTGTCAGCCGCTCCATGAAGCATCTCCGTGTTAATCAATGCAGAGTCCCCCAATTCATCGTTGTCAGGTTGCAGCGGATCAGCAACGGTACCACCGACACCGCCGGCACCAATTGCATCCGCTTCAACCCCATTCACAGTCTCATCCTTATTCCACCCAACAGAACTGAATTCTTCTGTCATCCTGATAGAGTGGTTACTAAAAGCCAAAGTTATTATCGAGCGTATCCAGTAACTTTATCTCGGCCAGCCCCGCAGCAATATCAGCCCGCGTTTCCATTTCATCCTTGCACCGGAGAGAAACTACTTCGTATTTATGGAATTGTATGTATTATTTACTTCATCATAAAAGAAAATGGGTGTAAAAGGTGTAAAGGTGTAAAAGGCGCCAAAGAGGATTGTTAATAATAAGAAAGGTTGGTGGTTTGTTGGTTTGTTTGATTTTAAGGTGAGGTGGAGGGAGGACATGGAGTCTATAAAAAGTCGACCCTGCGATGCTGAGGGTTTTAGTTTGCAGTAGCGTCAGAAGAATCATCTGCCTGCTTTTTATCTGCTTCGACTTTTTGAATGACCTCCTTTGGAGATTCGTTGTTACGTCCATCCTCATTTCTCTGATCGATAGAGAGGACCCACTGTGATGGATTTGGAACAGGTCTCAACATGTATAATTTTTCATTGTCTTTTTCGATGACACCATACTCCAAGTTCTGGCAACGGTCAAGACTTTCGATAACGGCATTGACGTCGTTGAACGACAATGCACTAACTCTATAGAATCCTGCAATGACATTGACAGGTAAGAATCCATCGTTGTTCATGTTCTTGCGCAAAAAGATATCTTTGATCAGGTTCTGTCCAGAGAAGTAGTAATCGATTTGACGTGCCAAACTATCCAATTGACGATCACGAAGACCTGCAGCCTGTGAAGGTGCCAATGGCTGATTGTATGCTGTATTATAAGGACTGTAACCCATTGGTGGTGGATAGAATTGTGCAACACCGTTGGCTGCAACTGGCGATCCTCCTGGTGCTGGTGCACCGGCAGGCATTGGGACAAAGTATTGACCTCCGTATGGAACGTATGGAACTCCATATCTTCTATTACCATTTTGACCGTGTGGACGCGACTGTTTCTGATGATCGGATTTCTTGGTGGCATCATGCTTGGTAGCATCTCCGTTGGTCACATTAGTTTCAGTGGTTTCAGTTGCGGATTCAGTAGTCTTTTCCTCGGTCTTTTCCTCTTTAGACTTTGGACCAGACTTCTTGCGTTGGTTGTTGCCATTGACGTGGCCTTGCTGCTGCTGTTGCTGTTGTGTTTGATTCGACTTTCTTTTAGTCTTCTTCTTGGAGGAGGAGTTGTTCTGCTTCTGAGAACCTTTTCCAGATCTTTTACCTGCAGCAATCACAACCGATGCCTTGAATGGCATCCATTTTTCCTTACCAACAGGAGCTCTACTTCTAGAAGAAGGATTGGATTCATGTTGATTTTGAGAAGTGGCAGCGAAGATGGTTTCGGTTATTGGTGATTGAGACTTGGCAGCACTGGAACTCTTGGCACTGGAACCCCAGGCGTTGGTGGCTGGAGGTGGAGCCGGTGCCAACTTCTTCTTTTCAGCTGGTGATTTCGATGAAGACTTCTTATCCGACTTCTTCTTCTTTTCTGGAGTGGCTGCGGCAGTGACTGTTTCTGATTCTTGTTTAGAATCTATCGAATCCGTAGCCTGTTTCGTCTCCTTCGAAGCGCTTCCTGAAGCGTCTGTCGATGAAGTTGGAGCAACAGATTCGGTATTAGATTCCGAGATTCCTTTAACAGAAACGTCCTCATTCGAAGCATATCCATTTGCAGCAGCAGCTGCATGTGTGCTTGATAATAAAGTGGACATTTGTATGCAATTAAGTGACGAGGTATTTGGTTATGACGAGTCTTGTGTCTTGAGCAGAGAGAGGCACCTCTTTTAAAATAGGTTTTATAACTGTGTAAGAATTCTAAAAGTGGTGTCGATCGATGTGAAAATCAAAGACGATCCTTTTGTAGTGGAGTTTGATGTGTAATTAGATGCTTCTTTAAGTCTGTGCTTCGAAGATGTCCAAACGACAAGGATAAAGATCGAGACGCAGAAAAAAGAAGAAAGTTACCGGGTCCTTTTTCCCCCTTTTTTCACTGCGCGTGAAAAGTTTGAGGAGGAGGGAAAGGTTAGTGCCGAGGAAGGAGGGGTATAGAAGCATATTTAGCCTGTCATTACATAGAGTTCATCGGCGGATTCTTTGCTACAATTGGTTTCTAACGATTAGTTCTAAAGCATTCTTACCTAGAACTATTACACTCACCGAGAATTGGCATGTGCACGACGAGTCGTACTCAATCCCTGCCCAAATGGAAAAATTATTGGCTGAGGTGTAAGGTGTAAAAGAATTAGAGGAAATTTGAAAAAAAAAAAATCCAAAAAAAATATTTGAAAAAAAAAAACCGGTCGGTTACTGTGGTGTACGGCGTTGCCCAGCAACATCCGGACGGAGGGTAGGTCGGTCAATAGGTCGATCGGCGAAGGCAAACGAGTTTTCCGATGGAACTTGTTTGCGGTGCAGAGGCGTCAAAATATGGATCTGAACCAAGAATTAATATGCAGGAGTAGAGAGAACCGAGAGAAGGACATGGCGTACAGAGAGTAGCACTACTATTAAGATGGGGGTCTCTCTGATGGACTGATCATTGCTCCCATATAAACGGCAATTCTTCGCCAAGTAACCGCAACTACGTCATAATTAGTAATCCCCCTCTCTGTCTTTTCGCTTATCGGATCTCACCCTGCAGCTAAAGTCCGAATTAGACAACTCGCATCAGATTTCCCGCCTCGGGTATAAATTGAACGAGATCTCACCTGCTTCATTTTTAATTGCCTAACAACTAACTAATTATGGGATACCCAGATAAGTTTGAAGGATTTGCCGTTTTCGACCCATCCCCAGAGACTTGGTCCTCTGTCAAGAGATACGAGTTCGATCCAAAGCCTTTTGAAGCCCATGATATCGATATTAAAATCGATATCTGTTCAATCTGTGGCTCAGATGTTCATTCCGCTACCAACGGTTGGAAGCATGGTAAATATCCATTGATTCCAGGTCATGAGATCATTGGTGAAGTTGTGAGAGTTGGTTCTGCTGTCACTGACTTCAAGGTCGGTGACAGAGCTGGTGTTGGTGCCCAGGCCCAGGCTTGTCTCAAGTGTAAGCTCTGTAAGTCCAACAACGAGATTTACTGCCCGAAATTGGTCCATACTTTCGGTGGCTACTATCAAAATGCGGATGGTACCAAAACATACTCTCAAGGTGGATACTCCAACTTTGTCAGAGTTAATGATTACTTTGCTTTCCACATCCCTGAGGAACTCACCAATTCTGAGGCTGCTCCAATGCTCTGTGCTGGTATTACCACCTATTCTCCAATTGTGAGAAACTTGCCTAAACCTGAAGATTTAGAGGAAGGCCAGACAAAACCTCGTGTCGGTATTGTCGGTCTCGGTGGTCTCGGTATGATGGGTATTCAATGGAGTCATGCTCTTGGAGCTGAGACCTATCTCTTCTCGAGATCATCTGCTAAGAAAGAAGATGCTTTGAAACTTGGTGCTGATCATATCATTGCCACTGGTGAGAAAGAGGACTGGATCAAGGACGTTGAGTTCTCTCTTGACTTGATTGTCTGTACCGCCAACTCTGCTGAAAACTTCCCATTGGATACTTATCTCAGAGCATTGAAAGTCGGTGGTAAATGGGTCAACGTTGGTTTGCCAGAGACTCCATTCACTGTCAGTCCTAGATCATTCATGGCCAACGCTTGCTTCTTGGGCGCATCTCACTTGGGTTCCCACGTCGAGATGGTCGAGATGTTTAAATTGGCTGTCTCTAAAGGTGTCAAAGCTTGGGTTGAAGAAATCCCAGTCGGTGAAGAAGGTGTCAAGAAGGGATTGGAAAAATGCCACAACAATAAGTGTCGCTACAGAGTGGCTTTGGTCGACTACGACAAGGCATTCGGTAAGAGAGATGTGGCTTAAAGAGTTTACTCGCTGTATGTAACCCTGCAGTAGCCTATTCTATTTATAGATGTTCATCATCTGTCTAAAAATAAATTTTTATGTCCATACAACACTAATGGGACCCAATCATTGTATACGTTCAAGTGTATTTTATAAAACTATACACACCTTTTTTCATGCATTCCCATACTTGTACCTGTTATAAGCGATGGTTGACAAGCGAACGTCCGGTCTCAAGACGCTAGGATAAGGCGACACCGATGATGGAGCAATCTCGATTGCTTTCTCGGATTTCTCGTACTTTTCAATCTCGTCCATGTGTTTCATGATATATTCTCTTTGCAACTTGTCATTCAAAATGACTTGCTTGTTCGTACTGCAACTGTTACCTTCGAGGTCATATTCGGAACATATATCCTTTGAGATCCAATAATTGTATCTCGTTCTCCAAACAAATGCAGCTTGATTCCACTTGGTCCTATATGATCTATACTCTCGTTTCAGCAAGTACTCAAACTTCTGTGGAACCATGGCAACTTCTCCTTCAAACAACGTCGGAATCAATGGACTAATCTCTTCAGGTAGAACAAAGTGGTTGTTTCTATCCTGGATCAGTTTACCATAGTCTTCTCTTTTCATATCATACAACTCCTCCAAATTCTTCCATTCACTTTTGAAGTCCATCTTCCTCTTCTTTGGAGGCATCTCCTTGGTATCTGCCAGTGCTGTAATGTCAATATACAGTCCAGAATGAATGTCGATCAGTCGCGCGTCGATCCGGTTCATCGCATTACCTTTAATACGAGAGAAATATGATTCTCCAACGTCTAGGTAGTATCCACCCATACCTTCATCACTGAAATATGGAGAGTCAGGCATTCCACGTGTCACGTCGATGACCAACGATTTGTCGTAATTCCGGGCAAGCTTCACCAACGATTTGTAAGTCACATGGACATCATGATCGAAGTCCCATGTTAACACAAGGCCGTTGAAATAATAGCCTAAGAGGGTACCGTGGGCTAACCAGGTGTCAATGCCCAGAATTCTCGACATTCTAAGCCAGGTACGGATCAGTTTATGCAATTCGGATGTTGATTCAAACTTACTCAATTCTTGAGCAGAATAGAACCGCCAATCGAAATGTGAACCGTTCTCACCTTCTCTTGGTGTATGCCCAGCCTCATAGAAATGCTTACCGAACTGTGCATCCCAATGCTTGTGGATCTCCTTCAGTGTCTTCTTATAGAGACGGTAAGTCAGTGCCTTCTCCTTGTTGCAAAGTTTATCAGAGTTCTCCACATACTTGTCGTCGCTGCATCTTTTATCTGTATCGTCGACATACTGTTGCATAGTTTCCTGGATGTTTTCAAAATGCTTTTCCCAACGATAGTCATCACGATCGATTGTCTTGACCTTTTCGAGCGATTTCCCAGAATTGACCGTGATCAATCTACTCTCTTCCACTTCCTGTGATGCTTCTGCGTTCTCGTGGAATTGCATATAAGTTTTACTGAACTTTTTGTTCATTTCTTCAACCTCATGTGACAGAGAGATCTGGCGGCGGCCATTCTTGGCCTCGGCGTCGGCCGGCACAAAGTTATCTGCAATCGACTGAGCGACCGATCTGGTATGGGAATTAGATTCGACTTGAACAGAAACAGCGTTGTTTCTATCGCCATCAATAAATAAGATTCTGTCCGGCGCAGCAAAGTTATAGTGGATGTAAGAGCCGGCATAGACGACTCTTGCATCTCTTGCCATGACTTTACCGGTTGGCCCAGTCACCATGAAATGCGGGAACAATGGGGATGCTAAATTCTTGATTTTATGTGGTGGCAAGTCGACACACTGTTGTTCCGGGATACCGATCTCGTCAAAGAACTCCTTACAACTGGAGAGCCCAAACCCATTATGCTTCTTCACATATTCATCACTTGGCATGAGTCGACGACTGATATCGACCCAGTCGGACCAGACGAACGGTAACTTGAAATCTGGGTCCAACTCTCCGGCATTCTCCGTTATATGCTTAGAGATCTGATGAATGTATAACGCCGGTGCGATACGAGGATCAAACACTGGATGTTTCTTGCCCGCAGGATCAACGTTTTGCAACACATAGTCCGGCGGCGGTAAATTGGAATACTCGAGTTTCAGTTCACCTAACTGTTTTTCGTTTAAATTGAAGATCGTGGCCACTTGGGAATCGTTGACAACATCCAAGTCACGGTTGAATCTCCAGAACTTTGCCGACAGTTCTTTCTTTTCTCTGTGGCCCATCATTATCAATACGATAAGAATGATGGTACCCAGAAGTATGCGCCGAACCGATTTTTTACGTAGCGGAGACAACAGATACAGTTTGCAATCGCCATGCTTCAGAACAGTCTGGAAATGATGAAACAGTGCTTTGAACCAGACCAATATGGATGATATTGCACTGGATGCACGTCCCGCGTGCTCATTATTATTTTTATTGATGTTTTTGGAAGTGTGTTGCTTTAAAGCAGCCTTTTCCTGTTGATAATTCTCGTCACTGGACAAATCGGGGGAGCCGGCTGTAGTTTCAGCCTGTGATAACGGCGGAGTTGAGCCCTTGGGGAACTCTGTCGATACTGGCGAATACCCTCCTGACATTTTGTATTGGTTTGAAACGATTCAGGTGGTTATCTGAATGTAAGCCAGGAAGAAAAAAGTTATACTAGAAGGGACTGAATGTCAACTAGTGTGACGATATGGATATTTAGAGAAGAAACCAAAAAAAAAATCTATAAAAAAAAGAAACGAGAAAAAAAACAAAAGGGTAACAGAGTTATTTAGAATACGAAGCGAGCGGAGCGGGGAACGGGGCGCAGGGTCCAATGATGATCACCGTTTGGAATTAACGAAATAGGGTGAGGTGATACGAATGTAAAAGCAGGAGCCACTAGATGTATATGGTGTATAGTAGTTACAGCCAGGTTGTAGTTGATATACCTTTCTACCACCCTTCTACTTCATAAACACGCCAAGTTTTTTTTTTTAGGTAGGTACCTGCATCAATGGGGTCTAGACCCGAGAAAATAAGCCTAGTTGGGTATTGTAAACCCACATAAGACACGATGAGAGTGGGATATGATTGGCAAATGACAGTGTTCTAATGTTTTTACACAAAGTATTCCGTATCATTGTTACTATTTCTATTTTAAGCCGTATATGAGCTTAAAAATAGGCTGTACATTACCGATCGCGGAACCCAGGGTCCGCCGTTTATGATTGTGATTTATTTTAAGGGGTTCCGCAAAGACTTCCAAATTTGGCAATGCTGGGGGTGGAATGATGGGGGTACCAAATAGTACAGCATTGAGAGAAATAATAGCGACGACGTATTAGGTTTTAAAGTTGTTGACAGGTTATGGCTTGTAGTAGTTGAGTCGTGAGACAATAGGAATGGAAAGAAATGAGTGGAGTTACCTTTCACTCTCCTCATAGCTTACTAGAGAGATGAGTGTGGGGAAAGGATTCATCAGAGTGGGGTTTTTATTCTTGCTTATTAAATGATTTTTCCAACGATACGATCGTTCTTTACTACTTGTACGGTTCTCCTGACAACAGTGAGCAAATGATGTGGTATTATGGTTAGCAGCTATTGGATTTTTTTTAAACACACACAACAGAAGGATTGAAACACGGTGAGACCAAATAAAAAAAAATAGAGACTTGAGCAAAATAAACCAGCAGGATTAAAGATGTTTTCAGGTTAGGTCCGAAAGGCGACCGAACAGAGAGAACTATGGGGATTCATCAATCGGGGCATGTGACTTTCGTACGAAAGAGAAAACAACAAAGCAGAAAACACCTGTTGTAATATGTAGTATTTCCTATTCACGGACAAGCGGCTCATCTCATGGAGGCAATTGACTTTTAATTGTTTTATGGTAAGAAAGTTGCTAGGAGAAGGCAATGTCCGGGGATAGTAGGCGAATCACAGTAGTGTTGGAGGTGTTTAAAGAAGGATGATTAAATCACATAGGAAACACACCTCCTCCAGTTCCCCCACATCGGTCTTACATCAGTCCTTCACACCAGTCCTTTATTCCTTAAGTCCTTCCCTCTCCCCAATTCTTAATTCCATCTATTTCCGAATCTGAGCGAGCGCCTTCAGTGTGAGGGCGCTCTTATGACCGAATTTTTTTGACTCACCATATATAAAGAACCTCGGAAATAAAGAATTTCAGCAATATTAACTAAATTGAATCATTATATACGGAGTTAGAAAAAAAGTCCGAAAAGTGCAGGCTCAATTAGTAAGTAAATAGGGCCTCGTACTGAATAGCTGGTGCGTGTATAAATGTAGGCACATCGCCAGTGTAGAAATTAAACCATTTTGCCATCAATTGATTCGAATAGTTACTTTCCGTTTGCCATGACTGATCACCGACCTGATTCAGATGAGGCTTCCTCGGGGAATAGCATTCAAGGATTTTCAGGCCCTGAAGCAAACATTGCAGATTTACACCGGACGGTGACCGATTCCGTCAACAACAATCCTAACGACAATGTTTTAACTCGATTGAGTACATTGTCACGTACCTTATCGCATATGACGGAGGCAGAGATGACTTCATTCCGTATCGATACTCACGACTTTGATCTGCAGAAGGTGTTACAGTTCTTAGCGTCTCGTAATGAGGAACAGGGACTTGCCCAGCGTCAAACTGACGTCTTCTTTGAAGATATGTCTATCATTGGAAAGAACAGTGCTGCTGCATTTGTTAAAGATGTTGGTAACACTTTCTTCCCCTTCATCACTCGGTTCTTCAAACACGATAAAAGTGGTATCGATTTCAAGAACATGCCAAAGACCAGAGAATGCATTCGGGGAGTCACTGGATATGCTTCTCAAGGTAGCATGCTCTTGGTTTTGGGTAGACCCGGCTCTGGTTGTTCCACAATGCTGAAAGGTATCGGTGGTGAAACTCAGACCTATGTTGGTGTCGAAGGTGACGTTTCTTACAACGGTATTCCAAGAGATGAGATGATGAAGAGCTTTGGTGATCAACTTATCTATGTGCCAGAGTTGGATGATCACTTCCCTTATTTGACTGTTCAACAAACTTTGGAGTTTGCCATTGGTTGCAAAACTCCATCTGTCAGAGTCGATGACATTCCTCGTGAGCAGTACATTTCCACCATTAAAGATCTTTATACTGTGCTGTTCGGTTTGAAGCACGTTGAAAAGACCCTCGTTGGTAATGAGTTCGTCCGTGGTATCTCTGGTGGTCAGCGTAAGCGTGTCTCCATCGCTGAAGCTATGGCTACCCGTGGTACCGTCTACTGCTACGACAATGCCACCCGTGGTCTCGATGCATCTACTGCTCTGGAATTCGTCGAGGCCTTGCGTACCTCTGTCAATATCACACAGACCACGGCTTTAGTCACTGCATATCAGGCCTCCGAGAACATCTATAAGCTGTTTGATAACGTCACTGTCCTCTATTTAGGCCGCCAAATCTACTTTGGTCCTATCGATGAAGCAGTCGACTACTTCAACAGAATGGGTTTCTACAAGCCTCCTCGTCAGACTAGCAGTGAGTTCTTGACCGCTGTTACTGATCCTATGGAGCGTAAGCCAATTGAAGGCTTTGAGTCTAAAGTTCCACACACAGCGGATGAATTCGAAGCTCTTTGGAGAAAGTCACCAGAATTTGCCAATCTCAAGGAAGAGATTGCCAGACGTAAGACTGACAGCAACACTCAAAAGACTATTGAGACTTTCCACGACGTTCATAACTATGAGAAACAACGCTGGACAAGCAAAAAGTCCGTCTACACGGTGAACTTCTTTGAACAGCTTCGTCTTTGTCTTAAAAGAGGTGTCCAAAACACCTGGAATAACAGAGCTTACTCTGTCACATTCATCATTGTCAGTACTTTCCAAGCCCTCATCGTTGGATCCGCATACTACAACACTACAGACTCCTCTGGTGGTGCCTTCTCTCGTGGTGGTATCATCTTCTTCGCGTTGCTTTACTTTGCCATTATGTCGCTCTCTGGAACGGCTGTCTTCTTCGAAAACAAGCCGATCATCAACAAGCAGCGTGGCTACACTCTCTACCATCCATCTGCTCAACTTCTTGCAGGACAGTTAGTCGAGATTCCTGTCAGGTTCCTCACTATCCTCACGTTCACGATCCCACTCTACTTCCTTTCCAACCTAAAACGAGAGGCAGGTGCGTTCTTTGCTTTCATATTGTTTGCTAACGTCTCTGTGCTTACCGTTAACGTTATCTTCACATTGCTATCATCGCTCGTGCCAGATATCAACTCTGCCAATGGTTTGAACGGTATCCTCATTATGTTGATGATTATGTATTCATCCTTCATGATTCAACGTCCATCCATGTACTGGTGGTTCCGCTGGTTCTCTTATTTGAACCCAGTCCTTTACGGTTTCGAGTCTTTGATCACTATGGAGTTCCGAGGTAGGATGATGCCATGCTCACCTTCAGAGATTATCCCAAGAGGCCCTAACTACGACTATGTTCCTGATTCTGCTAGAGGCTGTGCTTTTACTGGTAGTGAGCTTACTAAACAGCTCTATCCGGACGCTGGAAATACTGTCTCTGGTGAGATCTATCTCAACCTAGTGTTTGAGTACGTGTTTTCTCACTGTTGGAGAAACTTAGGCATTTTGATTGGTTTCCTTCTCGGATTCCTTGCTATCAATTGTGTTCTAGTTGAATATTACAATCCTATGCTTGCTACCTCTGATAAATTGTTATTCATCAGTGGTGGTCATATTCCTGATCATGTTGCTGCCATTGCAAACCTTAAAGAGGACGACAATGAGACTGAGACTACTTCTGAAGACCCTGAAAAGGGTGATGTCAATGAAGAGACCCAACGTAACTCAGATTCGACAGTGAACTCTCGTCCTATCACTAAAGGTGACGTCTTTACGTCCGGCGAGAGACTTGGTTCTGATGATATCTTCATGTGGAAGAACGTCAACTATGTTGTTCCATATGAAGGTCAACAGCGGAAGTTGCTTGATAACGTTGATGGTTGGGTCTTGCCTGGTACAATGACTGCCCTTATGGGTGAATCTGGTGCCGGTAAGACTACATTGTTGAACGTTCTATCTCGTCGTACTGACGTTGGAGTTGTCACTGGTGACTTGATGATCAACGGACGACCATTGGATAAGAGCTTTGAGCGTCGTACTGGATATGTCCAGCAACAGGATGTTCATATCGCTGAATTAACTGTCAGAGAATCGCTGTTGTTTGCCGCAAGACTTCGTCGTTCTAAGACCGTTCCTGACGCTGAGAAGGTTGAATACGTTGAGAAAGTTATGGAAATCCTACACATGGAAGACTACGCCGATGCTGTGGCTGGTGAGTTAGGATTTGGTTTGAACGTTGAACAGCGTAAGAAACTGTCTATTGCTACCGAACTTGTCGCTAAGCCTTCTCTATTGCTATTTTTGGACGAGCCAACCTCTGGTTTGGATTCGCAGTCTGCCTGGGCCATCGTGCAAGTTCTTCGTCAGCTGGCTGCAGCCGGACAGGCCATCCTCTGTACCATCCATCAACCTTCTGCCACCCTCTTTGAACAGTTTGACAGATTGCTTCTTCTTCAAAGAGGTGGTCAAACTGTCTACTTTGGTGACATCGGTAAGAATTCGGGAACTGTCTTGAACTACTTTGAGTCTCACGGCGGCCGTCATTGCTCTCCAGAAGAGAACTCTGCTGAGTACCTTCTTGAAGTTATTGGTGCCGGTGCTACTGCTTCTGTCGATACCAACTGGCACGACGTTTGGGCTTCTAGTGATGAATCTAAACAAGTGTCAGTGACTCTCGATAAGATGATCAAAGACAACCTTGCTAGAGTTGGCTCCAATAAGAACGACAATGCTCACAAGGAATTGCAAGAGAAGTTTGCTGCTTCATACCTGACTCAGTTCAAAGAAGTTTGGCACAGAACTTCATTGCAATTTTACCGTGATCTCAACTACATTATGGCCAAACTTATGCTGATGATTCTTGGTGGTCTTATCCACGGTTTCTCCTTTTGGAAAGTTAAACATGACGTTATTGGAATGCAGAATGCATTGTTTGCTATATTTATGGCAATCGTGACGTCTGCTCCATTAACTAACCAGATCCAAGCCCGGGCTATTGCTTCTCGTGAACTCTTTGAAGTTAGAGAATCCAAATCCAACACATTCCATTGGTCTACTCTGTTGATCTCCCAGTTTTTGAGTGAATTACCATACTCTATTGTTGGTGCTACCATCTACTGGATCGCATGGTATTTCCCTATCGGATTAAACAGAGATGCCTACACGATGGGTTTCTGGTGGTTCAACTATGCTATTTTCTTCCAGTTATACTACATTTCCTTGGCACTTGCCGTCGTCTACTGTTCTATGGATCTCGCCTCTGCAAACCTTCTCAGTGGTGTGGCGTTGAACTTCATTATTGGATTCTGTGGTGTTGTGCAACCACCTTCACTTCTACCTGGATTCTGGAAGTTCATGTGGCGTGCCTCACCATTCACTTACTTTGTTGAGAATCTGTTGACTACTGTGCTTCATAAGAGACCCGTTGTGTGCTCTGCTAAAGAAATGAACAGTATTCAACCTATGAATGGACTGACTTGTGGTGAATACTTGAATGACTTCTTCGAAAATCACAACGGTTACGTTGCCAACCCTAACGACACCTCCGACTGTAATATCTGTGCTTACAAAGTTGCTGATGAATACCTGAGTACCATTGGTCAGTCCGCTTCTCATAGATGGAGAAACGTCGGTTTGTTCTGCGTCTACATCATCTTTAACGTTGTTGTCATGCTGCTCCTTTACTGGCTCTTCAGAGTTAGAGGTGTCAGTATGCCAAAACTTTTTGCAAAGAAGAAGAAGGCCGAGAAAACAACTACAACTACAACTACTGCTACCGACTCTACCACCATCGACAAGGAGAAGCAAAACGATTCTCCAGTCGAACGCTTCGAACAAGGGCAGAGGCAACTTGCACATGATGAGGCAGTTGCTGCAAACTCTCAAATGGTCGCAAGTAACTAAACTTGCAAATTAAATCACTTATTACTTCGCTTTTACATATACTATAATTAGAAATTCTTTCAGTACAAACACATATGTAATCCCTAATGAATAATTTCCTAAAAAGGCATCTCTGATGAAAAAAAAAAAAAAAAATGCTGACCAATCCTGATCCAGTGGCATGATCTGCACTTCCCCGAATAGGGAAAGTCCAGTAATCACATCTGGACTCCTTACAGCTATAA
>JAJMEL010000016.1:0-194713 GCA_030574155.1 Xiuguozyma insectalens | reverse complement strand
AAACTCGCCGCTCGCTCTCACGCTCGCCGTGTTTCTTTCATGAAGAGTCGAGGGACGGGGGGTGAGGATGAGGGTGGAATTTCACGCAATAATACCAGTTAATTTATTTCTTTATCTGTGAAATTTTTAGTAGGTGTAATTTGGCATTGGAGGGGGGATTTAGGAGGATGTTTTTTGGAAGGAGGTATTCTTCATGGGCTTTGTGCCACCATTTTTGGGTCATGATATGACCAGCTGGGAGTGGTGGTTTATTTAGATGTTCAGTAATATCTAAGTCAATATTGGTAGCAACATGGTCATACCTCTCCAGTTAGCTTCCTACACATTTCTTGGTTCACGATCATGCCCTTACCCCGAATACTTCCCCTCATCCAAAAATATCTCCGTCTACTGCATATTCTGTTAATATTTATTTTTTTCTTAGACCAATCTCAGCTAAGTACTAGTCATATTACACATTTAATACACTTAAATAAAGTTGATCACAGAACCTCCTGCATCCTTCAGAGTCCAGGAATTGTGATCGCCAGAATATAGTAATCTATTATAGGAAACTTACCTTCAGCATGGAAGTATCGTTCCTTTATGCTTATCTTGATTAGTTCCTATCCGCTATGTCCTATACACTGACATTGGTGATCCAATTGAGAACTAGTGTCCTGCTCATGTAATTCCAAGAATAAGTTGTCTGTTAACCCAATGAACACAACCAAATCGCTACGGCGAGATTGCTACAGCCAAATTACCACAGTCCCAATAACCTTCCCCATTAGGAAATTCCTTGTTTCAGATTTGTTTCAGAATCCTAATCTGAAACTATAAAGTGTACCCGCATTTCCACATTCCACATTCTCCACCATCATGTCCTGGAGAAGTAAACTACTCGATGCTACTGAAAGCGCTCCAAAGCGTGGAACATGGGACACTGGAGGTGTCGAATATGAACTATACAAAGCTGATATCTCTGGTAATCAAAGAATGGAGGAAATGGCAGAAACGATATTTCAAGCTGCCAAGGTTTGCACTACTAACACTACAGACACCCCAATAATGTTCAGAGCATTTCCAGTATCTGCTGGAATCAACACCGACAAGCTCAATTACTGGATGGAAAGGTACTCTTCCTTGAACCGTCAACTTATCACCTTTATCGAAACAAATGGATTCAACGAAAGGAACTGTTATTCCTTTGGCCATAGGTTTGCTTCAAAGGAATCCAAAGTGTTCCCCAAAATACTTACCGAGGTCGCCGTCAGTGAACTGAAAGAGCAATACTCGAAGGTTGGAAAGGAGATCCGCGCGGTTACGAATAATCCTTATCTACCACTTTGTCGACTTTGGAGAATTAGCAACGAGTTTGAGTCCAAAGAACTCAAGGATACCCTGAATATCAACCTGTTCCAATTCGATCATGCTCTCATTTGGACAGACGGCTTTTGGAAAGATATGAAGCCCGAATATGAACTTCCGGCCTACTCTCGACTTGAACAGATCGATGATCAAATCAAGTTCGTTGTTCCCGAACATCCAAGAAAGGCAAAGCCAGCTATTGCTCCTTTTGAAAAGTATGGAGGAGTTGCTGCTGCTGATCCTGGTGTAACTAGTTTAATCACCCTGATCACAAGCTATGGAAGCACGTACCATCTGTGCACCGAGTTTGAAGAGGTGGCAACATTTTACTCCGAGAAGCTGATGGAGGTTGAATATGAGATGTCTCTAACAACTCTACCCGAAAAGAAGCAGCAACTCACGACCAAAAGAAACAGAATATTCCGCGAGGCATACCGTTTGTTCTTCACCAAACGTAAAGAGATTGCCAAATGGCTTGTGGAGCATTTCGATATGATCATTCTACCAGACGTCAAAATGAATAGCGAACTCTCCCTGTTTGCCAACATTGCTCAGTTGAAGAAACTTATTTGTGAGTGTATGGACAAATTCGATCGCCGGACATACTTGTGTACCGTGAGAAAGTACCTTACATCCAAGGTATGTTCATACTGTTCTCAACGCAACGGTCGAGCTAGAGGTATAGATGACACCGTTAAATGCATTAATTGTGGTCGGAAGTACCGCAGATCCGACAACACTGCTGCCGGCATCTTTATGATATCAGCACAGCTCAGTAGATCGATTATGGATCCAAACACTCCCCAGGAGAAATTGGACATAATTATGCGATGTATTCATTTTGAAACTAGGTAACATGTTAGACTATGTACGTAACGAGGATGATCCATGTACTTGGACACGTAACCATGACCCTTGGTAAAAATATGATTTGTATGGGCTTCTCTTCAGCCATATCATCGACGATATTCACCCGCCGGTGTTATATCGAAGAATGCACGTATCGGAGTCATATTGAATCCAATTCCGAATGACTTACTTCGATCTGCTAAATTTGGAAACAGTTTAATCCCGATCACACGATCAAATGACGCATACTGCAGTATCTTAATTAATTAATTTGTGTAATATGTAGGGATTTCTCCCGGAGTATGTACTTGTTGAGGACTATCGTATATTCACAACTACTTTTGCTGTCATCGTGGGTACTGTGGTGCTTTGTATCATCTACTTACCTTGGTTTGCCATTGCTGCCGTCGGCTTGGGAGTGATATATGTTTGCATCGCAAGCTATTATCAAGCAAGCTCTAGAGAAGTCAAACGTTTAGAGGCCGTCCAACGGTCGGTTGTTTTCTCTCACTTCAGCGAATCTATTGGCGGATTGGATACCGTCAAAGCATACGGTGCCTCCCACCGGTTCCTTTCCGACATAGATCCAATGATTAACAATATGAACGAGGCATACTACATCACCATCTCTGGCCAAAGGTTCCTGGTGATCCATCTCAACATCATCGGCGTTGCATTTGCATTGGTCATTTGTTTCCTCTGTGTATTTAGAGTCTTCAGTATTAGTGCGGGCTCCACCGGTCTTTTGCTCACGTACACGTTAAGTATCGCTGGCTCGCTCTCAATGATGCTGCGTGCATTGACCCAAATCGAGAATCAGATGAATTCGGTCGAGAGACTCAATTATTACGCCACGGGCCTTCCACAGGAGAAGGCGTACACCATACCCGAGACCGCACCTCCGCCCACATGGCCTTCGAAAGGATGCATCCACTTCAAAGATGTCTATCTCAGGTACCGTCCTGAATTACCATATGTTTTGAAAGGTTTGAACCTCACCGTGGGATCCAGCGAACATATTGGATTCTGTGGTCGCACCGGTGCAGGCAAGTCCACCATCATGCAATGTCTTTACAGACTCACCGAATTTGAAGGTGAGATCGATATTGATGATATCAATATCCAAAAGTTGGGTTTGCACGAGTTGCGTTCGAAATTGTCCATCATTCCTCAGGATCCTGTTCTATTTGCGGGTACTATTAGGGACAACCTTGATCCATTCAACGAGAAGACCGATGACGAACTTTGGGACGCCATTAGAAGAGCAGGACTGATAGAAGAAAGTGTCTTGGCTACTTCTAAGAGTCAACATAAGGACGATCCGGATCTTCCTAAATTCCATCTGCTACAGAATGTGGAAGATGACGGTGCCAACTTCTCTCTGGGTGAAAGACAACTTATTGCGTTGGCTAGAGCCTTGGTTAGAGAGAGTAAGATTTTGATCCTTGACGAGGCAACCTCCAGCGTTGATTACAGTACAGACGCACAGGTTCAGAATACGATTGCTACTGAATTCAAAGACTGCACCATTCTTTGCATTGCACATAGATTGAAGACAATTCTTGACTACCACAGAATCGCAGTTGTTTCTGCTGGCCAAATCGTTGAATTGGACACAACAAAGGCTCTCTATGAAAGTGGAGGACAATTCCGCCAGATGTGTGACCAATCCGGTATCACTGAGCTGGATTTGCTTAAACCGGTTAACTTATGAGACTACTGGAAAATATGAATATTCAAAGAATTGAAGAATACATATCAATCGTCGACCGGTGCCCCGTTAGTAGACGTAGCATTTGAAAGAGTACCGTAGCAAGCCTTGTCAAATTGAGCAGCATCATAAAGGGTATCAAGGTAGGCGGTGAAGTTGTTGAATTCACACCATCCGTCTGCTCTTTCCGGGCAGTAGTCTGGAATGTTTTCATGCAACGGCAAGGTGCGGTCGTTGAGTGTAAAGTGAATGTATTTTGTAGAAGAAGAACCATTGACAGCGAGAGCAGAGCGGTCAGATGGAACTTGTTCATCACATTCGATCACTTCAATATAGGTCTGCGAAGCGAATGGAACGACACGGGAGAGGTCGAACGGCTCTGGCTTGGTAGCATTGTCAGTGAAGTTACTGACAAACTGCTGGAATCCAAGAGCAGCATAGATGAATGTGATATCAGCATCGTGTGTGAAATCAAAGTAGAGTGTTTGGTTGAGCGGGAAGAAAGTTGGGTCTGAGTCCAAGGTACTGTTTTGGTTAGCCTGAGTAGCCGGGTCGTAAGTGCTTTTAGTGAGTCTGTCCTTCAGCTCTTCAACATATCCGATTCCCAGAGCTCTGCCCAATTGAGAGCCGTAGAAATATTGCGAGTACCATGTCCAACTGAGATAGTATTCGTAATCCTCCCACTCCTTCTGCGTGAAGAGACCACAGATCGGAGAGTATCCAAGAGTGAGGGCCTCATATGAACATTGTGTTTGCAAGTTGAAAACATCGGATGCCTTCAATGTGACGCCAGAAAGCTCAGAATTGAATCTTTCGGTGGCATTGGCAAGGTATTTCTCAAGGAATTTCTGTGCCTTCTTGTATTCACTACCGCCGGAGCTGACAGCATTGAAGTTTTTGCACACAGATGGATAGAGACTGTTATTGTATTTTGCATCCTCTATGATCAACTCAAGGTTGGCATAGTCTTGCCAGTTGGTACCAAAGAATCCAAGGAGGAAGTACTCCGCGGAGGCTGTCATTCTCTCTTGTGTGGTACTTCTGACCACGATCTTTTCGTCATCGGTGAAGTTGTAGAGTCCACCGTATCTGAAGAATGTACGGACTCCCTTGTCAAACAACTGCTGGTTACCCAAAGAGGTGAGAATGTTCAATCCAAGTTCGTCTCCGGTGTTCTTCCACTCATTGATGAAACTCAAGTTACCGCTACCAGTAGCATTGGCAAAAGTATCTTGGACAACGGTTGTTGAGGCCGGATAACGAGTACCATGTCTAGAAAGAAAGTGAAGTTGCGTGATAGAGCACTGGTCTGGCAATCCATACTCATAGACACCCCAACCTTCCTCACTCACATAGTATGGAGAGGTATTACCGAACAGTTCAAAGATATTACGGTCTCCGTCCTTGTGGTCATTGGACTGGATGGATGTTTCAAAGGGTTGTGGCAAGCCGTAGGTGGAAGTTGGAGTACCAGTCTTTGCTGGCGCACCATTGGTCTGTGCCACAAATGGTGCAATACCAGTGGCAGTTGGTCCGAGGAAACCAATGTTAGTTGGGAAAAGCGAGGAGTCATCGGAACCGGAACCGGAAGCAGACTCGGAAGCAGAAGAACGATCTTTTTCAACCGGGGCTCCAAGAGCAAGAGCTCCGCAAAGGGCTAAGATTGTAATTTGGCTGAACATCGGTTGGAGATAGGAACGGCTACATGTCCGTAGATGCTACTTATATACAGCTGCGTTGCATTGATAATAATGTATTGATTCAAACATGTGCGAGCTCATTAATCTTGATGAAATTTCCCATTACGGAAATGCATCAAATCTGAAAATGGATGTTTTCCCCTATTCGGATAACAAGGGTCTTTTTTTTTTTTTCATCAGTCCTTTTTGGGAACGGTTAGTTTGTTCTCTTGTCAAGTATTTTTTCGATCATTGCATACTAATTTTTCAGCATTGTTCCCAAAAGGATTAATTTCGGTTTCTACCGGGGACTATAACTAATTATGGGCGCTGAGAATACAGAAATTCACCAAAACATGCTATTCCAGACATGCTGGTATTCCAGACAACCCTTGAAGTATTATATGAAACTAACCGCACCCCCATCTTAATTAACAATAGGAAAAAGAAACGTTAGTCCTCGAGCCACAGTTATTAGACTCGACGAAAAGTATAAGTAATACACTCTCTGTAGTACACTTCTATTACCAACAATGACCAAGTCGAAACCAAATGTGGTGATTATCGTGGCAGACGATTTGGGATTCACAGATACTACTCCATTTGGAGGTGAGATCGATACTCCAAATTTGAAGAAACTGGCCGACCATGGAATCCGTTTCACCGATTTCCATACAGCTTCAGCATGCTCCCCTACCAGATCGATGCTTTTCTCTGGTACTGACAATCATATCGCTGGTGTCGGACAAATGGCGGAATACATCAGAGACGTTCCAAAGGAAGTTTTCGAAAACACTTCTGGGTACGAAGGTTCTCTGAACTTTAAAGTTGCAGCAATGTCAGAGATTCTGCACGACTCTGGTTATTACACCTTCCTATCTGGGAAGTGGCATTTAGGACTGGAAGAAAAATATTGGCCGTCCAAAAGAGGGTTTGAAAAGTCGTTTGATTTGCTCCCAGGTTCAGGTAACCACTACAAGTATTATCCTACGGATAAAGACGGGAATTACACGTTCTTTTTACCCCCGCTCTTTGAAGAAGATGGAAAGAAGTTTGATCCAAAGAATCTGCCAGACGATTTCTATAGTTCTGATTACTACACGGACAAGTTCATCGAGCAACTTAAGGATCCACAGAGAGGCGACAGACCATTCTTGGGATTGCTGACCTACACTGCACCTCACTGGCCATATCAAGCGCCAGACGATTTGATTGCAAAATATAGAGGTGTCTATGACAACGGTCCGGAGAAACTCAGACAGGCAAGACTGGCCAAGGCTGCCGAGCTCGGTATCATTAACAAGAATGTGAAACCACATCAAGTTGCTACCGTTCAGGATCAAAGTTGGGAAGAGGCTGATGATGAAGAGAAGAAGTACCAATCGAGAACAATGGAGGTCTATGCGGCAATGGTGGATCGGTTGGACCAAGGCATTGGCCGTGTCGTCGATGCCCTTGGTGACGAAATTGACAACACTATTATTCTGTTCATGTCGGATAATGGTGCAGAAGGTATGTTTTTGGAAGCACTGCCATTGCAATCGGGTAATCTCCAGAAGCATATTGCCGAGTACTATGATAATAGCTATGAGAACCTTGGTAAGCCAAACTCTTTCGCTTGGTATCATGACGAATGGGCCGAAGCGGCCACTGCTCCATCATACATGTACAAAGGTTGGGCTAGTGAAGGTGGAATTAGATGTCCTTTCATCGTTCATTATCCACCTTTGATTAAGCAGCCAAAGATCAGCCATGAGTTTTTAACTGTGATGGACATTCTTCCAACTGTTCTTGAACTAGCAGGTGTCAATCATCCAGCCCCACATTTCCAAGGTAGAGAAGTCGCCAAACTGAGAGGAACCTCATTCTTACCTTACTTGAAGGGAGAGTCTAAAGAGATTCATGCAGAGGACCACGTGACCGGTTGGGAACTTTTCGCTCAGCAGGCCATCAGGAAAGGCCCTTACAAGGCACTTTTCATTCCAAAACCTGTCGGTACAGGAGAATGGCAACTGTTCAATGTCAAGGAAGATCCCGGCGAGACCGAGGACCTTGCCGGTACGAAGAAAGATATACTGGACGATCTGCTGGATGAGTGGGCTAAATACTACGCAGAAACTGGTATGATCCAAGTCCCTGGTTTACCATTTGCCGATCCAACTGCAAACACGTTTAGAAAGCTCTACGATTAGTATATATCTTTGATGAGACACTATTGAATATTTCAACACGTAAGTTTGTCAAGTATTTTTCCGATTATTGCACACTAATTTTTCAGGCAGTATTCCCAAAAGGGATTATTCCCGGTTTCTACCGGGGACTATAACTGCTTATTATGGGCACTAAAAACATAGGAATTTCACCCAGAACATGCCATCCCAGACAGGTTGGTATTCCGGCAGTATAATGTCGACGGTCTGAAGATTGCCAAATTTGATACCCACCCGATAAATCCAACGATCGGCGATACGGACTTAAGAAATTTATGGTGAGGTCGCATTCAATATAAATAGGAGCTGATTTCCGTGTTTATGACGGCAACCATGATTCCATTGAAAGCTCTGATCCCATTCTTGGGATACTACTGTCAAAGCGTTGGCCACGCCATATACCAGAAGCCATTCAAACTTTACCACCACTATACTTACCAGCCTGGACCCAACCCGAAAAACATCGTGGTAGTCGGAGGCTCGTTTGCCGGACATGCAGTTGCCAAGGAGATGGCCGACAGTATCCCGTCTGGTTATACGGTGGTTATGATCGAAAAGAGTCCATACCACGACCACGTCTTTGCCTTCCCTCGTTACACCGTCGTTGGAGGGTATGAAAAAGCCGCATTCATTCCACTGAAGCAGATGGATTTGAGTTATCTGCCCAAGGGTTCGATAAGTACTATCTACGACGAGTGTGTCAACGTTACGAACGACGAGGTTATATTAAAGTCAGGCAAGCACATTCCCTACGCCTACCTTGTTCTCGCTACCGGTAGAAACAAGTTGCCTCCTGCCAAGTTAAAGTACCAGGACCCTGAAAGAGCCATTGCCGAACTCCGTGACTACCAAAAAATCATCAAGGATTCTGCCAAGATCGCAGTTGTTGGAGCAGGTGCCGTCGGCGTTGAACTTGCAGCAGATATTAAAGATGTCTACCAGGACAAGACTGTCGATCTTTACAGTTCCAGAGATCATATTCTTCCTCGATTCAATGGAAACGTCGCAAAGGAGGCCGAACCTATCTTGGCCAAGATAGGAGTCAATGTTATCAACAATTGTCGTCCTGTAGTTAAGGAGCAGACTTTGGAGTTACCTGATGGGTCCGAAAAGACCTATGACTGGGTATTCACGTGTGCCGGAGAACAAAAAAAGAAGAGTCCGTTTGCAGAGTACCTTGGATTTGATATAGTTAACGATCTGGGACATGTTAAAGTGAATGACAATCTACAAGTCAAGGACAATATATTTGCTCTAGGAGATATTACTACTGTCGGACCCAAGATGGCACGCGCTGCATTCTTCCAGGCACCGTTTGTTGCTAACAACATAGTTGCTCATATTCAAGGACAGCCAATGAAAAAATATGTTCCTGTTCCAATGGAAGGAGCACTTAAGCTTACACTAGGACTCAGCCGTGAACTACTTTCAATGAACGACGATGCTATGGTCATGGAGCACGAGCCCGAGAGAGAATTTGAACCTGGCCACACGCAAGGTGTTTGGAAGATGTTTGATGTGAAACCTAAAGATTAGCTTGACCAATACCGAGTGTGCGTTACGCATGCATTGTTTAAAACCCGTAGCCAATAGGGGTCCAAATTACTCGCGATTACCCCGCATTTGCTTAGGCTATGATCATTACAAGATATCTAGATAGATTAAGTACTTTGAAGTTTACAGAGCATTTCGTGTTTCATATTCCAACCTATGTTGAATCTATCATCAACTGTACAGAGTCGAATACATATACACCATCAAGATCTAACTAATATTCACTTTGGTTCGAATGTAAAGCGGGGTAAAAATTAAGGCAATACACTTTTCGGAATTAATCCGCACAAGGGTCTTGCTCAGGGTCCGAAAATCCCGGAAAACAAGGGTAGAAGCTGTTCAAACAAGGTAGATCAGAGCAGATCAATGTAGATCCCGTAGATCCATATCAGTGCAACAATATGCTTTGTCTGCACACAATTCCCTTTACTATCCTTTTAAGCAGATTCACGCACATACTCCACATTTCATTTCAATGACATCTTATGCAGCACTTGTCAACCTACATAAATACCCGAGGTCTCGCTCAAAATTGCCAAAGCCTAACACGTTATGGGATTCGGAAGTTTAAAGAAGAAATTGAAGGAAAAGACCGACAAGGCCATGAGCTCAGGGGTGGGCAAGGAATTCGGTATTGGTAAAGAGATGATGACAAGTATGGTTGCCGGTTCGAAGAAACGAGACTTCCCCGACCAATACGAGGTTTGTGTGAAGAACTACATTGATGGAAGTGAGTGGAGTTTTACCGTGAAGCCGGACACAACTGGTCTCGAGCTTAAGAAACTGATTCTTGCTCAAACTTGTAAAGGTTATGAGGCAGATGATCTGGAACTCTTGTTTGGACCTGAATTCAATCCACACGTTAGCCCAGAGAATATGTTCAAAGAAGTTATCAGATACAAACGTAAGGGCGGTCGTGGTCCACTGTTGGACAACGAGACCTTGGAAGAGAGAAACATCGGCCAAGGTATATGGGTCGGTGTAAGACCTATTGGATCCAGCCCTGTTGTTGTGAATGGCCAAATTTTGAGGAATAACGACAACCTCTACTAAAATTGTGTACTTTGTATGATTTGTTTTAATACCTCTGTACACTCCTTAAATTATTTCCTAATTAAGGAAGACTTACATCATCTTTCTTTATCAAAATTTTAAATTAGATACGTGAACGAATCGAATTATTTATTATACAATAATAAAGTTTAACAAATCAAATTAATGCGGCGAGAAGGGCTAAAGCAACTCCGTTGGCGAGAATTCCTGCAACGGTGATTTTGTTAGCAGCAGCTTCGAAAGCAGTGACTGTAGCAGCAGTGGAAGTAGTCTCGGAAACAGGCGTAGACTGAGCAGCCGGGGCGGACTCAGCGGAAGTTGAAGCGACGGTTGGAGTGACAGTTGGAACGTGAGTGTTTTCAGCCTTGGAAGGAGAGACTGTAACAGTGGATTCCTTACCAGTTGATGCAGCCTCACGACTAGTTTCATCTGGGGTTAAAGTGGTAGTAGCAGTGGTGAGGTCACCGTTTGGACAAGTGGTAACATATTCGACGATGGTACTGACTTCTCCGTTAGGACAAGTAGTGATGTACTCGGTGATGACACCAGAAGGACAAGAGGTGCAAGTAGAGGTGATAGTCTCAGAGTCAACAGATGGCTTAACCGTGGTGGTTGGCTCAATAGAGGTTGTAGTTGGCTCAACAGAAGTAGTGCTGTTACCGAAACCACTGAAAGAACTAGAATCTGAAGAGGCACTCGACTCTGAAGGGCTGGAAGAACTTGAGCTGGAAGAACTAGAAGAACTAGAGCTTGAGCTGGAACTTGAGGTGGAACTTGAGGTGGAACTTGAGCTGGAACTAGAGCTAGAGCTGGAGCTAGAAGTAGAGCTGGAGCTAGAGCTCAAGCCAGAACTAGAACTAGAAGTAGAACTGGAACTCAAGCTAGAACTGGAACTCAAGCTAGAACTGGAACTGGTGCTAGAACTAGATGTAGTTGGTGGAGTGACAGAACTACTGGAACATTGGTCTCCCACCTCCAAGAAGGAGAAGACCCGTCCAGAGAAGTCAGAGAAAACCTCACCAGAAGGGGTCTCAATAGTGAAGGAAAGGGAAGCAACAAGAGGTCTGACATTGACATAGACGATTCTTATTGGGTAGTAGGAATCCTTGACAAGATAGGTGTAAGAAACCGATTCACCATCCTTTCCTTGCCAAGTCCTTGCAGCAAATATAACAGCGTCATGGGCATCACCGTTGATAGAATTCTGGTCACAGCAGTCGACACCTTCTCCCATCCAAATCATGGCAGAATCATCAATACTAGTCAAGCTGAAAGTATGAATACCGGTTTCGGTAGCCTTGAAGTAACCAGTGTATTCAAGGGCAGTGTTACTAATTGGAACCTTGATTCCATACATTGAAGTGGTGGCAGATTTGAGGGATTTAGTAGACCAAGAGAAGTCAGGTAAAGTGACACCGGCAGCAGAGGTGATAAGACCACCATCTTGGTAGCCAGAAGCCAAGAAACTAGTATCAGTGTAAAGTAAACTGTTACCATAAGAGTATGGATAAACCTTCAAACCGAAACCGGCTTCGGATGATGCATCGGAACCAAAGTTACAAGCTTCAGCTCCATGAATAGTAGTGATAGAGGCACTGACTGAACCGGCCAACACAGACAGAACGGTAGCAATTCTTGCACTAGTATACATCGTTCAGGAAAGTTGTTGTAGACTTGCCGAAAAGTAGACAGTAAATGACTGTGAGAGAGTATTTATTGTATTTTTTTCAGCTCATTGTGCGTGAAAAAGAAATATTAACGGTGAGGGGGAAAGGAAAGAGTAAGATACCTGCCACACTCTTGCGAATGCTACACTTTTTTTGGTGAACCGCCCAATTACAATGTCTGAAACTCATCAGTACGTATTGTCAGATGACTCTAGGAGCTCATAGCAGTATTGATCTCAGTTACCTTGAATAATTAAGCTCTTTTGACCGCCAAAGAATTTATCTATACTGGAGGCCGTATGCCAAAAAAAAGAAACGAGAAATCAAACAAAATTTCAAGAGTCAACATTAACATGCAAAAGACTAGAAGCTACTACTAAATTGAGCTGGCCAACGCTTGTTCTCCATTTTTCACGGTTGTGACTTCAGAAATACATCAGATATCCAACAAAATAACAAAGGGAATTCCAAACATACACCCAAACATGATCAACGGGAACAATGCCAACCTTTGTTTATTGTGTGTGAGGCGCCAAAAACACTATTTTTTTAACTAACCGAACTAAAATAAATAGCGTGAATTTTTTAAACGGCGAGAATACAGTCAAACGCATCCCACAGATATCAGAAGGAGAAAAAATTTCTGTGGGCGCTATTGGTCCCATATATCTTTAAATTTTACATCAGCACGTCTGCAGCGCAGTGAAAGTCTGTACAATAACGCACTACATACTACTCGTTCTGGACATTTTTTGGAATTTCGGACGCACATACCTCTTTGGTTATTATTTTTTTGATTATTGCCGAGGATTTCCTTGAAATTACATGTTATTGTAACATTGTTAAAGATCTTGAGCATAAAATCTATATCCCACTTTTTTTTTTACTACCGCCACACACTGTAAACTCAGCCATACGGCTAGTAGATCCAGCAAATCCAAACACCACTCCATAAATTTTGTGTTTGTCTATAAGTGGCTACTACGCGCGTGCGAAATCCAGGTCCCCAAGTATCCCATATTCCCAAAAGGGAAATCATTAGGACTCTGATATACCCGTTGGACCCAGCTAGTGAAAGCTAATCTGGAACAAGCGGCACCTACAAAAAGGGGAACTTATAATCCACAGCTAGAAAACGGAAGGCTTAACTTCCTTACCCAAGAACGAGCGCATTAAGTTGTCCAATATGCAAGCAGGCAACCCGAAAAATACCACACCCAGTTTAACGTAACTTGCTTAGTATCGTTGCTTTTTCTTTGCTCCAAAGCTCTCGCCGTACTTTTCTCCATCAGAAGATGGAGGAGTTGGGTCACCCAGATCCACCCGAAGATCCCTTGATACTACATTCTGTGCCGGATGCATATTTTATTAATAAGGTCACACGCTATTGTGTGTATGAATGGATTTTCAACCTCAGTTCGACTCCCCATTGGCCACTTCATGCATGTGAAACTAATTATATTATTACGCTCGCTTAGCCCGCTAAACAGTACTCTTTGGGTCCTTGTTCCTCAGTCTCCTAAATTCACGGAATGCCAAATAACCTCCCAAAAGAGCATAGACTATGGCAAATGCTGAAGACACAAAGTTACCATTCTTAACAGCGGGTTGCAGGGTCGTTTTGTAAAGCGTCAGTTGCATGATAATACCAGAAATGAACGAAGTCATGTTCACTCCTCCTGTCATGAAAGCTCTTTCCTTTGGATCTCCTTCAAACCTTTCCTGAATCCAACTCCAGTACATTCCACAGACACCAAGGGTCCAAGAAGTATTGTAGTATAGGAAGAATCTGAACGCTCTGTACTTCCAAATATTCAGTAATCCCAAAAGAAGATCCACCACAAATTGAATAATTCCTGCAACAATAATTGGAAGCCACCTTTGACCATGAAGCACCGTATCGGACAACCAACCTGAGATGATTGCAATTAAGAATTGCGTTGCATAAATCACCGTCGGATAATTGTCGATCTGTGCAACGGTATAACTATTTTTCTTGTGCTTATTCCATGCCTTTAAGTAATAAGGCATAGACGTCGAGGGAAGGTTTGAAATAGACTGGGTACAACCAAAGAACCACCATAGGTAAGATTCCCAGCGTAGAAGATAACCAGAGACGTCCTTGAGTGTGTAACGATGAATAACCTTGCGACTCTCAAGAGGCTTTCTAGTTCTGAAAAACTCAAGCTCCGATTCAGTGAATAAATAACCAGCTTTTTGCTTGGATAACAGCGTTGGGAAAAATGGTATCATAATGAGAATCAACCCTAAAGAAAAGATTCCATCGATGATGAACAACCAACGCCAGCCGGCACGACCTGCAACGCCATTTAAGCCGTTGTACGCAGCCGTTTGAAGATATCCACTAAACATAGGTCCAATTGCGGTGGCAGATTGAAGTATCACTGTACGTTTTGCAATTTCCTCTTTGGTGTACCACGATCCAAATATGTACACCAAACCGGGGAAATGTGGGCATTCAAACACTCCTAGAACTGCACGAAGTGCAATGATTTGTGTTCCACTGCTAACTGCAGACATGGAAAATGTAACCACTGTCCATAATATCTCGATAGCTATGATAAACCATTTGGCATCGGTTCGTGCAAGGATCATAGCTCCAGGGAATCCAAATATAATCGATGCAACATTGTATGCGACAGTCGAGTTACTGATTTGATTCCCGTACAGAGACAGTTCTTCCTCCATACCACTGACGTATGCATTGGTAAGATTACTCTTATCAAGGTATTTCATGAAAGTTGATGCGGTTGCAAACAGCAGCAAAGTCAGATCGAGCTTTATGAGAGCATTTCTTTGGGCAGGTGGCTTATTATAGGCATCCCAGATGTATCCCAGAATCCTTTTTTTCCTTGTCAGTTGCACGGGTTCTGAAACTGTGGTTTCAACAAAAGTGTTGTAATCCTTAGTGGGTTCTTCAGACTCAATGGAGTCATCTTTACTTGTTTGTGGTGCCATTATTGAAATGTTAGACAAGGGAGAACATTAAACAGGAATTTAAGGGTCCATTTATATGATCCTCCGGAAAACAGATGCCGCAGATCTCATTGTTTCTCGAGCGCACATATGCATCAAAACTGTGAATTTTACCGTTGTTGAATATAGAGCCACAACCATCTTTGCATTTGACAAAGATAGACGAATAGGAACTCGATAAAGATGGATCGTGGCTTCAAGTGGAAATATGATTATAAAGGTTGAAGTGGTTCTTGGAGTGATCCTTAGATTCCTTCTACCTCCATGACAAAAGTTAGTTTGAAAGAAGTGGATCTTCCACAGAAACATATCGTTGACGGTCAACCGTTTCCTAAAGCATACACCTTGAATAGTCAGGATGTATCCTTTGAAGAAACCAAACAGTTAATATCGTCGTTGGCTACTGAAGGTTTTTTTGAAGAACAACTCAAACGCTCTGGGGCAGTTTTGCTTCGTGGACTCATTCCACCAGACAAGGACGTATCAGCCGAGGCATTCAGCGAACTGATTCATGCGATTGAACTACCAGCAGGCCATCAGCCATTTGTCCAGATTGGACTTGCTGGATACCGGAACCTGAAAGCTCCAAACGTTCATTCTGCAAATGAAGGTGCGAACGATAGAAGATTCTACCAGCACAGCGAGTATGCAAGATATCCTCATTTCCCAACACGTATCCATTTCTTTGCAAATGTTGTACCACCTCCAGGAAACGGTGGTGAAACACCTATTGCTAGCAATAGAGAAATGTTTGAAGAGGTCGCCAAAGAAGTTCCGGAATTCCTGCAAGATGTGGTGAAACATGGAGGACTAACGATATCACAGAGATACCCAGCAAAAGGACACGAGATTGCATCAAATAAGTTTTCTTGGGCCGATCCAGATGGGTTCGGACAAGATCTCACAGAAGAAGAGCGTAACCATGTACTTGTCGACGGGAACCCTGCCGATGAGGCATTATTTCAAAAGATCAAACCGAAAGTCGAGAAACGTGCTAAAACATTAGGTGAATTCAGGTGGGACAACGACCGGATTGGCGGTAACCTCTATCTGACAATGAGAACTCCTGCAATAAGAGTTGATCCAAATCTACAAAAGCCCGTGTGGTTTAACGGATTGGTTGGCCGTTATGGACATTTGAAAGATGATCCGGCTACAAATGAAAGTATTATAGCTTTTTATGATGGTACTCCAATCGATCGTTCTACACTGGATAAGATTTTGTCCATCTCTTTACGGATAGAGTATGTTCACAGCTGGGAAGCAGGTGATCTCCTTCTTGTAGACAATTATCGTGCTAGTCATGGTCGACTCGGTTGGAAAGATGGATATGATCGTCAGCTACTAGTCAGCATGTGGGATGATGGTAAAAAGAAAGCTGAACCTTGGAATGGAGATGTGGCTAGAAAAGACGTACTGTGAATAGCAGCTGATTTGTATCTCAAGAAAAAGTGATATTTTTGCAAAATCTACTCGTAGCTGCCCATGTTCCTGCAAGATCAGTCAAGATGAATACAGGGCTTTCAAGAGAGCCCATTTTAGAAATATAGACGGATAAAACGTGTAACGCGCCATTGTTTTAAGCGCACAATTATTTTTAATTTACCATCGATCGCTTAGTCCACCCTTAAAAAAGAAACGAAACTATGGCGGGGGTTACCCTAAAAAGATAAATGAGCTTTTGTCGTAAACGACTTGTTGAAAGCGAGCGGACTCAGAGTTTGGAGGTGTTCCAATCTCTGGGGTGAAAATAATGTAACTAATGGCACTGTACGCATACCAATATGAACTGTACTCGTACAAATATGAAAACTGGTCACCTGACCAAACCTCATATAATAATTTTATCTGATATACTGTGGTTCCCGATTTCTTATTTTGGTAAGATCTCTGAAGATCAAAGATTTGTGAAGGTCAGTAAATAGCCTTTTATTACAAAGTTCCTGCTACTTTAAACAGGTTCAATAAGTAGATTGCCATTGCATGGAATCTACTGCCAAACTCTACAACCTAATCCCACTTTTCTGAGGAAATAATAGAAAAAAAAGAAACGGTGGCTCCAGGGAGTATGGCTTGAAAAATAACTATGATAGGTAGTTCCAAAATAGATATATATATCGCAATTTAGAGAAGTTGGCACTATTTCTGAGTGCACACTTTTCATTGATTATGACGGATCTACCAAACTACATCTTGTTCATGCCGGATCAACTTCGGTATGATTCAATCGGCACTTCAGGAAATCCATGGGTTAAAACACCATTCCTTGACAAGTTTGCCCAAGAAGGAACTAAATTCAGCAACTGTTTTGAACAACATTCTGTTTGTTCACAGAGTAGATGCTCGATTTTTACTTCTAAATATCCACACACTACTGGCCATGTCACTCTCGAGTCTCTACTTAAACCGGATGAACCAAACTTCTTCAAAACAATGAAGAACAAGGGTTATCATATAGCTGTGTTGGGACCTCGTGGAGATTTGTTTGCCGTTGGTGTTACTGAGAAATCTGTCAATGAGTATGGATTCATAACATATCCGGCCTACTTTGAAGAGTCTGAAAAAATGTGGTCGAAAGATGTGAGTGAAGAAGAGAAGAAAAAAATCGCTGCAAAGATATATCCATTTTCGACGGAACAACCAGGTGCCAATATCTGGCCAAATCTGTTCTATTTCGGCGAAAGGAAAGGAGAAACCAAATTTGATTATGATGAGGCTGCAGTGACATCTGCAGAAAAATGGTTGGAGAACCCACCAAAAGAACCTTGGATCTTATTCCTTCCCCTCATATTTCCTCACCCACCATTCTACGTGGAGAATCCTTACTTCTCTATGTATGATCGGGACTCTCTTCCTCCACCATCTGATTATAAGACGAAAACAGGCCATGAACCGGAGTATATGGCAACCCTTAGAAGGGAGTATGGAATCGAAGATACATCACTGGCTAAGTGGAGGGAAATCAAAGCTGTTTACTATGGAATGATTTCTAGAATTGACAACGAATTTGGTCGTATCTTGAAGAAGAGAGACCAGTTACCGAATGCAGACAACATCTACACTCTATTCTTCAGTGACCACGGTGAGTATTTGGGAGATCATGGACTTGTTGAGAAATGGCCCTCTGGCGTGTCTGAAGTCTTAACACATACTCCATTGCTCATCAGTGGTCCTGGCATTCCAAAGGGTAAAACAGTCGACTCCATGGTTGAAATGGTCGATTTATGTCCAACTATCTTTGACTATTCGAATATCAAACCTGAATATCTTCACAATGGAAAATCCTTACGTGGAGTCATTGAAGGAACTAAGGACACACATCGTGAGTATGCATTTTCTGACGGAGGATTCCTTCTTCAAGAGGAGCCAGTGATTGAAAGAGCCGGATCTATTTATGCTACAAAAGCAAGATTACAGCATGAACAGACAGAGACTGTTGGTCGGGTTATATCTGTGAGAAATAAGAAGTGGGCCTATATTTACAGATTATACGAAGAAGGAGAGTTGTATGACCGTGAAACAGACGAGCAAGAGTTACACAATCTTCACGGCGATCCGAAGTATGCAGATGTTGTTTCCTCGTTCGAGAAACTTGTCCTCAAATGGATGGTTGAATCAAGTGGACTGGCTCCTCTTGACCAAGATCCAAGAAAGCCAGACGTGAAGCTGGAAACACCAGACGAACAGTTGAAAGAGCGCGAAGTCTCGGTTGTTAGTTAAGTACTTTTATTTTATTTATTCTTTACAAACAAATATCATGAACAAAATCATAGACCACTCCAATATGAAGTGGAATCTATTTCATATTCGCCTTTTAGGAAAGGACCAACAGAAGAGTCTCCAACCAATGTGACATATTTTCCTTTTGGTTCGCACCATTGCTTATGATCAGTATGGTAGAACGAGCAAGCATACTTATGGCCAATGGTGATTGTGGCTGTTGCATCGCTACCAGCCTTAACTGACACTTTGGTGAATCCTTTCAATTCTTTCTTTGCCCTTTGGACATGCTCGACTTCAGGTGGTTGAACATAGAGCTGCACAATTTCAGATCCATCGACCTTACCTGTATTGGTAACCTTCACCGTGGCAACCAAATTTTCACCTTCAATACCCACTTTCAGATCAGAAAGTTCAAATGTAGTATAAGAAAGACCGAATCCGAATGGGAAGAGTGGCTCAATTTCACGCATTTCATATCCTCTGTAACCAACAAAGATGTCCTCACCGTAGATACATGTACCCAAATCAGACCGGTAGTTAAGATAGGCTGGGTTATCAGAGAGTTTCTTTGGCCACGTTAATGGCAGTTTTCCTGAAGGGTTGATCTTTCCATATAGAACATCTGCAATGACATTACCACTTTCGCAACCACTGAACCACGATTGAACAATCGCACCTGTTTTATCAGCCCAAGGAAGTGTAACTGGAGTACCCGATTGATTGACCAAAATGACATTCTTGTTGACCTTAAGAATTTCAGAGACAAGTTCTTCTTGAGGCTTAGTCAAATCCATATTTGGTCTATCAAATCCTTCAGATTCAATTAAAGGTGAAGTACCGACACAGACAATAACTTTCTTCTTCTTGGAAGCCAAGCTAACAGCATCAGCAAGAAGCTGTTTTTCATTGTAGGCATAAACAAATCCCAGTGAGAAGATTCCACACGTTCTTCTTGGAATGAAAGTGGCAACCTTTGGTGTGAATGTTGGAGCAGATCCGTATTCGATGGTGAACTTATATGATTTACCCTTTTCGAGGTAAACTTTCTTTGTCTGAGGGATAGAACAAGGGAACACTTTCTTACCCAACAGAAGTTCTTGATGATTTTTATCATCAAAGAAGAGTTCACCATCCAAATAAACCATTGCAGTACCCAAAGTGTACTCAGTGAAGGTATATTCGCCGGAAAGGGAAGGAACATATTCAAGTTCCATATCCATATAGAACAAATTACCTTCCACAGTGCCAGGGAAGTAGTCATATAATGCCAACCGTGAAGAACCCAGATCATATTCATCCAATAGTTTACGGTTTGGATTATCAACAGCAGTATCGTAAAGCTTGACATGGAAACTCTTTGCAAGAGCACCTAGATCCAATTCTCTATCCAAGATGGCACCCACTTCGTATTCTGGTTCCTTCCCAAGTAATTTGGCGATTGACGAATAAACGTCTGTTCTGTAATATGGTGCAATACCAGCAGATCCACCACCACATGCACGCGATTCCTTAGCAACAGGTCCAATCACTGCAATGTCGTCATCTTGAGAAAGTGGTAAAAGACCATCATTTTTCAGCAGAACAACACCTTCCTTAGCGTATTTGTACAACTTTTCTCTGGTTTCAGGTGTATCATTCTTTGCGTCTTGAGGTCCACGTTCTTCAATACCCGAAGTATCGTAACACTTTTTCACGTATTGAAGGATGTTACGAACTCTATTATTCACAACATAGAGCGGAATTTCACGATGCGTAATCTGCAATTGCAAAGAATCATACTTACGAATCGCTCCTGGTCCCGGACATTCAATATCTAAACCTGCAATCAAAGATTTATCAGATGAGTAAACTCCAGTCCAGTCTGAAAGAACCGCTCCTTTGAAACCCCACTCATTTCTAAGGATATCTTCTAACAATAGAGGGTCTTCACTGCAATGAATACCATTGAGAAGATTATAACTGGTCATATATCCATCTGGTCTCGAGGCCTTTTCAGCGATCATAAATGGATAGAGATAAATCTCTCTCAGAGCTCTCTCAGAGACAATAGAATTACATTCACGTCTCTCATCTTCCATATCATTACAAACAAAGTGCTTGATAACAGCAGAAAGTCCGTTATTTTGGATACCATTGATAACTGCAGTAGCGCACAATCCAGACAATAAGGGGTCTTCGGAAAAACTCTCAAATCCCCGACCTCCGTTTGGGGCTCTCTGTATATTACAAGTAGGTCCTAGGATAACGTGTGCACTTTTATGTCTCGCTTCGACAGACATTAGCTTACCTGCATCTTCGAGTAAATCCAAGTTCCAGGTAGATGCCAAGCCAGTACCACAAGGGAAGGCGGCACTTCTTTCAGGGCGGAAAATTTCTGTTCCACGAACACCGTTTGGGCCATCGCTAACTCTTATAGAAGGAACACCTAGCCTCTTCACAGAAAAAGTATGCCAAGAATCCTCTAGTGTAAGGAATCTAACTTTTTCATCGAGCGTGAGCTTGCTGAGAACGTCTTCAACATCAAAAGTCATTAGGAAAACTTAAAGGTCTCTATCTGAAAAGCACCGAAGTATATCAAATGAACCTAACAGTTTATTAATCGAATATCCTGCAGCCCAAGTCAAGAAAGAATGTTGTGATTAAATCTCCGCGTGACCGAGTGCAAAAAAAAAAAAAGAAATATCGGATTTCAGTAATGCGAAAGAAAATGGAAACTGCTGCAAAGTATGCTTTAGCACGATTCAACGATTGAATCTACTCCTTGGTCTTCTGTATATGGTTTTAAACCAGATATGGGTTACTATACCAGTTATAAACCACTTTTAAGGATTCTATATAGTATAATTTTGCCGCATAATGTTAAATTTAGGCCTTTAACAACACATAACTTGAAGAAAAAAAAAACAGCGAAAAAAACGCTTCATGCACCTTCATGCAGGTTAAGTGGAGACTAACCTCGTTTAGGTTACCCCACAACATTGTATTCCGATAAAAAAAGTTTTTCTATTATGTTAGTAATCGTCCTATTTTTTCAGACGCAGGGTTACCTTATAAAAGGCGGGGCGCACAAGCGGATATTAAGAAAACTCTTTAACTCAACTTTAACCCAGAAAATGCTTGATCCAGAGGTTATTATAAGTCCCGACGAGGTTGAGAGTGAAGACGTGAAGCCTCAAACAAAAGAAGCTCAAACAGTCTATGATGTACTTCCAGATTACCAGGGAAAATACTGGTGGAGAGTCCCTCATCTAAGAAAACTCAATGAAGGTTTAGCTGTTGCAGCACTCGCATCGTGTAGTTTTGGATTCGATAGCAGTTTGCTGAATGCTCTTTACAGTGAACCTAGTTTCAACAGTGCCATTGGAAATGTCAGTGGAGCTGTTCTTGGTGCAATGAGTAATGCCCAGACTTTTGGTTGTTTGCTTTCATTTGTTGCAGCTTCTTATGTTACCGACCACTGGGGACGTAAAAATGTCATCTATTTTGCCAACACCTTAATCGTTATCGGTGTTATAATTATGTCTTGTTCTGGAGCTTGGATGAAAGGTGGTATTCCTGATGATTATAAAGGAAGAGATATCTTGGGAATGATGATCGGTGCCAGAATGTTCATTGGTATTGGTGTTGGTACTGCCCATGTTGCTTGTCCAACTTTGATTACTGAATTGGCTTATCCTACTCATAGAGAGGCCTGTACTGCTGGTTACAATTCATGTTGGTATTTGGGAGCCATCGTTGGTTCTTGGATCTCATATGGAACTAGAAATGTCGCTCATCACTGGAACTGGAGAATTCCTTCCATCTTCCAAGCATTTTTCCCAATTGTTCAAACCGTTCTCACTCCTTACTTTGTGCCAGAATCTCCAAGATACTATGTCTCCATCGGTAGAGTCGATAAGGCAAAAGAAGTTTTAGAAAAATACCACGGAGGTGGATATGAAGGTTCTGAAAGACTTGTGGAATTCGAGTTATCTGAGATTGAAAATGCAATTCAGAGAGAGAAAGAAGCAAAGAATATGTCGTCATACTTTGACTTTGTCAAGACACCTGCAAACAGAAAGAGATTATGGCTTCTCTTCTGGATGGCAACCTTTATGCAATTGAGTGGTGTTAGTTTGGTTGGTTACTATCTGTCCAAGGTTCTTAACTCCATTGGAATCACCAGCCCGGACAGAAAATTGGTCATCAATGGTTGCTTGGTGGTCTACAACTGGGCCAACTCTCTCTTCTCAGCACTTGTCATTGTTCCAAGATTCAAGAGAAGAACAGTTTTCACAACTGGACTTACTGGTATGCTTATCTGTTTTGTTATTTGGACCATTCTTTCAGCCATCAACCAAGAAAGAAACTTTGCTCAAAAGTCTCTTGCAAATGGTGTCTTGGCAATGATCTTCTTTGACTATCTTTTCTACAACCTGTGTTGTAACGGTGTTCCTTTGCTTTACGTTGCCGAGATTGTTCCATTCAAATTAAGAGCCAAGGGATCAAATCTCTTTGGTGCTATCAGTTACATGTGGATTATCTACAACGGATTTGTCAACTCAGTTGCCATGGATGCCATTGGATGGAAATACTACATTGTTTGGTGTTGTATTTTGGCCGTGGAACTTTTCATCGAGTACACCACATTCGTTGAGACCAGTGGATGCACTCTCGAGGAAGTTGCCGATATCTTTGGTGATGGTCCTAACTCCAAGAATGGAGCTGCATCAAAGGAGGCTGAAACAAGCGAAGTTTAGACGAAGCAATCATGTAATAGTGAATTAATGCGTTAATGAAATTTGTTTAATCGAACTATGTGTGCTTACACGGAGAAATCCGGTGGGTTAAGGGTCTATCGGCTTTCAGATCCCCGAAAGTATTATTCGGATAAACGGTTGTACTACCAAATTGGGTCGGATTTCCGATACGAAGAGGGGAAAGGAGAGCCGCAATCCAACTCTGAAACATCATTCAATGATACAACGCGTCGTAGAAAATCATGCAAAATAAAATCTTACGGTAAGGTCACGCTTTCCCATAGTTATGCCATAATGATTACTCAGTCTTATTGTTGGGGAGATAGTGGAGATACTGCGGTTACGGAAAAATTTTGTGGGGTACATGATCACGCTCTATTCTATTATTTACAGACGGAGAATTACTACGAAAATGGATAAAAAAAATAAGGAGAGAGACGTATGCACCTCCTTTTTTGGAACCCATTGTTTCCCCACAAAATTTCCCCACAATCGGATTTTCTTCTTCGGATAAACTGATTGTTTTCAAGAGGCTGGTTGCGTGTTTCAAATAAATCGCGCCACAAACTGTATATAAATTACGAATGATCCGCCATGTAGTTCATATCCAACAAACTTATTTCATATTAGAACAAAGATTAAAATGTCTAATCAGGAATCCCTCTCATCAAATAGTGAAGGGGAGGTTGACAGTGCAAAACCATCTACAAGTCATTGGGAGTCCTTAACTATCAAAGATGTTCTTCCAACTTTTGGTGGTAAAAAATGGTACCAACTGTCTCATATCAGAAGCTTACTTTGGGCTCTGTTTATCGTGTCCTTTTCTTCATGTAACAGTGGATTCGATGGAAGTTTGTTGAACTCTCTCTATGCCGAGCAGAGTTTTAACAATGCCATCGGTAACGTCAACGGAGCCGTTCTTGGTGCAGTGAGTAATGGACAAACTTTCGGATGTATTCTTTCTGTTCTTTGTGCTGCCCATATTAGTGATCGTTGGGGACGTAAGATGGGAATCTACATTGGAAATGTTATCGTTGTGATTGGTGTCATAGTTCAAGGATGCGCAGGTGCTTGGATGAAACAAGGTGTTCCAGCAAACTACGCGGGACGTGACATTCTTGGAATGATTATTGCAGGTAGAATAATCATTGGAATTGGTGTGGGTATCTCTACTGTGGCAGCTCCAACCTTAACTGCAGAGATCGCCTACCCTACTCAAAGAGAGGCTTGTACTTCTTACTTCAATACTTCTTGGTATTTGGGTGCAATCGTTGCCTCATGGGTTTCTTATGGATCTCGTAATGTCGCTCACCATTGGAATTGGAGAATTCCTTCTATCTTCCAAGCATTCTTCCCAATTCTGCAAACCATTCTCACTCCTTACTTTGTGCCAGAATCTCCAAGATACTATGTCTCCATCGGTAAAGTCGATAAGGCAAGAGCATTCTTAGAAAAATACCATGGAGGTGGATACGAAGGCTCTGATAGATTGGTTGAGTACGAATTAACTGAGATTGAACTTGCCATTCAACAAGAAAGGGCAGCCAAGGACCAATCATCATACTTTGATTTCTTGAAGACACCTGCCAATCGTAAGAGACTCTGGATCATTTTCTGGATGGCTACATTCATGCAATTCAGTGGTAATGGTTTGGTTTCTTACTATCTAGCCAAGGTCTTGAATTCCATTGGAATCACTTCCTCCGATAAACAACTGGTTGTTAATGGTTGTTTGATGATTTACAACTGGGTCGTGTCTGTTGTTGATGCAGTTATACTGGTTCCAAGAATGACAAGAAGACAAGTGTTCACAACAGGTGTTGGTGGTATGCTTGTTTCTTATGTTATTTGGACTGTTCTTTCAGCAATTAACCAGCAAAGAAACTTTGCTGACAAGTCATTAGCCAATGGAGTCTTGGCAATGATTTTCTTCTACTATCTGTTCTACAACTTGGGCTGCAATGGTGTTCCATTTGCATACCTTTCAGAGATTCTTCCATTTACATTGAGAGCCAAGGGTATCAACTTGTTCGCCGGTTTTGAATATATCTGGCTTATCTACAATGGATTTGTCAACTCGGTTGCCATGGATGCCATTGAATGGAAATACTACATTGTTTGGTGTTGTATTTTGGCCGTGGAACTTGTCGTCGAGGTCACGACTTTCGTGGAGACCAGTGGTTATACTCTTGAAGAAGTGGCCGAGGTCTTTGGTGATGCCGGTGATTTAAAGAATAGAAAGGCCATTAATCCAAAGCCAGTTGATGTTTAACGATTATATATAACGGAAACAATAATGAATGCATATGATACTGTCAAATAAAAACCGGTCAAATAAGATCTGTCCATATCCGGAAAAAAAATCATTTTCTAGTAGTTCTAAAAATAGCTATCGTGCTGTACAACTGGAACACAAGCATAAGATAGGGAATATAGCGAGAAAAAAATCGAGGTTGATAGGAAGACTGCCAAGAAACAGATCCAACTTTCTTTGTTCTTTAATCGAAATCAAATTTGAACAAATCAGCTTTCAGGTTACATTCCAAAAAATGCCCTATGTGAGTCCTAATGCAGAACATTAAGGTCCGTTAAAAAGATGCCGCACGGAAATACGGAACCTTGCTTTTAATTAAACAAAAAGCAAACGCTAATACGAGGACGCATAATTATAGCTTCTGTGGGAGGTGTTACATGTCCGAGAATCCACAGTCCTCGGGTGCCGGGATGAGTTCCTCACTTTGTACTGATCATTTACATTTTTTTTAATCGAAGTTGGATTGCACATTTGGAACGCGCAATTGTAGCCAATGACACGACAAAACTCAAACCTATCTACGTATCTATGTCCTGGGGATATGCCTTTCACATTGTATCTGAGATCTAATGCCTTTCCCTGTTTGGTAATACCCGGACAATATTTCTTGGCGTACGTTTCATCCGAAGAGAGATGACCTCATAGTTAGATGCATAAACGCCAAGCCAAAAAAAGAAACGGTACAAAAAGTGAAAAATAACAAGGATGGGAGTACTAATGCTTGTACTTGCCATATAATCGTACGGCTCCATCTTGGTCCTTATCTGATTTGGCCACACTGTGGAGAACAATACGGTGGGTATAACGTTCTTTCATTGTAGCCGTTATCAGATATGGTTTCGCCACAACCCCGCATTATTTAAGAATGGAATTCCCATCTATATGTTTTCAGATTACGATTTCGCATAATTTCTCCCAAAATGCCTCAACTCTTCCCTGGAAGTCAACAAGGTGAGGGTATTGCAGAATCGATCCATTCCGTTATATCCAAAAACAAGGATCTTGATGAGAATTTACAGAGTGGTACAAGCTCTGATGAAAAGAATTCATTGAAAAACGCCAAATCTGGTGTTGATATTGCTGTGACTGCAGAAAAGGAGGCAGAAGAACTTGCAGATCTAGGTGATTTCAATCTTGACAAGTCTACTTTTGATTCGACTAAGGCTATTGTTGAAAAAATTATTGATTCCACCGATAATCCAGATGAGCCAGTTTGGACTGCTCGTTCGATATTTATCGGTTGTGGTCTTGCAATCTTTGGAGGTGTTCTTCAATGTCTCTTTTATTTCAAACCTCAGACTATTCTTGTCGATAGTGTTTTCCTTCTTCTTATTGCCAACACCATGGGTGAATTCTTTGCACGTGTCATTCCAAAGCGCTGGAAGTGGCTTAATCCTGGACCTTTCAACAGAAAGGAGCTTACTATTGCTACTATTACTGCCGGTTCAGCAACATCCTGTGCTTTGGCCATCGAAGTTTTAGCTGTTCAAAAACTTTGGTATAATACTACTGTTAATGCTGGTGTCGGTATCTTTTTGACATTTAGTTCTCAACTGTTAGGATACTCATTTATTGGACTTGGTTTGAAGAAGTCTTTGATTTATCCTACAGATATGTTCTATCCAAATTCTCTTGCAACAGTGTCGACTATCCATGCTTTACACAGCAACAATAAGACTGATGCCGTCAAACAACGTACGAAGAAACAAATAAAGATGTTCTATGGTATCTTCCTTTTGATGTTCTTCTATGAAATCATCCCTGAATGGATTTTCCCTTGGTTAATAGGTTTCTCAATTCCTTGTCTTGCAGCTCCACACTCAACAGCAGTCTCACGTATCTTTGGTGGTGCAAATGGAAATGAAGGTCTTGGACTTCTCTCTTTCTGCTTTGACTGGAACTATATTGCATCCACCGCCTCTCCTATGCTGACCCCACTTAATGCCACCATGAACAATCTTGTTGGTTACATTCTGTGTATTGTTGTCTTTATCGGTGTTTACTACGGTAACGTTTGGAAAGCCAAAAAGTTCCCATTCCTTTCACAATCCCTCTTTTCGGAAGAATCAGAAGAAAATGCCTTTGTTCAATATAACCAAACAGCAGTCCTGGACAAAAACTATAATCTTGACAGAAATGCTCTTAAGGAACAAGGTGTTCCATATATGACAGCAACATACGTCGTTTATTTGATTGCCACAAACCTATCAGTCGGTGCTACTTTTACGTGGATGTACTTGTTCCACAAAAAAGAATTAGCAACTTGCTTCGAATGGACAAAGTCGGTGCCAAGGTACTTCAAAAATTGGAAGAAGAATATCAAGTTCTGGGAGACTCTTTCTGCCGACCCTCGTTTGGACGAAGATGGTAACGTTCCAGAAAGCTATAATGACGTTCACTTGAGAGCAATGTTGAAGTATAAAGAAGTCCCAGACTGGTGGTATTTTGTTCTATTTATCATCACTTTCACTATCGCACTTATCTGTCTCTACTGTGGTCACTCACATCTCCAATGGTACATGCTTATTCTTGCACTGGCATTAGCCTTCCCATTGACACTTGTTCTCTGTGGTATGACTGGTCTATTTGGATTTGGAGGCACTCAAATGCAGACAGTTATTCAAATGATTGGTGGATTTGCCAATAAGGAAAACAACCCTGTTGCCAACATGTACTTTACCCTCTACGGTTATAATTCTGTCTCGCAAGCATTTGTTCTCATTAAAGACTTGAAGACGGGTCAATACGTGAAAGTTCCTCCAAGAAGTATCTTCTGGGCACAGATCTTAGGAACCCTTATCGGAGCTATCTTTAACTACATCATCATGAACTCTGTCGTTAAGGCTCAATTCGATCTTTTGAAAGACGTTGAAGCTACATCTGTTATTTGGTCTGGTCAGAACGTTCAACAGTACAATTCCCAAGGTGTTGCCTGGGGAGCTTTTGCAAAGGAGATGTTTGGAATCCATGGAACTTACTACATTGTTCCTTTGACTTTGGTTATTGGTCTCTTCCTTCCTCTACCTTTCTACATCTTACACAGACTGTTCCCTAAGTGGAAGTTCGACACTATCAATGTTCCAATTCTTGTCTGGTACGTTGGTTGGCTTTGTGTTGGTGTCAACTCTTCCATCACAATGTTCTTCGTGTTCGCTATCATCTCTCAGTGGTACTGGCGTAAGTATAAGCCTGCATTTTTCAAGAAGTATAACTACATCATATCTGCAGGTCTTATTGGTGGATGTCAAGTTGCTGTTTTCATCATGTCTTTCACTATCAATGGTGCAGGTGGACCAAACACGACCCACACCTTCCCTCGTTGGTGGGGTAACTGGAACGGTGCAACAGGTCTCGAAGAAAACTTTGATCACTGTAAATTCACCAATACCGCTTAAATTATTATTTAACAAGGAACTATTTTTTATTGTCAAACGATTAGTAGCCGTCTACACAAACGGTGTCACCTTAAGCAACTCCCAACACGAAATTCAAGCCACAAATAAATCCCTTATTCAGTGAGCCTTGTTGCATCATCCACTTACTGAAAATATTATGATATTTTGCATACATCGCCCCACAAGAGAGTGCCGTAAGTAGAAAGCCACCCTTCCATATTTCCTAATTAGGAACACATAGGCTGATCCTGCTTTTCTAAAATTTTTTCTCTTGAGCCCGATTTCCCCTTGTGGCCCGCGATTAGTGAAAAAACCCACTCTTGTGACGCCACAAAGACCCATTTTGTACAAAATGCGGCTCGATGCCCTGAAAAAAAATAAGCCCGTCAAAAAAAAAGGAAGGCATTAAAATTTTGACTTGAAGCGTCCGTCATTATATATAAGAGAGCTTAAAGAAGGTAAAGAACTGGAGGGTTATTATCTTCTTTGTTACAACTTGATATAGCAAAAATGTCGAGTGAAAACAAAGAAACAGAATACAACAAGGAGGAAGTTGTCGATGAGAGTTCAATCGGTGAAGGTCAGGTCAATAAACTTGATCATAATAAAAAAGAGATTGGTATAATTTCTGCCACAGCTCTGATCTTCAACCGTATGGTTGGTACCGGTATCTTTTCGACTCCATCGACAATTTATACTCTTTGTGGATCGGTCGGTTTATCATTGATTCTTTGGTTTGTCGGAGCTATCATCTCTCTTTCTGGACTCTACGTTTACTTAGAATTTGGATCTGCAATTACAAAGAATGGTGGAGAGAAGAACTATTTGGAGTATGTTTACAACAGACCAAAGTTCCTCACTACTGCAATGTATGCATTCTACATTCTGTTCTTAGGTTGGGCCTCTGGAAATTCTATTGTCTTTGGACAGTATATATTATCCGCTGCAGACGTGGAGGTCACACGATGGAACCAACGTGGTGTGGGAATTGCTTGCATTTCGTTTGCATTCCTCGTGCACTCTATTAGTGCCAAGTCTGGTCTGTGGTTGCAAAATGCTCTCGGATTGTTCAAGCTGGTTATCATCCTGATCATCACTGTTACCGGATGGGTCGGACTTGCCGGAAAGATTTCCGGTGCTCCGGCAAAGACAAACTTCCATCATGCATTCAGTGGCCAAGGTGCATCTGCCTACGGTGTTGTCACCGCCCTCTACAATGTGATTTGGTCCTTTGTCGGATACTCGAATATCAACTATGCTTTAGCTGAAACTAAGAATCCTGTCAGAACCCTCAAGCTTTCTGGTCCAATATCTGTCATTGGTCTAACAGTTATCTACATGTTGGTGAATATTGCTTACTTTGCAGTCGTCCCATTGGATATTCTGTCAACTTCAGGACAGATCGTTGCATCATCGTTCTTTGGTATTGCATTCGGTGAGAAGTCTCGTAAAGGTCTTGACGTCATTGTCGCTCTCTCAGCTTTAGGAAATGTTCTTTCAGTTATCTTTTCCCAGGGAAGAATCGTCCAACAACTTGGAAGAGAAGGTGTTATTCCATTCTCCAAGTTTTTCGCCAGTCAAAGACCTTTCGGCACTCCAATGGCAGGACTTGCAGAACATTGGATCATCTGTATCATCACTATCATTGCACCACCTCCTGGAGATGCCTATAACTTCATTTTGAACCTCATCTCATACCCAATGAACATTATCAATGTCTTTGTCGCTGCCGGACTCCTCTGGTTGAGTTTCCAACCTACCTGGCATCCACCTATCAAAGCAACAAGACCTGTCACAGTGTTCTTCTTGCTTTCCTCGCTTTACCTTGTTATTGCACCATACGTTCCTCCAACCGATGGTAACTCTGTCTACAACTCGCTTCCTTACTGGCTTCATTGTGTTGTTGGCATTGGTATCTTTGCCGCCGGTGCTATCTATTGGCTCATTTGGGCCAGAATTCTTCCAAAAATTGGAGGCTACAAACTTGATTCGTCTCCAGTTCTCGATGATGATGGCTTCTGGAGGCAGAAGATAGTCAAGGTGTATAATAACTAGATGACTAGATATAATAATTAAGTCCCTCTTTAAATATTTGCTTACGTTAGCTTTTTTTTTTTTTTTTTTTGCCAAGCCTTCATTTTCTTTGACTTCTTCAAAATTTGGTCCCCCACTCCTCTCGCTGTTTTCGATTGCTTTATCTTGGCATGCCAAATTTCAACCTGCTACACTCTTGTAGCTTTCTTTTGCTACAATGACTGATCTTATTGTAGAGTGGAAGAAAGTGAAGAGAAGTACCAAACAATGGCGGCTAGTTATTGTTCTATCTCTTGCTTGCATGTTTCTAACCTACGAAATCGCAGGATTAACTTATACACTCTATTGGAAGAGTAAATTAAGTCCTGTTGAAAATCAAAATATGAAGAATGTTGGTCAAAGGTTAAGAGGAGGCCCACCGGATATAATGGAAGCTGCTTCGTTGAGGGACAGGCTAGCATATTTCTTCCCATATGAACCAGAATCACCACTCCCACGGAAACTACAACAATCTTGGAAGTGCCATTTGGGAGATCACGACTGTGAGGTGCCATTTAAAGGAGCCGATCTGACATGGATTGCGCAGAATCCATCAATAGAAAGAGATCTATTGGTTGACGACGACATTGAAGACTTCCTCAAGACGACATATGTCAAGTTTCCTGAAATAATGGAGACGTACAAGACTATGCCTAAGTTCATCTTGAAGGCAGATTTTTTGCGTTACCTGATGATGCTTGCACGTGGGGGTACCTATGCCGATATTGACACCCAGTGTTTAAAACCAATATATACTTGGGCACCATTCAACAGGGAGTATGTTGAACATGGGGAACTGAATCCGGAAGAGTTTGTTACCCCAATCGGTCTAACTGTTGGTATCGAAGCCGATCCGAAAAAAAAGGATTGGACCAGAGGTACTTCTCGGCGGATTCAATTTGTCCAGTGGTCATTTCAAGCGAAGAAGGGCCACCCTATGCTTATAGAACTCATTGCACGCATAGTGGAGGAAACGGCTAGAAAGAAACGGATGGGGAAACTGACAGATAGAGAAGGATTCGATGAAGGTGCAGATGTCATGCATTGGACAGGTCCAGGGATTTTCACTGACGTTGTCTTTGATTATATGAATAGTATTGTTACTGATGGTAAGGCTGGGAATGGTTACGGAGTTGGATCCGATTTCTGGCTGGAACATGAATACTACAAACTAGGTAAGCCAGCTTTAGATGAAAACTTCCTACCTCTAAATGCAGACAAGCAGGCTATCAGCTGGAAGAACTTTACACATATGGAAGAGCCGAAAATTGTCGATGATATCATGGTTTTGCCCATAGTCAGCTTCAATCCAGCAATAAACCGTCTTTCTGACCGATTAGCATACGTTCATCACCTCTTCAGTGGTTCATGGAAACCAGATGACCAACAGAAGGGTGATCACGTCTTATCATGATTAATTTATTATATATCCATATACCTATCCTGAAAACATAGTAGTGCCCTAGTTTTTTCACGTTATCTGAGTTCACTGAAGGTCATGCATATCATGGCATGTCATGTATGTCGTGTATGTATCCATTACCCCGATATTACCGTTATATACCCACGGAACTCCGTGCAAGTGATCCAAACTCACTAACCGCTACATCTACCCCTCATTGCTTCTACTTGCTCAAGTATCCGTTATACGCGGTCATGCTGCTCACAATGTCTCCGGTTGAAGGCCTTTTTGCGGGGTGGTGCAATTATCTCGGTTATTTTACGCTTAGTACGTGACTCTTCATGCACATCGGAGAATGAAGGACCGTATTTTGTATTGTTCCCCCACATTCCTCCCTGGTTTTTCCGAAAAAAATAAACCACAAAAAAAAAGAAATCAACCTCCCAAACGGGAAACTTTTCCAGGTAACTCTTACAACCCCACATTACCGTGGCTTTTTTTTCTCCGAAACCCTATTTAAACCTGATCTTTCCACAATTTCACCACTTTAAAAAAGTCAATTGAACAAATTAAAGATGACTTTTGACGTTGATGAAGTTCTATCTCAACTTACTGTAAATGAGAAAGTTAGATTGCTTACTTTGAAAGATTTCTGGCATACTCAAGAGATCGAAAGATTAGGTGTGCCATCTATCAGAGTTAGTGATGGACCAAACGGAGTTCGTGGAACCAAGTTTTTCCGTGGTGTGAAAAGTGCAGCCTTCCCATGTGGTACGGGACTCGCATCCAGTTGGGATGTGGAATTGCTTGAAGATGTCGGAAAGCTCATGGCTGTCGAGGCTAGACATAAAGGTGCCCATGCCATTTTGGGTCCAACTGTTAATATCCAGAGAGCACCAATTGGTGGTCGTGGATTCGAAAGTTTTTCCGAGGACCCATTGCTTTCAGGACTTAGTGCCAGTGCTATCATCAAAGGTATCCAAAGCAGTGGAATTGGTACTGTGATCAAGCATTTCGTTTGTAACGATATGGAAGATGAAAGACAGAGCTCTGATTCCATTGTCTCTGAGAGAGCTCTAAGAGAGATTTATCTTTATCCATTTATGATAGCCGTCAGAGATGCTAAACCAAAGGCTTTCATGACTGGTTATAACAAGGTCAATGGTGTCCACTGCAGTGAAAACCATCGTCTTTTAACAGAGACTCTTAGAAATGATTGGAGTTGGGATGGACTCATTATGTCCGATTGGACCGGAGTTTATTCCTCGGAGAAATCTTTAACAGCTGGACTTGATTTGGAGTGTCCTGGAGAACCTATTGCTCGTAATTTCGATCTTTTGACACATCAGATCGGAACTCGTGAAATTCCTCTCAGTGTTATCGATGACAGGGTCAGACATGTTCTTCAATGGATCAAAGAGTCATGGGATAATGCCGGTATTCCTGAAAACGGTGTTGAAGATACCAAGAACGATACTCCAGAGACTAGAGCCAAACTTCTCAAATATGCGGAAGAGAGTGTTGTCTTGTTAAAGAACCAAAACGATTTGCTTCCTCTTTCCAAGGACGATGACGTCGCTTTCATCGGTCCAAGTGTCAAAGCAGCCAGAACTTGCGGTGGTGGATCTGCTTCCTTGAGACCATACTACGAGACCAACCTTTACGACGGAGTCTCCAAGATCCTTGGTAAGGAGCCTGAATATGAAGTGGGTCTCTACCTTGATGAATATGAAGATTTAGCATTGCATGCCACAAAGTTTGATATCAAGGTCTACGATAAACCTAAGGGTGATAAAGAGAGAACTCTCGTTACTCAGTTTGAGGCCGATTCTTCCAAGATGTCGATGTTAGACTACAGTCCTGTCAAGGGTACATACTTGTTCTATCTCGACATGGAGATTGATTATGTTCCAGAAGAGACCGGTGAATACACCTTCACTGAACGCGCCCTTGGAACTGCACTTGTCTATCTCGATGGAAAGTTGCTCATTGATGACAAGACTCACCAGTCAATTGAGGCTGGATCCATTTTCTTTACTTCTAAGTCACAGAGTAAAGTCCTCACTCTTGAAAAGGGTAAGACCTATAAGTTCACTGTTGAATACAGCTCTGCTCCAACATTCACTGTGAACACCGGTTCGAGTCTCGTAGACCATATTGGTGGTCTCTTCGAGTTCGTCACTCATTACAAGCATGATACAGATAAGCTCTTTGCTGATGCCATCTCTTTGGCTTCTAAGAAGAAGAAAGTCGTCATTTCTGTTGGAACTTCTCCAGCGTACGAGTCTGAAGGTTTCGATAGACCAAACTTGGACTTGCCAAAGGATCAGGCTAAGCTGGTTTCTGAAATCCTTAAGGTTAACAAGAATGTGATCTTGGTCAACCAGTCGGGAACCCCAGTCTCATTGCCATGGATCGATGAAGTCCCAGCACTTGTTCAGTCCTGGTTCAGTGGAAATGAGAGTGGTAATGCCATTGCAAACGTTCTTTACGGTAAGGTCAATCCATCCGGTAAATTGCCACTCACTTTCCCAAAACAACTCGAAGATAATCCAGCATTCTTCAATTACTTCTCCGACTTGGGTTCTTCTATCTACGGGGAGGATGTCTTCGTTGGTTACAGAGGTTATGAGAAACGGAAGATTGAACCAGTCTTCCCATTCGGTTTCGGTCTTTCCTACACCACTTTTGAGTTGTCCGATTTGAAGGTTGACCTCAAAGACAAGGACTTAATTGTCACTGTTTCAGTCAAGAATACCGGAAAAGTTGATGGTTCCGAGGTTGTACAGCTCTATATTCAACCACCTAACGTTGATCACGTGCACAGACCTGCCAAGGAATTGAAAGGATTTACTAAAGTTGCTGTGAAGGCCGGTGCCACTGAAACTGCCACAATCACTGTTGAACATAAGTATGCCTCATCTTTCTATCACACCGATTATAGCAAGTGGGCCGAGGCCGCTGGAAAGTACACAGTTCTCGTTGGTGACTCATCTGCGGGTCCATTCCTCAAGGGAGACTACGAGTTGAAGACCACCACTTATTGGACCGAGCTTTAATCAGAGTGTTATTTTTATGAAATTATTTAGTACCAATCTTATGCTTATTAGAGTTTTCACCGATCTCACCAGTCCAACCGTTTTCCATAAGGAACTGGTTGAACTCTTCATCTTTCTTAGCCAAATTACTGTTTTCAGTATCTGGGACCAAAAAGTGGCAGACGATGGCTCCAATGAAACAAACACCACCAGAAACGAAGAAAGTATATCTCTTTCCAGCATGAGATTGAATTGGGGTAAACACCTCCGTACCAACTGCGGCTCCAGCTTTTCCGACAGCGGCACATAATCCATAGAGAGTACCTCTAACACAGGTAGCAAATGGTTCGGCAGCAATACATGACTGCAAGTTTGCAGGACCAGCGTAGATGACAAGATTCATGAGAGCATAGAAAGTGATGAACAACCCTGGAATCTTGCTCAGTTGCTCAAAAGCTGCACCCACAATGATAGAAAGGATTCCGTAAAGAACGAAACCAAGAATGAAGAGAGTTTTCTTTTTGAAGAATGGAAGGACAGCCATTCCAACAATAGAACCGAGTGTAGCAAAGAATCCGAGCAACAGTAGCCACTCTGCATTCTTTTTAATACTTGCACCAGGAATAACGACGGCGATAACAGTGGATGAGAAGATATTGTTGGGATAGATGACAAAGTCCATAATAAACCAACATCCAGCAACTCCACAGATATCTTTCCAATATCTTTTGAGGATGAGCTTATAAGGGACGTTGTGTTTGATTGCATTTTCTTTGAACATCTTTGCATGGTCCAATCTCCATCTGAAATAGAAGATAATACATGGGAAAACGGCACCAAATGCGAAACATGATCTCCAAGTTGGATTGTATCTGGTTTCACCCCAGATTGCTTGGAAGATCAAGAACACACAGGTAGCAAAGGGCAGACCCAAAGAGATTGGGAAATTGGTAGAGCAGATGAATGGAATCAATTTCTTGTTTCCCTCGAGACGTTCCTCTGCAGCTTCCATTGCAGATGAGGCAGATGTCGGGTATTCACCTCCGATACCAACACCAGAAATACCTCTGGCAATAATAAGCATCCAGTAAAGCTTGGAGTGTGGGTTACCTTTAGCACAGGCAGCGATAATAGATCCAATGACAATAAAACTGGTTGTCACAGTGAATCCCTGTTTTCTTCCGATACGATCGACAAAGATACCGAAAAAGACTTGTCCGATAATGTTTGCAACCAAGTTAGAATTGGACACCATTGTTTTGTAGGAATCGGTATAGTCACCCATAGATTTGGTCATGACTAAGTTGATAGGAGTCATAATACCTTGTTGATAACCATCAGACATGAAAGCGCATCCACCAGTGAACACTGCCATCATAGCTTTGAAATAGGATTCTTTTTTTGCTTCTGGGTTATAGCATTCGTACCCTCTTTCAGGGTCGGATTCTTCGTAGGTGTCTTCAGTGACAGACACTTCCTTAGTTTTAAGACTCATTATAAGATTGGGAACTACTACTACGACAAAAAAGAACTCAATTGTGGAAAATACCGATCATTTTAAATACAGTTTTCCAAACTCCGGTAGCCAATTTTTTCTATTTTTTTCAAACGCAAGGTGGTAAAAACGTGCGTATTCAAACGTACGATCTGCAAATCTACATTTCCATATCAGTCCAGGGACCAGACAAATTGTAATTCGAAACCAATATTGGGAAAAAAATCACCCACGTGTATTCCAACCAATAGAATCTTATTTTTTCTGATAAGGATCAAATGTGGGTGATTGGACATCTAGATTCTCATGATATGTGACCAAACCATACTCTGAATCACCGCAACCAACCAAATAATTACCTTAACTCTCCTTTTACATCCCCCTTTTTTTTGGCAGATGGACAGACCCAATTGGCCAGAAATCAAAAAACAGTACCGTTAGCATCAATCTGGACATGGGCATCTGATTCACGCTAATTAGCTACCAAAACTCAGTACATTGTCTTAATCCGCTATTGTTAGCGCAAACTTTATACGCAAAATCCCCCCGCTATTTATTCCCAAATTGGAAATAAACGCCCGACTCCTATGGATTTCTTTTTATTTTTTAGATCAAGCCGCACCCAATAATTTTAGTACAAATTTAAAATCCACGTGTTCTTCGATCTTGTCTTTCATCCTTGTATACGACGGTAACCGGTTTTTTAGTCTACTGTGAACAAGATAAGCTCAATTCTGGAAAATTTCTCATCTCTTTGGCTTTTGAACCACTTTCAAAGTGAATCATTATGAGATTCCAATCTATATTATTATTTATTGCATCGGCTATAGCTGTACCTCAGCTTATCGAGAATTTGAATTTGCATACTTTCCAGGAATTCGATGCTAACGAGTATACGCTGGATAATGCAGCCAAATTTGTCGATGTGGAGTTTCAACATGGTATATCCAGTGGTGACCCAACTACTGATGCCATCATTCTATGGACCAGAGTCACTCCAACTGAGGAAACCGATAAGAAGATACCAGTCTATTTGAAAGTGTCAGAATCCCAATTTTTCGAGAACGGATCCACCTACACCGCTTTAACGGATTCTTCAGCTGACTATACAGTGAAAGTAGACATCACAAATTTAGAGCCAGACAAACATTACTATTATCAATTCTATTCATCCAATGGAGAGTCTACTCGTATTGGAAGAACAAGAACATTACCTGACGAGGACTATTCTGACGAGATCACTTTTGGTGTTTATTCATGTTCTAATTATGCAGGAGGATTTTTCACTTCGTATGCAATGCCTGCAATTAAGGATTCTGTTGATTTCGTCGTTCATTTGGGTGACTACATCTATGAACATGAGAATGGAGTCTATACCAACGGTACTTCCATTGGCCGTACTCACATGCCTAATAAGGAGATGTGGACTTTGGAGGATTATAGATCTAGATATGCACATTACCACCTAGACGAAGACCTTCAGCTATCTCATGCAATGCTACCATGGATTCTTGTTTGGGACGACCATGAGATTGCAGACAATTCCTGGCTTAGAGGTAGTGTCAATTCTATGGGATGGGAGTTTTTGGCTAGAAAAGAAGCTGGTGTCAGAGCCTATTTTGAATGGCTACCAATTAGACCTCAGAAGAACATCTACAAGATCTGGAGAAAGCTGAAGTTTGGTAAGTTGCTAGACTTGATAATGCTTGATACCAGACAGTATTCAAGAGACGTTACCGATATTTATACGAACACTGCATACATTGCAGCAATTGCAGACAAACCTGAGAGAACCATGATGGGATTCGATCAAGAGAAATGGCTTTATGACTCACTCAACAACAGTGAAGCTGCATGGAGAGTTATTGGTAGTCAGACAGTGATTGACCATGTCGATTTCTCATCAATTGGTGATATCATAGGTGCGCCTTTCGAAACACTTGACTATGATACATTTGATGGATACACTGCCAACAGAGATAGACTCTATGCAGCTGTTGAGAAGAATCAGATCCCTGATGTGATTGCCATCTCCGGTGATTTCCATGTTGCCTGGGTTCATGAGTTGTTCTCTGATCCAAAGAAGTACTCCAAGAAGACCGGTAAAGGTTCGATCATGGTTGAATTTGCAACCAGTGCGGCAAGCTCTCCAACTACATTCCCTAAAGACTACTCAATTGACCAATGCTATGCACTTTCCAAGATACTCGTTGATCATAACGACGGAATCATTTGGAACGAGGCTTGGTTCAGAGGATATTTCGAGCTATCGCTGACTCTTGACGAGGCCAGCGTTACATACTACGGAGTCAACGTTACCAACAGCGAAAGAGAAGAGTACCGGTTAGCAGATTTCAAAGTCGATCGTGGTACCTCCCATTTACGTCGGAACTTCAAAGAGAAGCCACCATACGGTTACCTGGATCCACGCGTTATGTAATAGACCCTAAGAATCCCTAAAACAAATATACTGCACCCCTACACCATACGAGCCATCTAAATATTTTAAAGGAATCGCGTCGATTTTAATTTATTTCCCCTCTAAAGGTCACTTTCAAGAAAAGATGTCGAACGAGAATCAACAAGAGCAGCTGCGTGTTCTGCCCTTAGATCCGCCAGATACCACAGCTCAGGAGTCACAAATTGCTGCAAGCTTGCAGTTCAACAAGAATGACCACCAAGTTGGGTACTATACTGTTCCAGGAACGAACTATAGAGGTCCAACTGAGAGAGATCGGATCCAGTTATCGTTGGAGAGTGGATTAGACGATGAGGTTACACAGACGTTAAATGTTCTGATTGGAATGTCGTTCAAGATCAAAGATGGTAGGGAACAATTCAATTTGAAAGGCGAGTACCTCTTTGTGGTCGACTACTTGACCTACTACCTAAACTGTAAAGTGTTCAATCCTGCTGCTGACAATGCAGACATCGACAAGAGTTTGGATGCTGCGTTGATTTTAAGAAACTTAGCACAAGATATCACAAACTCACAGGTCATTTCGATGAACCCACAGATCAAAGAGATCCTGTTGACCATCTTGCAATCACCTATCATTTTGAAAGGAGAGTTTTCTCATCCAAACTATGATCAGTGTAAGGAGATGCTTCGGTATGCACTGGATCTGGTGGAAGTTATATCTGCATACTTGGCACCTGCACCTGCAGATGATCCGTTGTTTGTTGCACTTCCAAAACTGTTTGCTGTTGCAGACGACAGATATACCATTACCACGGTTTTACGGTCTATTAGTAGACTCATGTACAACGCCAAGAAGTCCGGCGATTGTCCAGACAATATTGAAGATGAGCTCTTGGATAGAGTCACTTCATTTTTAGAGATTGCCGTTAACGAACAGGCCGAGAACGATGAACTGATTCTCACCTCGTTGGATTTCTTGTATCAATTCATTCAACATGGTCGTACAGACAGACTTCTCAGTTCTTACACGAGAAGTTCGATCTTGAGAACTTTCTTACCGAAATTGTTAGTCTACAAGCAAAACTATAAGACCGAATTTACACAACCTATGGAACCATTGACTTTGATCTGCAGAGTCAAAGAAAGTGTTCCAGAAACTGCTCCAGCGGTGCAAAAGGAGATCACCGATGAGCTTAATAAACTGCCCGAACCGGAAAGAGCCACCTCTTGGCTCAGGTGCTCGTTTGAACCGGGATCCAATGGCCAAGTTACACAGATTTCACTTTGGCGCGCATACGAGAAGCAATTCTCACCATTTGTTGCATCGGATGGTTACAAGCTGTTGCCTGCAGTTGATTTCATCAAGAATGTGAATCACGCGTTCCCAAATTCTGCTGCTATGGTTATCAACGAGCCTGGTGATAATAAGAAGTTTGTTATTAAGGGTATTCAACCTCGTCGTGAATGTGTTGATATCGAGACAGGTAAAAAGGAGGCCTTAGAGTCGCCTTCTCTATCCACGAAACCTACTGTGAAGTATACAGAATCGGATCATTCTGAACAGGAGCCAACTAAACTGTTCAGATACAGCCAGAATGCTCATCTTAAGTTGAACGAGATCAACACTTCCACTAGCGTTCTTTTGAAACAGTTGGTGCAAACACCGTCTGGAGCAGAATTGTTCAAGGGTCAAAGCAGCCGGTTTATCGACAGTGTCATGTATGTGCCAGCCCTGTTTTCACAGATCTACGAAGTTTTTGCCAAGTTGGAGTACTAATAGCTCAAGCTTGCTGGGGTTCATGTAATAATAATGTAATATTAGTATAAAAAGTTGTCCTAGTTCGAAGCAGCAGCAGTAGGAGCACTCTCCTTCGACGTGCTCTTTTCCAACTCCTTCTGCTGAGCAGCGAGCTTCTGACGCAACACTTCATCGACTCTCTCTGCCAACTGTGCCTTTTCCTTGATCAAACCCGTCAATTTCGTTGAGTCTCCCGTCAACTTCTTCAACCGTCCATCAAAGAATTCAACCGCCTCTTTCCCCGTCTTCTCCACATAGTATCCGGTACCAACGTCTATAAGGAACTTGTCATTGTCTTTAATCTTGCCGGGAACGTACAAAGATGCAGTCAATGGAACCATGATTTGTTCGTTCGCATTCTCTCCTACTTGTTTCACATTACCACGACACTCCTTGTACTTCATCAGAGCCATCTTCAATGCTCTGTACGACCCTTGTAGTTGCTCCAACTCCTGGCTGAGTTGTTGCTTGAACTGCATGATCTGCTCCGGTTGTAATTCGGCCAAGTTCACTGCTGGTTAGTAACTGATTCAAATTTCTGATCTGCTATTGTCTTTTCAACTTACCCTTTTGTTCGGACATTCTTCTTGTCTTGGTTTCTTCTTGGTTTCGTCCTATACTTAAAGAACTAACTTTGAAATTTTGATTTTGATTCTTTTTATATCACTCACTTCTTCCCCAGGATTTGTATATGAGTCAAGATAAGAAGGAAGGGTCAAGTAATGCCGCACCAGAGACGTCTTCCTTTGCCAGTATCATGGCCAGTGTGGCTAGTATGAGGAGTGAAGCTGGTGGCGATTTGAATAAGCGGCCAGAGCCCAATTCTCAACCTTCATCTTCATTTAGGAGTGCCCATGAGGCTCTGAGGGACCAGCAAAAGGAACCCACAAAAGTTGGGCCACAAAGGCAGACGATCATTCGGAATCGGGATTCAGACAGAAGGTATGATGCTTCGAGGCATATCAACGTGAAGAAGAAGACTTTCAGTTCGATCATGGTGAATAAAAACCAGAACGGCAATCCATTACTGAGCAGTTTGAAAGACGTTTCATACGAGTTCAATCCTCGGATCAGAGAAGTCGATTATCAGATCAATTCTCACTGTGTGGCCACCTTTTTATCTTTGAAATACCACAAGTTACATCCAGAGTATGTGTATCATCGAGTGAAGAAATCTACATACAATACAAGGAATCAGAAGATGGTCCGGATCTTGCTTGTTCTCGTGGACGTTGAGAACGCACAGGATTCTATGCGTGAATTGAACAAACTGTGTTTGTTTAACGAGATGACATTTGTGGCAGCATGGTCGTTTGAACAATGTGCTGATTATCTCACTGCTTTGAAACAGAGTGAGACTAATACAGGTAAAAGTATCATTCAAGGCAACTTGAAAAGAGATGACGATATGACAAACGATACAAATTTCTACGAGAGGGCCGTGGAAACGTTAACATCCATTCGAACAATCAACAAAACCGACACTATCAACCTAATATCGAAGTTTGGTAGCGTTGGAGCGCTATTCCAACAAGCAAACGAGGAAAACCTTGCAGAGGTGCAAGGTATGGGACCTAATAAGATCAGACAGTTATTAGAAGTTATTAACGAGCCATTTGTCTATAAAGATTAATTGTTACATATCAAAGAAGCGGTTGATATCGAGATGTGAGACTCTTGCGACGCGTTGCCGTTTCACAGGCGCTTTGGACGGTTTAGAATGAGAGGAGGCTTTCAATTTGAGAAACGAATTGACCCTGACTTTGGGCATTTTGGATCGGGCTGACCACAGCTTTTCCAGCTCTAAGGGGTCTATAGAGGGTGGGTATGGTTTATCGATTAACCTGTAATCGAGAAACAAGCCGGAAATATCCAAAGAGACCAATTTGGCATCTACCAAATGTTTCAACTTCTGCGAATCTGACAGAGTTGCGAATTTCAAGTTCTGCAATTGCCTGAACCCTGCAGGATGAACACTCTGCGATGTCTCAAGGTATTGAACTGGTAACTGCTGATGAATTGCAGTGATATCGTTACCACCTAGAAGCAGGAATGCCAACCTGGACAATTTCCCGCTTTTCATTGCAATTGCCAGGAAGTTGATAGCTGAATCATTCAACTGAGTCTTAGTCAGATTGAGGTAGACCAAATTAGAGAGATTGACGAGTGGCTGGTACCGTCCTGTCAGATCTATACCGGAGAGGTTCAACAGAGTGATACCATTTAGATGATTCAAATCTTTCACCACAGCATGGATTGAAGCGTTCGAATAGAAAGTTTCGAATCTATGTTTGATCGATAGCGAATTGGTTGCAATATAAGCAGTTCGATCGGAGTTGCCTGCATTAGTGGTTGATCCTGACAGTCGATGGCACTGGAAATCTACAGAATTGCCAAACTGGTGGTAGAACAACTCGAACAGCGCAGGAGAATCGAGTTCTTTAGAAAGCAACTGATTCCAAACGGGTTTCCAAACGCCCCAACTCGGTGTATCAGAGACCAATCGACCAAGATCCCGCACATTCACTAAAACCGAGGCCAGTTTTCTCGCTGCTAGTACTCTAAGGGACTTCAACTTTGATCTTCGGGAAAATTTCCCGTATCTATCCACTCCCTCCACCTCTCCACCAGGTACAACCCGTTCATAGTTATAAGTATTGCCAATGGACCGATCATCAAACCCTAGCCCTATGACACCTAACTGTGTTCCATCGTTGTCTTCAAACGTGATCCGTAGTGATTTCCTCTCTTCTTCATCCCGCTTCCTCTTCCTCCTGACCTTCCTTCTACCGCTTGAATTCTTCACATTACGTGAATTTTTCACATTACGTGAAGTTTTCATCGCTCAGATTTAACCACTAGCACCTAGTAATAGAGTAGATGACAACTTTGCCAACCATTCACTGTTCAACTTAGTACCGGATCCGATTTCACAAGTAAAAAACAAAGCTGCTCTCTTTATCCCCGTACAAATCGCGTAAATCCACAATTATCACACCGCTGAGCTATTCTTGGCCAAGAACTAAGACATGGCTCACCGGGCCAATAATTTTTCAGCCCGGCCGGTTGAAAAAAAACGGTTTTTTTACCTTTTTCAATCACCTTTTTAAGTTTTCTCCCCTTTTCCCACTCCACACTTTCTCTTGCAAAAGGTTTAAATGTCAGACAAGGAAGTGCCTGCGTCAGTTCAGGCGTCTCTAGTTCCGCGAGGAGTTCACAACACATGGGCCAGGACGTTTGCGTGTAGACCGAAGGGGTATTTCCAACCTAGTACGATCGATCAAGTCATTGATTTGGTTAATGCAGCCCGGAAATCACGTCGGTCTATAATGACTGTGGGATCCGGTCATTCCCCATCAGATTTAACAATGACGTCTGACTGGCTTGTGAACTTGGACAAGTTCAACAAGGTTGTCAAAGAGGTTCCAGGTCCTGATAACAAGTATACAGACTTGACCGTCGAGGCCGGAATCCGTATTTATCAGTTAAATGATCTTCTTGCCGAAAAAGGATTGGCCGTCCAGAACTTGGGTTCAATCTCTGAACAATCCATTGCAGGTATCATTTCCACAGGTACCCACGGTTCTTCTCAGTATCATGGACTTGTCTCTCAACAAGTTGTTGATATTAGTATTGTCGATGGTTTGGGTAAACTCGTCAAGTGTTCTCCAACGGAGAACCCGGATCTTTTCAAAGCTGCCCAGTTATCTCTGGGTAAGATCGGTCTCATATCTTACGTGACCATTAGAGCCGTTCCAAGGTATCAGATCAAATCCAGACAGGAAGTTATCACTTTCGATACTTTGCTTGACCAATTCGATAATATCTGGACTTCCGACGAGTTCATTAGAGTGTGGTGGTTCCCTTACACAGAAAGATGCGTTCTTTGGCGTGCTTCTAAGACGGACGAACCTATTTCTAAACCTAGAGAATCTTGGTACGGTACTACCACTGGTAGATTGTTCTATCAAAGTTTGCTCTGGATCTCCGTCCATTTATTCCCTAGACTCACTCCTTATGTTGAAAGATTTGTCTTTGGAAGACAGTACGGTACTACGGAAACCTACGGAAAAGGTGACATTGCCGTTCAAGAATCTGTCGAAGGTCTCAATATGGACTGTCTGTTCTCCCAATACGTCGATGAGTGGGCCGCTCCTCTCACCAACGGTCCTGAAATTATTCGCTCGCTTCATAAATCTATCGAAGAGGCAGCTGCCTCTGGTGAATATTTCGTTCATTCACCAATTGAAATCCGTTGTTCTAACACTACCTGCTCAAACTCTGTTTCACCACAGGATTTGAGTCAACGTACTGTCACCTCTCCTGGCCCAATCTATGGTAACCAACTTAAACCTTGGCTTGATAACACTCCAAAGCTTAAATGGGTTCCATTGGATAAGATCACCAACAGTCAACTCACCTTGTACATTAATGCCACCATGTATAGACCATTCTTCACGTCTGTGCCTATCAGAAAATGGTTCACCGTGTTTGAAAAGACGTTGGAAGCCGCAGGCGGTAAGCCTCACTGGGCAAAGAACTTTATTGGTTCTGAAGAAGCTGAAAGAGAAGCTGAAAATAGCGGTACCCGTAAGGATGCCGATATGGTTGGTTTCAAGAGTAAGATGTCTCAGTGGTATGGTGATGATTTGAAACAATGGCAAAGGGTTAGAAAGTCTGTTGATCCGGATGGAGTCTTCCTCAGTGGAATTCCTTGGGTTGAACGTAATGGAATTGTTGAACAATCCGAGATTGATCGTGTTAAACAGTGGCGTGCCGAAGCCACCGAGGACGATGAGGACGACGATGACGATGACGATGATGATGACGAGGATAAGAAGACTAGTAATTAAGGAGCTGCCATTGCATAACCAATGCACTTTTAGGTTTGATCTAATCCCTAAAAGACACGATCCTCTCCTCCCTACACCTCAAATATTCTATACATCCTACAAATATAAACACTTGAAAAATAAATTCTAATCCACCAGGCATCACTTGCTTCTTTTATCAGTTTATAGATGTTTAGGGCCGCTCAGAGTCCATTTTCAGCTCTTGATGGCAAGAAGCTGAAACCAAAGAGCTCCAATGGATCCAATAAGAAGCAGCCAACGTTGGCGGGACTGATGAAGGCAAAATCCAAGCCGTTTGTCCCCACCGGTAAGGAAAACATTGCATTGAAGAAGAAGCAGACCAATCCCGATGATCCTGCGATCAGATTGGCAAGGAAACGCGCCCAAGTACAAAAGGCAGCATCTTTTGCCGGAACAACAAGTTTCATGGATAAAGTAAAGGACACTACAGATCACAATGACGGGAAACCACTGTCTAATTTCAAGCATTCAAAACCATTGACCAAGCATATGTCATTCAGCTCTTCCAAAATGACGTCCTCGCATACAAGTGTCAAGCTTTCAGATACCAATTCGGCATCTAAGAGACAGCGGCCATTGTCTTTGGCCAAGCAGGTTGCCCCGTCGAAACGCAGACAACTGCCATGGATGCGGATCCGGTCTCAAGGTTCTGCAGGCCAGGTAAACAATCCTCGTAAACACGAACCGATCTCGTCTCAAGAAGATAATACCGCGTCGATGACATCGGGAGGCCTGTCTGAAGAACAATCGAAAGTTATAGAGGCAATTATGTTCGGACATAAGAACGTATTCTTTACAGGTTCCGCAGGTACAGGTAAGTCATACCTGCTCAAAACTATTATTAGACGACTGCGCACTAGATATGGTCCATCTGCTGTGGCAGTCACCGCGTCGACAGGTTTGGCAGCCACTAATATAGATGGTACTACCATAAACAGGTTTGCCGGAATCGGATTGGGCGTGGAGTCGACCATGTCATTAGTTGGTAAGATTCGTCATTCCAGAATCTCTACAGATAGATGGAAAAGTGTGAGGTATTTAATCATGGATGAAGTGTCTATGGTGGATGCAAGTTTGTTCACAAAATTGAACGAGATTGCTAAAGTGATCCGTGACAATGAGAAACCGTTTGGAGGCATTCAATTGATTCTCACTGGTGATTTTTTCCAATTACCACCAGTGGCCAGGTCTGGCAGTGTTGCCAACTTCTGTTTCAACTGCCCGGCATGGAACGAGTGTATTCAAGAGACTTATCTGTTGACCAAGATCTTCCGTCAAAGTGGCGATTCAGAACTTATAGATATGCTGAACGCGCTTAGATTGGGTCAGATCACTCCACATATCAGACAGAAGTTTAAAGAGCTTGAGAGACCGCTGCAGTACGAAGATGGAATCCTCCCCACCGAGCTATATCCAACTAGAGATGAGGTGGAAAGAGCCAACAGTACGAGACTGGCATCAATTCCAGGAGATGAAGTTGTATTCTATGCCAAAGATTCGTATGGGCCTCAGATGGCGGGTGCAGGACAACGACCACCTCCTTACTTAGAAAATCAACTTAATGCATTGATGTGTGCAAAAGTGTTGAGATTGAAAGAAGGAGCACAGGTGATGAACATTAAGAACAGTGTCGACGATACCACTATAGTCAATGGTACCATCGGTAAAGTTATGTGCTTCACTACAGGCGAACTCTGGGCATACTACTGCTCTAAAGTGAACGAATTTGAGCGTCTTTTATTCTTACCTCTGTTGGTGTATGCATCCAAGTTTATCGGTAACAGCGAAGACTCCGTTGATCTAGATCATAAACTATACGAGGAGCTTGTCGCCAGTAATCGAACGGTGCTGAATAAAGTTGACCTGTTACCGGATCTAATACGTCGTGCCAAACATCAAAGGAACAGGCAGGTCTTACCGTTGGTGAAGTTTACAGTGAACTCTATCGATGGATACAGGTTGAAATTTATCGAACCTATGGACTTCATCTGTGAGGGACGTTCAGACGTTGTCAGAACACAGCTTCCAATCATCCTGTCATGGGCGTTATCGATTCACAAGTCACAGGGTCAAACATTGAGCCGTGTCAGAGTCGACCTTACCCGAGTCTTTGAAAAAGGTCAAGTCTACGTTGCACTCAGTCGTTGTGTCAGCACTGCCGGCTTGGAGATTGTCAAGTTCGATGAGTCCAAGATCCAAGTGCGTAAAGACGTTGTAAAGTTCTATTCGAAGATCGAAAAGCTCAACTCCAAACATTACGGCACCCCTAAGTCATTATTATAGAACCCCCAATGCATTTCAATATTTAAAGCTCCCCCATCTCAAAATCAAAATCTTAACCTTTTTCGTATCACTTTGTATGTGGGTCATATATTTCCCTGCCAATGGAGATATAGGCAGTGAAAACGTTGCAAGTTTGCTTGATGAAACGCATTCGTATACAATTGGCCGGTCTACGAAGTCTGACTTCTACACGGACCTTAAAAAGGTCTCCAAGACGCAATTTGTCATAACTTTTAAAGATCATAACCTGCAGCTTGATAACTGCGGCAAGGGATTGTTCGATTTGGATGGGGATCCACTGCCAAACGGGAAGACAAGATCACTGATGAAGAAACAAGGTGGATCTTGTAAGTATGTACTGGCGGCACATTCTGGTTTCAAGTTCGAACTGCACTATAAATCGTTTGTGATCGGAGATCAGGCAGTTGCAGATGAGTTGGTGTCAGTGGGATTCCCGGCTCAGTACTCTTCAGATTGTGAGAGCTGGACGGAATTCTATGTCACTGAAGATATTACACTTGAGGAAGTGTCAAAGTTAAGCAATCCACAGATTGAACTGATTGACAGGAGTTACATTATGGCTCTTGAACGAGTGGATGAGTTGAAAGATTCAAAGAAGCCGTGGCCTCGCTACGAATCTTTAACAGTATACACAGCTGAGGAATTACCACAATTACGAGGAATTATCCAATTGGAACCATATAGAGGCCAAGAGACTGGGTACTTGTGGAGCTCAGACGCTCCATCGGAGTTTAAAGGACTACTGGTTTCAGGTGATACTAAAGTGTATGATTTATTAAGAGGTAATGCTGGAGAACGTCCAAAGAAACGCCGGAAGCGTGCTGCAGTGATTGCTCAATTACAAACTATGGATGATTATCCAATGGATGATTTTGAAGTTATTAAAGCCGAGCCAGATGAGCCCCCCGAGCCAGAGGAGACTGCAATGGAGGTTGACGAGTCCAAGAAACCAGAACAGGATCCGAAAGAAGAACCTATCGCTGTAAAACCCACCACCGAACTACCCTTCGAAGAAGCGGTTAAAACCACATTCACAAAAGTATCACTAAGTGATATCGAAGAACTGGGGGCAGAGAACGCTGATGATAACGATCATTTGGTGCATGCTTTCAGAAAAGTGAAACAATCCAAGCAGCAAGATGCAGACGACCAGGGAATGCCAGTTGACGATGACTCTACCATTCCAGTGGCAGCTAAAGTGACCAAATTTAAAGTTGACACCCAAGAGTTCCGCCCACGAGAATACGTTGCAGCTGTCAGAGGTTTCATGTCTAACACAGACTGGGATAACCGTAAGGACTATTCACGATTCCGTAAAGTGCCATTACCTGAGGGTAATCCTGTCACTGATGGTACAGTTAAGGGAATCAAGATGAAACTGGCAACGTATCAATCGGATACCCATCACGGCAAGTATAGTTTGACGGCTGCGGAAAGAGACATGCTGAACTTCAATGAAGGAATCAACGAACTTGATGCGGAATTCGACTCCTTAAAACCACGGAAACGGTCTGCACCTGTTGCTCGTAAAAGCAGATCCAGGTCCTCTGCTAGGAGTCAGGCGCTGTTCGTTGAGGATTCAGAAGACGATGAACCATCATTCAGTGTTTCCAAGAGAACGGCAAAAGCGAAGAAAAATACACCTCCAAGAAGAGAATATGATGACGATGATGATGATGACGATGATGACCTACCTGTTTTCAGAAGTAGGCGGTCTTAGCGCTGTCTCTGTCTCTTCCACTTATACACCACCTTTCCGTTCTTACCAATCATCTTCTTCTTCGAACCTTTCTTCATAAGTTCTCGTTGAAGATTTAACTCATCGTTCAATCCACGCAGCTTCTTCTCTCTTTCGATATGCTCTTTCAAAGCGGCCAACCGCTTCAATTTGCTGATATCTCTCTCGGCTTTGGCATCGTCAGCACTATCAGCTTCTGGCACTATGGTTTCATCTCCATCTCCAATCAGCTGTTTCCGTCTCAATCTGTTTTCCTTCTGATACAGCAATGACTTGTCAGTATCAAAATACTTGACGGGATCGAACTGTTCCAGTTGCTCCTCAGAATCAACAAACACTGTATGCTTTCCTGAACCTTCAAACAGTTCTCCACTGTTCATCTCCTTTTCAATCATCTTGGCTTCCCGCTGCGCAACGGTTGACAAGTATCCTGCATCCTGCGTCTTTAACAATTGAATTTCTTCATGCGACAATGGAGCAGATGAATCTCTTTTAGTGATCAGAATACCATTGTCGTCCGTTTCCTTTCTAGTCATTGCATGATAGTACTCATCTTCGTTATAATCTCTGGCTTTACCTTTAAGGACTTTGATTTGTGCTTGTTTCTTATGGAAATCCGCTGCACGGAGTTTATAATCTTTCTTCTTTTCTAACAATCCATACTTCTTACGCTTTTGCGGTTGTGCACGTTCTCTGTGTTGCTTCTTTTGCACATCATGTGTAAATCCTCCCATCTTTTAATGTAGTGTCTATATTGATAGGATTTTTTTAAAATTTTTTTTACACTCTAATTCACATTTTTTCTGTTTTTCCCCTTCCCTTAAGTTATTTTAAATCCTTAACTATCATACAGTTTCTTCCATAGATGGGTGATGGACTCACCTTTCCACAGGCAATCTCCATTGCCAGGGTAGGAAGGCGACATATGGCGATCAAAACACAGGAGCCGAGAACGACATTGTCACAATTGACCACTCTATTGACAAGATCCGGGTTCAATAACTGTGATCTACAATCTATCGTGGTTGATGCTGACACGGAGTTTGCAAGTTTTATAAAACAATTGCGGTTTGTCAACTGCAATATCGAGCCAAATGTCTTGATGTTGACCAATGCTGAAGAGACTAGTATTGACTTTCAAAAGTCTTTACATTCGTTCATAGTTACTGGGACGGTAAATCTGGATGGCCAGACTTACAGATGGACCCATGATACATCGATAGTGTTTATTGGGAATACGAAGAATGGGATAAAAAAGCCACTCTTGAATGATATATGGTTTGAATATACGGCGGAGTCTGTACGCAAGTTGCCATCGCCAACCAATTCGTTCCCATGTGCACATTCACCTAACAGGGACTCGGATACTCTTGCAAACTTGGATTCGACTAGAGCTAAAGTTGAATCGGTGAGAATGACACGTGAAATCAAGACTTACATTTACGACATGATCATATTCATGAGAACAAGCAGGTTCGTCATTGGTGGAGTGCCTACATTTATGTTTAAAAACTACCTTGAATTTGTCCGATCGTTAGCTGCAGTTATGGACTATAAATATGTTGTACCTGAAATGGTACAGATTGCAGCGTACCAACTGTTCCCGATTCATATCACTTTACTTACTAACCCATACGATGAACCTTCGGTGCACTATAGTGGAGACCCGCATTTGGCTGAACAGATCATCTCACACATAGACTCTCATATAGTGGTCGAGGATGTTTTACGCAGAGTGCAGCCGCCGGTTTAAAGCTGTACACATGTATATCTTTTTTATATTTGCTAAACACTATTTGAACACAACCTTCCAGAACTTGAGGCAAGAGTCAGCTCCAGCACTCACGGCAGTATCGTCATCTATCCAACCAACAGAACTGATACCTCCCTTATGGGTATTATGGATCTGAACTTTTCTGGCAGGTTTAGAGACAGAGTATGTGATGAGATCTGTATCCAATGATCCAGCAATCACATGGTCATTATCGCTATGCCATGCAATGCCGGTGATACTGGAAGTATGGAACGACCACCGAGATGTGACCAATTGTGCCTCTTCCAAGTCGATAAGGAAAATCTTACCAGTGGAGTCACCAACGGCAATGTACTTTTCGTTCGGAGAGACTGAGATCAACGATGGTTTGGCTCGAAGAGTAGGTAAGGACTTGGAGACGGCTTCCAATGAAAGATCATACACGTTCAACTTGAAAGCAGTAGAATCGGCAACAACAACATACTTCGAAGTGAGGGCCACAGCGCTCGGTGTGTAGTTCAACTTGATGGTCTTGATTGGCTTACCAGTAGAATCATAAAGTCCTAAGTTCGTCTCAGAGATTACTGCGAACGAATCATCATTTGAAGCAATCTGAATTGGTTGTTCATCAAGGGAGACAATTGTAGCCAGTTCATCATCGGACAACTTCTTAACCTTGTCATCCCAACCAGCTGAAACAATACCGGAACCAAGGGGTTTAATTCCAACCACAAGGTTTGTGTGTGGGTCTCCTCCCACGAGCGATCCAACCTTCTTGTTAATATCCCATGACAAGATTCTTCCATCGTAACTACCAGAGTAGAGCTTGGATTTGGTCGAATCAAGTGCAGTGATCGATTTTTGATGTCCATAGACGGTCTTCACTGGAGACTCAGAAGAATCATCAAAGTAGTACAAATCTCCCGACAATGTTAATGCAATGACATAATCCTTGGTACGAACGACACCAAGAATATGGTTAGGAACGGATTTCTCCAACTTCCAAGTCTTCAAATTGGATCCATCGTCGGCAGACCAAAGTTTGACCGTGGAATCGGCAGAGCAAGTGACAAACGATTTCTCGTCGTACCAATCAACAGCAAAGATTCCACCTTCATGCGCATTCGTGATAATCGACACTTTGTCACCGGTTTTACCCTCATACACAACAATTGAACGGTCGGCACCAACAGACACAATCGACTCACCGGATGGAGAAAACTTGACGTCTCTAACAAAGTTTGTGTGATGGCCACGTTCAGATTTGGCAAACTTGAATGGTGGACCTTGCAAGAACACCAATCCGGCATCATCAGACACAGTCACAGCTCTATATGGTCTGACAGGACGAATCGATGCAGCATTGACCTGTGAGGTGTGTCCAGAGATTTCGCCAACAGTGTTTCCGGTGTCAAACGTGAAACAATGTCCGAATCTCTCCTTACCATCACCGACGGCGATGATTCTCTTCGAATCGGCATCCCAGGCGATCGCGTTGATACGGCCACTAATCACGGGGAATTCACCTTTCTCGATCAGATCTTCCGATGCACAGTCCCAAACTCTCACGATACCACTTTCGTCACCAGATGCAACATAGTAACCGCTTGGAGAGAATGTTGCCACAGTAGTTGTAGCATTGTGGCCCGTGTATTGAACTGCATCAGATGGATCGCTCACTGATCGAAGAAAGATCGACTTTCCGCTGGCGTATGCTATTCTATCCGTCCTCTTGTCGTATGACAGATGCACTCCGGTACCACGGGTCGTGGTTGGATTTGCAGGAATCACAAGTGTACGTTCAATGGACATTGGTTGTTGGAAAGAAACAAGTGATGGTTAGCGGGGAGGAATTTATTCTCGTTAGAAGGGACTTGAAATATTTATTTAATTGGGCCAGGTGAAGCTCATCCAAGAAGGTCTGCAAGGGTCATTGGAGGTTCTTTGGCAGCCGAATCTTCCTGTTTGATTGTTGTTTCATGGGTCTCCGAAACGACCTTCTCAATGTCATATAGTTTCTTCATACGTGCTTTCAGTTCTAGGAATTTAGGCCCTAGTTTAGCATCGTCATACAGCTCTGGAACGAACTGGTTCCGTCCTTCCAAATTAGTCTCGTCTTTCAATCCAGTGAAGAAGTTCTCAAAGAAAGTTTCACCCTTAGCCTTCTCCTTCTCGACCATATCGTACAAGGTATCACCTTCTTCAGCCATATTAACAAAATAATGGTATATCTGTCGAAGAGTATACGGAAGATAGTGCAGTCGAGGAGAATTCAACGACAGAAGTTTGCGAGTAACAGAGTCGAATGTCCGTGGCACAGAATCCTCCGCCAACCCACTATACCATGGTGCAGGTAATGTATCGATGCTGTTCAACTCCACGTAATCACGCTCGTTAGATGCCGCATGCTTATCCTCGTCGTTCAATTTGTCCAGATCTAAGCTATCCACGAACTCATCCATTACATCGACCATCTCATCGGTAGGGAACTGTTCGCCATCTTTAGCAGAATCACCTGTGAGCTTACCAAACATAGGAAGCTTCTCATCCTCTTTGAAAAACAGTTTCACCATAGTCAATGCAAAGTAATGCTTTGGTTCGTCTTCATCTTCATCATCTAGTTGACGTTTACGGTTCTCTTCTGCTTGAACTTTAGTACGTTCAGTGATCAACACTTTCGGAATCAAAGCTGCAACAATACATGGACGCTTAGGTCTTTGAACCACACGTGCAATAGCAACAGTCTTGTTCAGGATCATGGCTTGAACCATCGAGTTTAATGCAACTAAATCGCGTGAAGAGGATTCCCTGTTAGGAATTAGTAAAACGGTTTCACCCCGATAGAACCAAGGTGGGATACTCTTCTGACGCACAAATTGCAAGATATCCATACCACTATATGTTGGAATCTCTAACTGCTGTTCCAAAGCGTGAGTCGCGGGAATGATCGACGATCCATATCGATATCCTCGTTGGATCTCGTTATCTTGAACAGCTTTAGTCTCTGGATCATCATCATCATCGCCATCGTCACCACTGGCTTGCTTCCCATCTTCCTTACCAACGTACACAAAATGCTCACGGATCTGACTCACGGGGTATGTGGTGTAGTTACCACCTTCCATCTTGACTCCGATGTCTTGTGACATCGTCAACGTTTCGGACTTAGTAAGTGGATATCCTTCAGCAATAAAGTTCACAGATATTGGGTCAGTGACAGGATTGTAGTTTGGAATATATTCCGAAGTATCTGCCACGGTACGAATATCGCTCAAAGTATCGCGTTTCTCAATAGAATCGATGTCACAACATAGTCGAATTGGTCCACGGAACACGGCCGTAGGCGCAACGAATTTAGGTGGCTCTTTACGCCAATCATTCACAAATTTCTTAGCCTCCGTAATAGGTTCCAAAAACGACTTACTAGACCTGCTTGTACTGTCACCCATCTTCAATGTGGAGATCACTTCACCAAAATTGCGCAAATTGTCATCAAACGCTGCAGAATCAACACCTTCCACTAGCGGCAAGTACACTATACCTAGTAGGACGTCAAAGTTCTTCACCAATTGACAGATAGGTTGAACCAACCCAGACCATTCACTTTTGGATCGCATGTTACTCACCAACACAATCGAATACCGCTGGGTGGACTTCTTCACTTTCCCTGCCTTATCCTGTATATGTTGTAATGCCACTGCCAAAGACCGTGGAAGGTCAACTTCTTGCTGAAGCACTTCTTCCTTGTTGACACCTGTTTTCTCGCGCATTTCAATCAGTTCTTCCCATCCATACAACTTAGGAGGCTCGATCACACACCTCAACCATTCATCCTTCGATCGATCATTCATTGGATTTCCTGTCTCAGTATCATGGATCCGAACAAGGCCAACCTTATCCTTCTTTTTGCCACGGTATATCTTCGACACGATGATATCAATTAGATATTCACGTGCCTCATCGAATTGAGTCTCCATACACGGAGATTCGTCTAGGATTAGGTACGTTGAATCCATATTCAAATGCCCTTGCCAAGAGAAAGCGTGTGGTATAAATAGGAGAGAAATTAAATCCGGGGTAACTTAATCCTTTAAGCATCACTATTTCTTCTTGAAGGATGATGAGAGCAGGAATGATGCGGAGGTTTATTTCCTCCAATAGGCTGCGTCCGGTACCAGTTCCAAACATTCGAGCCAGATGGTACTCTGGAACTGTGTACCAAGGACAGCCTCCCAATACCAGCGATCAATACACAGAGTACATGAAACGTCAAGCCAGCAAGAAGAAGTGGGGTTCGTACGTTCGAAAGACCGCCTTGGGGATTGTCACTTTTGGTATGATCATGGTAATCTGGCAACCATGGAACCAGTATTCGAAAGAGGTAAGTTTCTTCTTGAGAAAGGCAATTTGGGCCGAGCAAACACAGTCTGAAGATCTCCCAAAGGCTGCCGATTACTATCAAAAGGCAATTGATCAATTAAACAAGGAAGGTATGGATCAATTGGACATCCGATACACTGGAGTAGTTCTATGTTTGGCGAATGTGTTAGATAAGATGGGTCGGATCGATGATGAAAGAGAAGTGTATGAACGTGTCAATGACTTCCTATTCCCTAACTTGGTAAACGGTAATGTCCCCGATAAGGAGAAGGACATCTTAGTGGATCGAGATCTGATGGTTGCCACGAGGTTGGTGGTGATTGCAGATAAGGCTCGTATAACCAGAGCTTTGGATGAACTACAGCAACGACTGTACCTATGCGAAGACCGTATCAGGGAAGACTGGCCGTTCTTAGCAGACACTGGCGGGAATATGAACATCGACGATGTTATTGACATAGACAACGAAGGCTGGTCTGTTCAAGCTCGTCGACAGAAGAGGAATTTTGTTGCCAACCATTTCTCTGACAAGGCACGACAGTTCTTGGATGGATGGAACCCTGAATGGCCATATTTCATGGAGAATCTGGTGAGGGCCAGAGATCTGTATGCTATGGCCAATGTGTCAAAGAAACCAGACATGGCTATCGAGTTGTTCCGATCAAATATCATCACAGAACAACTGATGGGCAAGTACCCTATCTACTTAGGTACTGCCATCTCCAACCTTGGTGCGGCATACTATATGAAGAGCGAAGGACATCAGTTACATGCGTCAACGTTAAAACAATTGCTCAAGACTGAAACTGATGATAATAAGAAGTTGGATTTGGAGATGTATTTAAAGAAGGAGCAAACTGATCAAGAAAAGGCATTGAGTGATAGCGAGCACATATACCAAAAGCTGCTGACTAGAATGGGTGGTGTCGATAAGGCCTCTGGATCTGACAACCAGGAGTTTAAAGCCTGCTTGGGCATGGCATTATATTCACTTGGAGTGATCGAATTACACAGAGGCCACCGAAGTTTAAGTGAGCAGTATTTCACACAGTGTAAAGAGATCGCCATGAACAATGGGCTGACACAGATCATGGATAAGATCGAAGAGGAGGAAGATAAGTTGAACATGGAGAATGCCATGGTGGATCTTTCGAAATCAGTCCGGCAATAAGCAACGGGATCACTTACTATCTATCTACAATTTACTCCAAGTACAGTATCAAGTTATATTAAACGACCCTTACGAAATTTACGAAGAGGTCATCACCTGCCAGACACGGATCAAGTTATCAGTGTAACCGGAGAAGAGACTCTGTCCATCGGAAGACCAAGCGAGAGAGATACACTCTGGAGTCTTTCCACTAGCAACCTCAGGCTTGAGCTCATCTTGAAGAGATCTCTCTTGCAAGTTGAAAACCATGATGGAAGAGGAGGTGGCAGCGCAAAGCCAGAATCTGTTTGGAGAGACAGCCATAGCGTTGATCTCATTACCAGCGTTAAGTGTGTAAAGAACCTCCTTCGAAGAAAGGTCCCACAAGATGATCACACCGTCCTTACCACCGGAAGCACAAAGGGATCCATCTGGGGAGATAGTGATGCAGGAAATGTATCCGTTGTGGCCAACAAAGTCGGCAACCAAAGAACCATCTCTAAGGTCCCAGGTCTGTATGTTAGTAAAAAATGCTCAATAAAAAAAAAATAATGTCGATTATAGGACCAGCCTATACCGCTTGCATGTACCAATAAACGGACGTTCAGCCATATCACCATCAGAGATCTTGGTGTTAAAATGTCTCATCCCAGTCATAGACCAGTCTGAAGTAGCAAATATGGTTGATACATCACCTGATGAGTTGCTGAACATGCCAATGTTAAAGAGAACAATGCAAGCGATATTTGAAAAATCCTGTAATAGAGTGTTAGTAAACTTACCTTAACAACCTTATCCCAACCACCGGAGAAGACGATAGCCTCGTCGTTTGGAGAGCACTTGACGGTAGAAACCCAGTCAGAGTGTCCTTGGAGAGTCTCGATACACTTTCCAGCAACGTTCCAAACCTTAACGGTCTTGTCTCTGGAGGCAGAAACAAACTGTCTAACAGAGTTAGAGATAGAAACGGAAAGGACGTCACTGTCGTGACCGACAAATCTAACAACGGTCTCACCGGTTTCCAACTTCCAAAGTCTCAAAGTGTGATCCCAGGAAGAGGAAATAGCGTACTTTCCATCTGGGGCAAGAGCACAGTCAGAAACAATGTGAGAGTGTCCCTTAAGAGCTCTCTTGGCAACTCCGTAGTTGTTCTCATCTCTGGTCAACTGCCAAACAATCAAAGTGTTATCTCTCGAAGCAGAGAGAAGAAGATCTGGGTTGGCATTGGTGGTAGCCAACGATGTCACCCAACCGTTGTGGCCCTCAAGGGTGCCTCTCAAAACCAAAACTTCAACAGAGTTAGACATTCTCGATGTGTTAATGATGGTTCAAGATTGAAAAATTTCTCTGAATATTCAAGTAAATGTAGTCGTCACGTTTGAAATTTTTCACAGGGTTAGAGGCGGTCGAGTCACGTGTGATTAGGGAGGGCACGGCAAGATATATATTATGTAAGTCATTATGTAAGTGGGCCCCCACCTTCACTTCACCCTCCTTAAATTTCAGTTTTCTACTGACACACAGTGTTTCTTCTACACAATGGCCAGAGATTTGACATACGTGAAGGAACGGTTGGATTCCTTGTACTCAATTGACAAGAGAATTGTGTCGTTCCTCTCTAACATGTCTGAGGCTGTTGGAGATCTACAATTGGCCAAGAAGGCCGACGATCATCAAGCATTATCTAAATTTAAAGAGAGTGTCTCCAAATGTTATAGCGATCTAAGTGATACAGCGGTTCATTTAAGACGTGAAGTGAAGTATTTGGACGATCGATTGAGTGGATTCTCGAAAGCGGAAGACTTCACCTTGTTACCGGTCGAGATCAACAAGAAGGCTACATGGGTCAACGAAGATAAGATTTGGTCTGAAGCATCGGGACTTCCTCAAGTTGAACCAATAGCAAAACCGGTTGAAGTGAAGGAAGAGATCCTTCGAGTTCCTACAACAGACACGAATCCGATCAGTCCTGTTCAAACAAAGGAGGAGACTGCAGCTAACGAGCAAGTGGAAAAAACTAACGAGACTGCTCCAGAGACAGAAACTGTCGTTAAGCAAGAATCTGAAGGTGATGGTGGCATTACCAAGACAGAACAGGTTGAAAATCCACCTACAGCTACAGAAGGTGCCGAGTTATCGACGGCAAATGCCGATTTTGATGTTCTAATGGAAGATGCTTAGTTATTGTGGGATAACCATATCATATCATAGATCATTTCTTATATAAAGCGCACGCACCGATCATGACACCGATGCCAAGTATCAATATACTTTTAACCAGTTCGAATGTAGATATGACCGGCAATGATGGAACCCACGACAGCGATTCCATAGTGTTGATTTTAGAGTCACTGTATGGAGGATTACGAGTACTGATGAGAGTGTCCGCCCAATATGGTTGTTGTAACGTAGTACGGTCATGAGTGAACGTTTCAAGCGTATACTGACCATGGTATCTTCCATATCCAGACTTTCCAATACCTCCAAACGGCATCACAAAACAACCTGCTTGCATCATCACTTCGTTAATACACAGACCTCCAGATCGAATAGTCTTGATCGCATCCTGTTCTTTCTTATCATCACTGAATATATACACTGCCAGTGGTGTATCGTGGTTTGTCTTAACTCCTGAAATAGCACCATCGAGCTTCTTGTACTTGATGATCGGCAATATTGGTCCAAAGAGTTCGTCCTTCATCAATGCATCGTCAAATGTTACACCTGTCACAATAGTTGGAGCGATGAACCTGGAAGCAACATCCGTTTCACCTCCCAGTATGATCTTACCCTTGGTATCTTTCAAGTAGCCAGTCAATCTCTTGAATGAAGTGTCGTCGATAATATGGGTATAATCTGTCTCCTTATCAATATTAGGAAAGAACTCTTCGTACACTTGTTTGATGAGGTCAATGGTCTTATCATATATGGATTCGTCCACTAACAGATAGTCCGGAGCAACACATGTCTGACCTGCATTGGTGAATTTTCCCCACATGATTCTCTTGACAGCCTTGGGCAAGTTGGAGCTCCTAGGTGTAAGGAACACTGGCGATTTACCACCCAGTTCTAACACGGTTGGAGTCAAATACTTAGCCGCAGCCTCCATGACGATCTTTCCGACTTTACCAGATCCAGTGAAGAAGATCTTATCGAATTCAATTCTCAGCAGTTCTTTGTTCTCTGCAAGGCCACCGTTGATCACTGCCAATCTGGATAAATCCACAGCTTCAACGAGAGTCCTAGTTAACTCCAAGGAGAATTCAGGACACTTATCGTAGGGCAATTTCAACACCACATTGTTACCAGTTGCCAAAGCACCAATGACAGGACTGATACTCAAGATCAATGGATAGTTGAAAGGACACACGATCAAAACTGTACCCAATGCGATCCTTTCACTCTTCATATTTAAAGTAGAGAATTGAACCGGTTTTTCGCCTGGTGACAAAGTCTTATGGACCTCGCCAAGGTGTTTAATGGTATGATCAATCTCTCCCAATGCACATAGATACTCTGCAATCATAGTCTCCTGTTTAGATCTATGGAAATCTTTGAACAATGCGTCGCAAAGTCCATCTTTATGCTTAATCAGTGATGCCTTGATTGCCTCGAGTAGCAACCGTTCAGTACGAATTGACTTCACAGGATGTTCCAAGAAGTCTCGTTTCAAAACATTGACTGCAGGCTCAATGTCCTTAACAGACGGGTTCAGATTATCCAACGTTGCCATCGCAAATAGATTGTAATCCTTTCCGGTAAGAAGAGGAAGTGATGATTAGAAGGTTAAAAAAAGTTTGAGGTCCAGATTTGCTTAAAAGGACTTAGGACTTAAAAGACTTAACTCCGTGAGCAAGCAAACAATCATTCTACAATGAACTACATACAACAATTTAATCAGCGCGTTTATTGGATATCAAATTCGTTGTTCAACCTCTGTGCCTCCATCTCGATGTCTTCCTTGCCAAGCTTTTTGTACTTGGAGAACCAACTATTGTGCTTGACGAACACGGAAATACCGAATCCAAGAACACCGACAATGAGAGACGTGATGACCACGGCTATGATGAATTGAGCAAAGTCTCCAACAGACATCTTCTCTTGAGAATCGGCTTTGTTGCTCTTTCCGGTAGGAAGAGGATGTGCCAATTTACGTAAAGTGTTCTTCAAATACTTGTCAAAGGATCGGATAGAACCATCATCATGAGCTCCTTTACCACTAACTTTGATGGCGAATAACTTGTTAGGCTTCAAAAGAGCGTGTTCCAAAGCGGATGGCATATGACACTCGTCACGAGCGTCCTCGGTTCTCACAAACTTCCCGTTCTTATAGTAATGGTACTGACTCTCAGTTTTCGAAGGTTCGATGATGAAATAACCATCTTCAGTCTCCTTATCAGCATCGATGTCTTCACCACCGTTATCCTTGTCCAGTCCGCATCCACTCGACATCTCATCAATAATACCGTCCTCGGCAACATCGGCCTGCGATGGATTCAAGTTAAACAGATGCTCTTGCACTTTCAATCGGTATATGTCTCCATTGAACTTGTGTTCTTTCACCATCATGAGCAAACTACCAATCTCATATTCCGATTTACCTGTCTTTTCATCCTTTCCTTTACCAATACCTTCTTCAGCCAGCCCATACTCTTTAAGATCGTCAACTAAATATGTAGATAGGACAGCTGATAGATCACCTTCCTCATACGAATCAATAGAGATTGGATCTGACTTGAACTTATGAATGGCCGGAATACTCACTTCGGCCAGACAGACACTCAAAAGTGTCAAATACCGCGTAAATAGCATGGTTCTTAGGGAGAAAGATGTGATGAGTAGATGGGAAAGATAATGCGGGGCCTGAAAAAGAAGCTTAATTTAACCGCGAGCAAATATCTACCCCGATAGTCCAAATCCCGAAGGGGTCGGCCGAACTAGAGTGAAGCGACCTTACGTAAAATAGAGGATTACATGTAGTACTGATTAATACGGTTATTATATGTGTTTATGTCTATGGATATGTAGTAAAGTCGAACATTCTGAATCACATCAAATCGTAGTCATCCAGCTTGTTCTTGTACTTGAGAACGTTCTTCTTGATCTTACTGCTATCGACCCACGTCAAATAGTCTTCCATATTGCGTGTAACCAAATAGGCAGGATCCGTAATTAATTCCGGTCCCACACGAACATGACCTTGTTCCACAAACTTGACAGCATCTCCAACTGTCTCAGCCATCTTTAACCTTTGCATCACAACGGCAATCCTTCTGCGACAGAACGCACTCACTGTAACTTTATTCTCCAAATCAGACACTTTGGATGCTGTAGACAACACACCCATCTTGTACAACTTATCCAACAAAGCCTGCTCATGCTTGACTCTGAATGGATCTTCTGCAGAAAGCAACGCCAACTTTCTAGCAAGCTGTCTTATCTCTCCACATAGTCTATTATATTTATGATAGTCCTCTCTGTTCTCAATATGATACGTTCTCATCACTTCAGCATCCCGATGGCCCTTATCCTGCTTCCAATCCAGGAAGCTATGCTTCTTCAGCAACTTCTTCTCATGATACTTCAACTGACGTGGCATCTTGTGGCAAGAAGAGACTAATGGTACAAACTTGTAAAAGAATATTTCAGCTTAATTTTTTTTTTCTTTCTCAAATATTTTTTCACTCCTCAACTTTTCACTTCTCACTGGTAAATTTTTCACCTCTCCTCGTCAACCACAACTTCTTCTTCCAGCATGCAGGCTTCACGTTTGTTGAAGAACGGACTCTCAATGGGGTTGTTGGGCCGGTCTTACTTGCCCACAACGAGAGCATTTCATACATCGGTTCCAATGTTGTCGCACATTGGTTCCACCCCGGTGTTTCTATCTCCAGATGTTAAGATTGAAACCATCGACTTCTTGATTCCAAAAGTGATACCAAAGGGTAAAAACTCGATCCGTCTTAACAGAATCCTTACAATCAAGGGACCAAACGGTATGGTCGACATCGATTTGCCAGATTTCGTCTCTTTGAGTGAAACCGAGGGTCATCTTTCGGTCTCTGTCGCCAAACCTAACGTTCGTACTCAACGTGCACTCTGGGGTACAACGAGATCTCTCATAAACAACGCTATCATCGGTGTCACCGAAGGCCATACTAGTGTGTTAAGATTCAAAGGTACCGGTTACAGAGTGATGCTCGATAAAGATGAAAATGGAGTGGAAAGTGTCAAGATGAAGATTGGTAAATGTAATCTTCAAGGATTGCCAATTCCTCAAGGTATCAAATGTTCGGTTCCAACTACAACTTTGCTTGTCTTAGAAGGATGTGATAAGCAGAAGTTGAATCTATTTGCCGGACAACTTAGAAACATGCATCCTCCTGAACCTTACAAAGGTAAAGGTATCTATATGAACGACGAGAAGGTTAAGTTGAAGACTAAGAAGGTGAAATGATTAATATGTCTGTATCTGTATATAGTGATAGATTGATGAATCGAATAATGTAAATTATTTTTTTATCAAAAACCTTCATCAGTTCTTAGACACTCTTCATGAACTTCCTATTACTGTCATTGTAACTTCCTATACTATCCTATTACACTTTGTACCATTCGTTCTTACGTCACCCCGCTCCTCCTCCTCCTCCTCCTCCTCCTCCTCCCCTCACCAATCCTTTCCCTTTCCACCTCTGCACCATCCTCAAAATTTCCTCCCTTTTTTTTTCTGCCCAGTGGCGTTAAACCTCTCCTTTGATCCTAATTGTTTCATCTCTCCCCTCCAAGTATATCTGCTTCTTCCTTCTTGTGACGGATCCACCAGTGGCTACAGTTTTAAAAGAGGCGCACTAATAATAGTATGGATTTAAGGGTGGGTAGAAAGTATCGCATAGGTCGTAAGATCGGTTCTGGTTCCTTCGGTGACATCTACCTTGGTACCAACATCATCTCCGGTGAGGAGGTTGCAATAAAATTGGAAAACATTCGTGCTAAGCATCCTCAGTTAGAATATGAGGCCAAAGTTTATAAGGCACTCTGTGGCGGAGTCGGGATCCCCTTTGTCCGCTGGTTCGGTACAGAATGTGACTATAATGCTATGGTTATCGATCTTTTAGGTCCCTCTTTAGAAGATCTCTTTAACTACTGTGACCGGAAGTTTACTTACAAAACCGTTTTATTGCTCGCAGATCAACTTCTCTGTCGAATCGAATTCATTCATGCTAGATCATTCATTCATCGTGATATCAAACCTGACAACTTCTTAATGGGCATTGGTAAGAAAGGTTCTCAAGTTAACGTTATTGATTTCGGTCTAGCCAAGAAATATAGAGATCCACGTACCTACGTTCATATCCCATACCGTGAGAATAAAAATCTTACTGGAACTGCACGGTATGCCTCTATCAATACACATCTCGGCATTGAACAATCTAGAAGAGATGATTTAGAATCTCTGGGTTATGTTCTTATCTACTTCTGCAGAGGTTCTTTACCTTGGCAGGGTTTGAAGGCTGCTACTAAACGTCAGAAGTACGATCGTATTTTAGAGAAAAAAATGTCGACGCCTGCTGAAGTTTTAGCAAGAGGCTTGCCTATAGAGTTCACTCATTACCTAAACTATGTCAGATCTCTTCGTTTTGAAGATAAGCCTGACTACATGTACTTGCGCAGACTTTTCCGTGATCTATTCACTCGTGAACACTATGTTTATGACTACATTTTCGATTGGACCGTCTTCAAATATAAATCACAGCAAAAGCAGCAGCAACAACAACAACAACAACAACAACAACAACAACAAAAAATAGCTCAAGGACCTGCTGATGAGGCAGGTGAAAAGACTCAGCAGGCACAGACAGAGGCGCAAGCACAATTACGAGCACAAGCGCAGGCACGGGCACAAGCGCAAGCACGGGCACAAGCGCAGGCCCGGGCACAAACTGCTCAAGCTGCTCAGCATCAACAGTATTACCAAGGATCACCTGGTGCTCCTGCTCCTGCTCCTACCCCTGCACCTGCCGTCTCCACCAACGTTAAGCCATTACTCCAGCAACAGCAGCAATCATCGACCGCACAAAGAGTCCCAGACCCATCAGCTGAGTATAGAACCATTCAACAAGAATCAGAGCAGCGTTACTACAATGAACTGCAAAGGAGGACAGCTGAGCAGCAACAAGGATCGACACCCGCACAAAAGTCTAATATAAATCCTACATGGCTATAGTGTCGATTTTATAGTTCGTCAATAATAATTGCAATTGGTTAGAAGTTATTATGTAGTATAGATTACGTAGTACCGTCCGGTGGTAATACAAACTCTCCATTCGGGTGCAGTATTGCAGCTTTAGTGTATGCACTTCGCTTGGATCCTGGGTTCTTATCTTCATCTGCAAGTTGAGCCACTCTCAAGTATAGATTGGCGGAGCCATGATCTGAGAATGTACTAAACTGTTGATGATCTGACATGATCTTTGGAATTGAAACAGAACTTTCTGGACCTCTATAGACCTCTATATCGTTGATCAACAGAGAATACTCAGGAGCACCGGTGTTATTCCAAGTGACGTATTGATCAGAATACTGGAGGAAGTTAGGTGGGTCTGGACGTCCTGCAGAATCGTCTCTAAGTAATGATAAGTCAGTCTCGGTTATTGATGCCATTCCCCAACGGCATATTCCGTTAACCACCAAGCCGACAAGTAAACCTTGGAACAGGTATGCAGTGAATCCCTTGGTTCTCGTTCCAGGTAAAAGTAATAATCCCAAAATGTAATGATGGATGCGTAAAGAGAGCGAATTGAACCTGGCAATGAATATCAGGAACAGGATGGTCAACAGATAGCCATACAAGTAAGTTCTAAACTTACCTGCTTTCCAGACATGGACTGTTTGAATGGCCAGGCAGCATGTAATCAAAGAAACGACAAACAGTGCAGCCAGTGCACCGCCTGGCATAGCCACTATATCTTTGATGGTGAACCTGTCCAAGGGAAGACGATCAAAAGTGACATTATTAAGCATTCCCAGCCAAAAAGCAGGGTACCATAGTAAAGCTTTGCACACCGGTGAAGATGGGTTGCCTAGAGTCCATGAAACAACGGTATTCCAGATAACGAAGAGCACAAAGCATAAAGGTAAGAATCTTTCGAATCCAAGAGATATTAGGTTTGGTAGAGCTTCCGGGTCGGTTGGATTGATGGTGACAGGAGGGTCGAAACTGAGTAAAACTGTCCAGAATCCTGATATACATGCTATCCAATACCCGATTTCACTTGGACATATATACATGACAGCGAGACCGAAGAGAATACTGGATGAAGCGACGAGGATTCTTGGATCTGTACAGTGTGTGCAAGAATACGACGGAAGTTTGAGGAAATCAAATGAATAGGGGAACACGGAATCGAATCCGACCGAATCGTCAGTATTATATTGGGAAGGTTTGCTGATGAATTGGTATTGATTCCCAGTAAACCGCACACGAGCACAACCCCCGAATGCGGGAGAGATCACGCCTGCATGAACGGCTGCTCCACAGGGGAACGAGTCTGCTCTGTAAGGTAGAGACAAGATAGTCTCTCCACTAGTGGTAGTAGCTTTGTCCTTCTCGACTTTACCACCTCCAACATAGTAGTTTTGATATCTGATCAATTGATCACCGACAGGCAGTTCAGAGTATGTCAAGGAACCACTGTCGCATAATGCGGGGCATCTAATCACCAATTCTCCTTCATTCTTACACTTCTTTGCATCCAGTCCACACTTATCGTTTTCACCTCTCCAGAATGATTCAACAAACCCGCAAGACAGTGCCACTATAGGTGTACCATCAGGGCCATATTCAGGAACATCGGACAAATAAGGTCGTATAAAAGCACGCAACCAAACAAACCAGATAGCCAAGTATAAGCACAGTGTAACCATACGTAACTTCTGTGGACTGTTCGACCATAATCTACCGGGTAATTCATCCAGTCTTTGCCATTTGGCCGTCTTGAACTTTGGTGGTTGATCAGACGGCTGTTTGGGTCCATCCCACGCGAGCTTCCACAAAGGTCTCTTGCTCTGCTTGCTGAAGTCCACCGGTGACACACTTCGACTACCAAATGAGCTCAATTCAATATCCGATACCATTTTTGTAACGGAAATCGACTTAGGATCCAGAAAGAAGGCAGTGATACAAACCTGGCTAAGATCAAGTGGCCTTGGCTTGTAGAGCTTTATCGCTTGATTCTTCTCTAGGTGCACAGGTGTGCCGATCTCCGGCCCGGTTCCCGCCCTAACTCTCCCCGCCCCAGCTTTTTTAGGCTATAAAATTTTTCAGTAGCATGTGGGGGAGAGGGAATGAAAGTGAAAAATCTAGGGATTTAACATTTAGTCATCTCTTTCTACAAGAATTGGAACTTATTAGACATTAACTTGTTTTTTCAATCATAGAAACCAACGAAATGTCAGATCTTAGAAAATCTATCACTCCACTTCCGCAAGAGTACGACGATTTGCGTATTGCAGGTTACGATCCATTGATTCCTCCAGATCTTTTATCATCGGAGATTCCACTAACTAAATATGCCGCTTTGACCGTTTTGAAAGGTCGTAAAGAAGCCAGTGCTATTGTGAACCAAAAGGATGACCGTCTTTTGGTGATTGTGGGACCATGTTCTTTGCATGACAAGGAGGCTGCCATGGACTACGTCCATAGATTAAAGCCATTAGCAGAAGAGCTTTCTGAAGATATCTGTGTCATTATGAGAGCTTACTTGGAAAAGCCAAGAACTACCGTTGGTTGGAAGGGTTTGATCAATGATCCAGATCTTAATGGTACTTTCAACATCAACAAGGGTCTTAATTTGGCTAGACAACTCTTTGTCGACTTGAACGCTGCAGGTGTTCCAATCGGTTGTGAGATGCTCGATACTATCTCTCCTCAGTATTTAAGTGATTGTCTCTCGTTTGGTGCCATCGGTGCTAGAACTACCGAGTCTCAACTTCATAGAGAATTGGCCTCTGGTCTCTCCTTCCCTATCGGTTTCAAGAACGGAACTGATGGTACTTTAGGTGTCGCTATCGATGCCGTTAAAGCTGCCTCCTGTTCTCACCATTTCATGGGTGTTACCAAGACCGGTCTTGCTGCCATTACTACCACCAAGGGTAACCAGGATTGTTTTGTTATTCTTCGTGGTGGTAAGAAAGGTACTAACTACGATGAGGAGTCCGTTGCTGAGGCTAAGAAGAGTCTTCCTGAAGGTAAAGTGCTCATGGTTGACTGTTCCCATGGTAACTCTCACAAGGATTTCCATGAACAACCAATTGTCAGTGCCGAAGTTTCCCGTCAAGTCGCTAAAGGTGAAGATAAGATCATCGGTGTTATGATCGAGTCCAATATCAACGAAGGTAACCAAAAGAACACTGGTGACATAAAAACTCTTAAATACGGTGTCTCCATTACCGATGCATGTGTCTCTTGGGAAACTACCGAAAAGATGCTTCGTGAATTGGCTGCCGCTGCCCGTTCAAGACGTGCTCTTAAAAAATAGGTATGTATATAACAATGGCAACGTCCTGTCAAGTCAAGTCCCTTAATTTTTTCACCCACATTATTTTCACTTCCCCACCTTATTTTTTTCCACCCCCGGTGAAAAATGATTCATCCTAACCATCACATGTCTTTGGTGCACGTCATCGACGTCGAGAGCGGCAACCTGCAATCGTTGCAGAATGCCATCGAGTATCTTGGATATCAAGTTCAGTTCATTAAAAAGGGAGATGATCCTGCTTTAAAGACCGCTTCCAAGCTTATTCTTCCTGGAGTTGGTAACTTTGGTCACTTCGTCAAGGAGCTCCGTAACAGAGGTTTCGTTCAGCCACTCGATGAGTATATCCAGTCCGGTAAACCATTGATGGGAATCTGTGTTGGCTTGCAAACATTCTTTAAAGGATCGGAAGAAAGCTCTGGCGTTCAAGGTTTAGGCTACTTAGACTTGGAGCTGTCCAAATTCGATGACTCAGATAAGAGTGTTCCGGAGATTGGTTGGAACAGTTTGGAGGTTCCACAGTTGAACAAAGACGGCAAGACATTGTATTCACTTAACAAAGGTTCCAGATACTATTTTGTGCACTCCTATGCGGCTATTGTTTCTGAAAACCAAGTGGAAAACTTGCAAAAGCAAGGTTGGCAGTTAGCTTTAACCAAATATGCCAAACAGCAGTTCATTGCAGCTATAAGCAAAGATAATATCTTTGCCACCCAGTTTCACCCGGAGAAGTCCGGTCTTGCAGGTTTGAAAGTGATCAAGGCCTTCCTTGCTGGTGATCAAATCACTGACTTACCTGAACTCACAGCAGATTCTTCTGTCAAAGTCGAACAAACATATACTGGTTTGACCCGTCGTGTCATTGCATGTTTGGACGTTAGAACAAACGATCAAGGTGATCTTGTCGTTACCAAAGGTGATCAATACGATGTTCGTGAAAAATCCGACGGTGGAGATGTCAGAAACCTCGGCAAACCTGTCGAGATGGCCGAAAAGTACTATCAACAGGGTGCAGACGAAGTCACATTCTTGAACATCACCTCGTTCAGAAACTCGCCTATCAAGGACCAGCCTATGTTGGAGGTTCTCCGCCGGTCTGCTAAGACCTGCTTTGTTCCTCTGACTGTCGGTGGTGGTATCAAAGACGTCGTTGATCCAGATGGTACAAAAATCTCTGCCCTTGAAGTCGCTACTCTGTACTTCCGCGCAGGTGCTGATAAAGTGTCTATTGGATCTGATGCCGTCAATGCTGCGGAACAACTCATTGCTTCAGGTAAACCAACGGGTACCACTCCAATTGAAACCATCTCTAAAGCCTATGGTAACCAGGCAGTCGTCATATCGGTCGATCCGAAAAGATTCTATGTGCAAGATCCAACGAATTGCAAATACCACACTATTGCCACTAAGACCCCAGGACCTAACGGTGAGAAGTACTGTTACTATCAGGTCACCTCTCAAGGTGGCCGTAAAGTTCATGAACTTGGTGCCTACGAGTTATGTCAAGCGTGCGAGAAATTGGGAGCCGGTGAAGTGCTTCTCAACTGTATCGATAAGGACGGAACAAACTCAGGTTACGATTTTGAATTGATCGATCAAGTCAAGTCATCCGTGTCAATCCCAGTCATTGCATCGTCTGGTGCAGGTATACCTCAGCATTTTGTAGATGTGTTTGAAAATACCAAGGCAGATGCCGCACTCGGTGCCGGAATGTTCCACCGTGGTGAGTTCACTGTTGCACAAGTGAAATCATACATGCGCAGTAAGGGATTGCTTGTCAGAATCGACGATACTGTTCTATAACTAAATCCTTAATCTAAATCCTTAATAGATCTCTACTTCTGCACAGCCCAGAAAAAAAATTCAATTTTTTTTTTCACCTTAATTTTTTATCTGAAAAATTCTATCCATCTTCATATTAGATCCTTTTTTCTCTGACAATTATGCCTAAAATCACAACAAAGGATGGTAAAGACAAAGAGCGGCACGCTCCTTTGTACAGTGAAATAGCTTCTGGAAACGGAACTTTCAAAGCCTCCAAAAATGCTAAATCAAAATCTAAAAAGGTCGATGATGAGGACGAAGTTACCATTGATGCGAGATCTTCAGCCAAGATTCTTCAACTCGCTAGAGAGCAGCAAGAGGAGTTGGAAGACGAAGAAAACCGTCTTGAAGCATCTACAAAACCTAGATTCAAGTTTGTTGAGGCTGAGTCCGAAGACGATGACGAGGATGATGACGGTGAGGATGCTGAGGAGTTTACCGATGAGGAAGAACAAGAAGTTGAAGAAGTCGATGCCGATGAATTGAAGATGTTCGAAGACTATTTTAATGGAAGCAATTCGAAGCCTGCAGTGGAAGGTAGTTTCAACTTGGCAGACAAGATCATGGCCAAGATTCAAGAGAAGGAAGAAGCTGATGCCAATCCGGAGGAATTCCAACGTCGTGAAGATATGGTCTTCTTACCACCTAGAGTCATTGAAGCTTATGAGAAAGTTGGAGAGAGTTTAAGCGCATGGCGTCATGGTAAGTTACCTAAACTGTTCAAAGTGTTGCCAAGTATCAAGAACTGGGAAGATATCTTGTATGTTACCGACCCTGAGTCTTGGACTACCAATGCCGTCTATGAAGCCACCAAATTGTTTGTCTCTAACTTGACTGCAGACAAGGCACAACGGTTCATTGAAAACGTGTTATATCCAAGATTCCGTCAAGATGTTGAAGATAGTATGGATCATAAGTTGGATTATCACATTTACATGTCATTGAAAAAATCCCTTTACAAGCCATCTGCTTTCTTCAAAGGATTCCTCTTCCCACTTGTTGCAGAGCAATGTTCTGCACGTGAAGCAATGATTGTTGCTTCCATTTTAAAGAAATGTTCCATTCCCGTGCAACACTCTTCTGTGGCACTCTCGTGGTTGCTTGAACGTGACTTCAGTCCTCAAGCTACAGTTTTCATCAGAGTTCTTCTCGAGAAGAAATACGCATTGCCATATCAAACCATTGACGATCTCGTCTTCTACTTCATGAGATTCAGAGTTATTACAGATGAAACTAGAAATGAAATCATGCTCGATGACAACGAAGAGTATGAAATCTCCGAAAAACGGAGACTGAGAGAAGCATCTCCTATGCCACTTGTTTGGCATAAGGCTTTCCTTGCATTTGCTCAAAGGTACAAGAACGATATTACAGATGATCAGCGTGACTTTTTAATGGAAGTGGTTCGTCAAAGAGGACACCCAGAGATCGGACCTGAGATTAGAAGAGAATTGGTCGCTGGTAAACGTCGTGAGGAGGAAGAACAGAAACTTAAGAAAGAAGATGATGATATCATGTCTTACTTCTGAGGAATGTTTTACAAATAGTGTATTTATAGATATATCATTAATCATAATCGATCTCAATGAAGAGACTTGAGTAGATGAATTCCTCGCCCTGTCTATCGTAGATAGGTATATGCCTATAGCCTTTGTTAAGGTAATCCAACTTGCAGCAATGGCATCCTATGATGAGTTCATTAGTGTGATCTGATGTAGAACATTTGATAATGAATCTCAAAAACGTCAAGTTATTCGCATCTGAGTAATACTGCGTAGCAAAAGTCTCGTCCCAGACAGGATTGAATCCGTTTTTTTGAACGATGGATGTACGGAACACAGCTGATGGTGTTGCCGAGTCCGCTAACTGTTGACCGTCTGTCTCTGTTGGATGCTCTTTATTGATCTTTATCGATGATCCTCCAACACCTTGACCAGTACTACCGCACCTGCTACTGGCTTCAACAATCCGACCACTGTATAGTTCCATTTCCACAAATGGATCTAAATTTCCGTCTTTCATCTCTTTCGGTTTTGGCAATTGCTGTGCAGATGCAATACGTATCTTCAAGTTGTGAACATATCCCACTTGCAAAGCATTCTGGAAATCCTCGGTGTTCTTGAATTGGGATCTGTCCATTCTAAGTGAGTTGGGCTTTAAAACATAACCTGCACAAGAACCAATATTGAAGAGTGCTTCATTGATTTGTTGTCCGGCATCGTACACTTGCCAGTTGGTAGCGGCCATTTGAACGCCCAAATTCCAAAATATAAGCGGATTGAAGTTATCAGACATGATCCGATAGATGGATGGGAAAACACGCATCATATATTTTCTGTTGTGCTTGATGATTGCCTTATATTTGGCAGGTTCTTTCAGCATCTTCAACACTATGCGATCACTGAAGGAAAAAATGTGGTTATAAGTCTTTGATTCGGGCAGTGAGAAGTTTCTGAACTTGAGACCTGATGTGTAGACGGCCAACGAGCTCAATTCTGGCAAGATAGGAACGGTTCTCTTTGGATTTGGTAAGATCTTGGTCATTCTATTTCCAGTCGACGAATCTTCACTGTATGAGGAAATCACTGAGGAGTATGAAGAAGAATCAAGATCGTTAGAAAGCGCTTTCTTTGACTTTTTCACTTTCAAGAGTATTCTATGCTTCAACTCTAATGGTGATGGTAAAGTATCACGGCCAGTGTCACCTTCTGTCAATAGCAAGTCGCCAAGAACTTCTTTGAGAATAGAGATACAGATCTGCTGATTATTAAGGCTACACCTGACTTCCAAGGAAAGAATCACTGGGAATGGTGAAGTAATGAATGAATACTTCCGAATAGTCTCAATAACTAGCCGGAAATCGACAGACGCAGTGAAAGTTCTCCCATGTGTGACTATGGGACCGTTGTCACCGTCCCATACATCGATTTCGATACATCTGCAACCTCTCTGCAGTGCCCTAATGTAACCCTCAATGGATGAGACTCCGTTAAATTGACGGCCAAGTAGGAAAGTGTTGTGAGACGAGGAGATATAGTATTCATTCAATGGATGAGACATGTCTTCATGGATGGATTTGAATGCTCTAGTGTATGGACTCACCAAGTAGACACCGAAATCATCTTGGCTCATGTAATCCTTGCCGCCACTGAACTTCTCAAACAGTTTGTGTGCCGTCTTGACGGACTCTCTCTGCTTATGAATCAGGAAATCTGTGAACTGAGACAGATTCATGGTATTATCCAGCGAGAACTCGTTGTATATAGCAGCGAATTCTGGTCTCTTGCGTAGAGTCTTAACAAAACTCTTGAATTCGTCAAATGTAAGGTATCCTTTGGAACCTTGATCACTATCTTGGAAGATCTGGTAAAGAGTGTTTCTTTCAAGGTTGATATGCAACTTGTCGGTCATTCTGAGCACACCGTCGAACTTGAGTTGTTCGTCATTGGATGGCTTGTTATCCCAGTGGAACTTGGTGAACAGGTTGTTATCGGTGGCCGAATATAGTGAAGAGCGTAACTGTTGACGAAGAGACACCAACTGCTTCAAGGATGAAAGAAACATATCATAGTCTCTATGACTTGTAGCAATTAAATGCAGCGCCTTGATGTTGTTGGACTTCTTGTAGTTGTAATAGATCACAGTAATCCATAATGGGGCATATTCTTTCGACACTTTGAACTCTTCTCTATAGTTCTTGGCCATCTCTCCAGTTCTGATACTTTTAATCTTTTCAATCTCCAAGAACGATGAAGGTTTCCAATAGAGACGATTCTGCTCGAGATCTAACCGCAGAGTCCGTTTGACCTTCTTTCGATGCGTCACTCTGATCATTTCCAACCCGGGTGAAACCATCTCTGATGGTATCGATCGGTTTATATCGTCAGATTGGTTGATCTCATCCGACGCTGTAATTTCTTCAAATGGTATAAGAGGAGGTGAGGAGACAGGAGACAGCACAGCCATCCCTCCACTCCCATTACCACTGTCAAAACTCCCCGATGCAACACGTTTCATTGCCGGTGACTCCAACTTCCATAAAGTGTCTTCACTTGTCATTGCCAACTCACTGTCAGATTCATGGCTCTCATAAGATGTTGATGAAGGCGATAAGGAGATTTGAGAGTCCCAAGACTTTGAAGAAGTCAATTTGTTTCTCAACAGCGACAGATGCTCAGTGAGCTGTTTATGTACGGTTGTCATACTGTCCCTCCTCGTCGGAGGAGATATTTGTTTCTCCATCTTCTCCTGGTTGCCAACCTGTCAGGAAGAACGTGGGGTAGCTAAATGAGAGAAAGTCCCTGCAAATAAAAAAAAAGAATTGGTACTATGTTCCGTTAGTTATTTATATACATTTGTCGTATTGTTGCTCCTCGTGGAAGTAGCATTGGTTTCTCTATCTCCTTCTAGTTTTCAACCTGTCAGTAAGAACATCGAGTAGTTGAATGGAAGATATAGACCTTGCAAATAAAAAAAAATTGGTATGAATGCTCCGCACCCACCGTGGGACTCGAACCCACAATCTTTTGATTAGAAGTCAAACGCGTTAACCAATTACGCTAGGCGGGCATTACCGAAAGAAGTAGTGGCAGGGGCTAAGTAAGAGGGAGTGAATAGATAAGAGGTGGGAAAGTGATCTATTGATTGTGATAGGACGGATCAGTATTCAGTTGTTATTAAGCATTCATTAGAATTGTATGAATTTGTAGCTATCTTGTGTATATCTATTCTAGTCGGAGCTACGACTAGAATAGAGTTATATTCTCCAATAACACATTATTATGGTGTATAATATTTGGGATTTAGTCAAAATACTTAGACATAGGTTTCTCTATGTCTCCGTTATCTATAATGAATACTCCAATCCACAAGAAGCGACCAGTGAACGGAAAGCATCCGGTATAAGTGGTTTACAGACTCTAGCAGACCTCCAAACTCCGTGTTCACTTACATATCCATCTACATATATGTCGATGCTACCCTCTACCCCTCTACCCTAGACCACCCCAAATCTACTCCCCCAAATCCTTTTTATTTCTCCGTATTTACACTTCTTCCCATCACTTCTTCTTTTACATATTCTTGCTCTCATATCATGATGGGGACGGGAAAGCCGCCGAATAAATGGTCTAATACACAGACAATGCAACCAAAGAGCGTGTTCAAGAGGTTGAGCACGAAGAATACAGATCCACGCAAGATACTAAGGAAATGGACACCTGATGATTTCGAGATCGGTAAGAAACTGGGAAAGGGCAAGTTTGGACGTGCCTATTGTGTCAAGGAGAAGGGAACTGACTTTGTATGCGCGTTAAAAGTGATGAACAAGGAAGAAATCACGTCTTATAAAGTGGAGAAACAGTTTGTTCGTGAAGTGGAGATCCAGGCTAATCTACGCCATGTGAACTGCCTTAGACTGTATGGATGGTTCTACGATGATAAGAACGTGTATTTGATCTTGGAATACGCTTCCAAAGGTGAACTATATCAACTGTTGAAAAAGAAGAAACGATTGGATGAAACCACAACGTCCTACTATATCTACCAAGTGGCAAGTGCATTGGCTTATTTGCATCGGAAGCATATTATACATCGAGATTTGAAGCCTGAAAACATCTTGATCAATTCGCACAACCAAATCAAACTGTCGGACTTTGGCTGGTCTGTTTACGCGCCTCATGAGGCTAGAAGAACCACAATGTGTGGAACTCTCGACTACTTACCGCCGGAAATGGTGGAGGCCAAACCGCATAACGAGAAAGTTGACGTGTGGGCACTGGGAGTCTTACTGTATGAATTGCTCGTTGGTAGACCACCTTTCGAAGACGAGCATTCAAGCAATACGTATCGTCGGATTGCCAAAGTGGACTTGAAAGTTCCACACTACGTCTCTGCGGAAGCAGCAGATCTGATCAGAAGGTTGTTGAGGTACGACCCTGCCAAGAGATTACCCTTGGAGGACCTTGCCAAACATCCTTGGATCATACACAATCGTTCGAAATGGCATAGCCTTAAACTTTAACTTATATACATGATTAATGCAGGAGGAATTAACCCAATCTACGGTTGTTCCGCAACACTTTTGGAAGCCCCTTCACATGTGACTTATCTTGATCGTTGATGATCAGGAACACACGACCACTTTGGTTCATACGTCCAGTTCTTCCCGCACGATGGACCAGATCTGCAGAGTTCTTAGGAACATCCAACAGAACCACATTTCGAATACCGGTAAAGTTCAAACCTCTTGAAAGAAGATCCGTGCAAACGAGCACTTTCAAGACAGGTTTCTCACTTTCTGCCAACTTGCGTGGAGGTTCCACAAAAGATTTCACTTTATCTTTACGTTCCTCAGCCGTATCATCTCCACTTATGTAAGTGGCATCGTGCCCATACTTCTCTGCAAGTCTTTCGGCCACTTTTTGCGAATCCTCTTTACTATTCACAAATACAATCACTCGCTTCTCAAATCCAGGTTCACTACCGTCACAATGGATCGCATATAGAGTTTGAGCCAACGCTTTCATCTTCGATCCTTTATAAGGAGACACACTTGCATTGATCACACGGAATTCAATTGCCTTAGGAAGCTTATGAAGAGCAGGGGTAGTCACCGAGACTGCCTGTGGAAACAATCTATTGATAGATTTTTGGAACTGTGAAGGGATGGTGGCAGATGCAAACACCAAAGTGTTCATATTGGACATGTACCGGATCACACTGTATGTGTCCTCAATGAACGATTCATCCATCAAAGTATCAGCTTCATCCACGACGCAGAACTTGACAGATCCTAAAAGAGCCTTAGGATTTTTCACCGAATCATACCTGGTTAGTGATAATAGTTTGGGAGGTGTGGTCACTAAGACATCGATTCCTTGACGGAATGCATCCATAAACACTTTGAAGTTCGAATCGGTGTCCCATCTAAACGTTCTAGTACCCAAAGTCTCCTCAGTGTGTTGAACGGTCGAGTACACTTGATCCACCAACTCATGCGTTGGAACTAGAACGATACTTTTAATACCAGCTTTACGACGAGGCGCACTAGTCGATTGAATCTCTATAGGTTTACCCTCGTCAGTCATTTGGACATACGTCTCGTCAGTTTTTTGCAACTTCTGCTGTTCTTTCAAAGTATGCAGGAGCGGTGCCAAGTAGGCCCACGTCTTACCAGAACCGGTCTCTGCAGCCAAAGTGAACACTTTCAAGAATTCACTTGGATCACGCTTCGAATTAATCATCTTGACAGCCGCCGTTTGAATCGGGGTCGGTCTTATGATCATACCGTTCAACTCACTCTCGTTCTTAACCTTCTTGCCAGAGTTAACATAGTTTTGGCTTCTAAGCACAGTATTGTGTTTGATCTCTTCTATCAAAGCTTTACGAATCTCCGGGAACAACTTCAGATCATTGAAATCCGTCACTTTCTGAACTAATCGAGCTATTCCGACCCGTTGCTGATCGTCCGGTAGCTTCAAACTGGCATAGCTTCCAAACTTGTATGGAGGCATCTCTTCTCTCTTAGATCCGCCACCACGCTTATCCTTAACGTCTGTGCGTCTATCATTGGAAGAAGGCATCCGAGACCGTGAAGGTCGATGCAACTTACCGCCTCTTCTTCGTGATACAAACCTAACCTGCTGTCCAAAAAACCTCGGTATCATCCTTGAAAAGAACTAACTGGTCTACTCCTTAAATAAATTTGAAATTTTTCAATCCGCACACTACCCCACCCTATACAGAGACTATATCAAAAATTTTCGGGCCCCACCCAATTTTCCCCGACTAGACAATACTCTTGAAAGAAAAGGAAACACACAAGAGATGTCGTCTTTGGCCGCGCTTGTGTCTCAACTTGGTGTTGCATCCAAGGGAGATGAGTACCAGACGATTTTGGACTTGGGATTGAAAGTGTTGAGGCAGGATTCGACCAATGGAGATGCTTTGAAGCAAAGTTTGATCAGCTTGATTAACCAGGACAGGTATGTCAGTGCAGTCAAGCTTTTGGAGGACTATCCTCATGCTATCAACGACAACTTGCTTGTTGAACAAGCTTATGTGTATTATAAAGCGGGAAAGGACGAGGAATTACAGAAACTGGCTGCAAATGGTTCCAATAGCCGTGGATTCCAACACGTTTTGGCCCAACACAACTATCAAGTGGGTAGAACGGAAGAGGCTTTGAAGATCTATCAGGAATTGTTGAACGATCCTCGCGATGAGAACTTGGACTTGAGTGTGAATGAGAGAGCAGTGGTTTCTCAGTTGAAGTTTCAGCAGGGTGCTTCAACTCCCGTGGCTATTAAATCTAACACTGTCACCAATTCGTACGATTGTTTGAGCAATGAAGCTGTGATAAAGATTACCGAGGGCAAGTACGATGAAGCCCTCGACTTGTTAGAAAAGGCACTATCTGAAGCTGAAGATGCTTTGGAACAGTATGATTCCGAAGCACAGGAGTCTGAGATTGTTCCAATCAAAGTACAAATCGCATTTGTCAAACAGTTGTCAGGCGATTCTTCCAGTGCCAAGCAAATCCTCGAGCAGTTTAACTTGCAACAAACAAAGGATAAAGTGTTGAAACTATTGATCTCTAACAATCTCGCCTCATTGAACGGTGCACCTCTTGGACCTCTGCTTTACAGGGAGCTTGGGCTTCCTAATTCGTTGTACAATTCCCTTGAGAGATTGACTATTCCACAGCTTAAAACTTTGGAGATTAATGAGTTGACGATTGGATCGAAGTCAGGTAAAAACGTGCAAGAAGCTGCCAAGAGACACTCCGAGACCTTCCCAGGTTCGGAACGTCCATCTGGTATTAGCTCACTTGACCAGCACGGGTTCCAATTGGACCATTTGCATTCAGATAAACCGTTGTACAAGTCTGCCATCAAATCATCCGACTTAGCATTGGGACTCTTTGCTGCTCAGGTCAGTATCACATATAAGAAGTTTGACAATGCGGTCAAGGTTCTTGAACACCTCACCACGGATGAGAACATCATCAAGTATCCTTCACTTGTTCCTTTACTATACTTCGCCTACGAGAAGCTTAACATGTGGGATTCCATTCATTCTTTGCTCCGGAGATTCTACACACTTTTCAAAGATAGACAAGTGACAGGATTGGAGCAATACAAGCTTGTGGAATTTGTGGCAATCAAGCTTCAACTTTCAAGTACCGACATCGAATCTTCGAAAGATTTGTTGAACAAATGTGCTGTTTTCGAAGAAAAGAGTCAGTTGATGGATGCAATTGTTAACGATAAAGACTTGCCAAGCTATGAAAGAATCACTGATGGAATCGATGTCGGTGCATTAATATCGGAAGGAATTGAGCCACTATTGACCAGTGTCACTTCCACATCAACCGTTGGTTGGCAAAAGAAGAAGAAACATAAGAAGGCTAGAAACAGAAAGAGAGTTGCTCAGGATATGGATAAACCAATTGATGAAGAGAGATGGTTACCATTGAAAGACCGGTCATACTATAGACATAAAAAGAGTAAGCTTCATAGCACTCAAGGTGGAACGGCAGACGAGTCTTTAAACATCACCGACAAGCCAGCTTCGAACACAAAGTCGAAGAAGGGTAAGAAGAAGAAGGGTAAGCGGTAATCGAGATCTTAAAGATCTAAAAGTTATATGTCTATTAATACAGATATGTATTCCATTATATGATGTCCACCCAAAATGACCTAAGTAAAGAGAGAATCCTCCTCTCTCAAGTATTCTCCGATATCAGCCTGGCGAAGTGCAACAATACCGGTTGGAGGCAAGTTTTTAGAGTCTAGAGTAGATTTAGCAGACACACCGAACCCAAGTGGCATATCTTTCATCGAATATATGATAACACCAGCGTGTTCAGGAATATCTTCACTCATCTTTCCCACATGAGCCTTAAGGACATGATTTCCATAAAGGAATGGCATTTCTCCGTTGCTTTTAATCCAAACCTTATACTTGGCATACTTTGACAGATATGGCAATGCAGTGACATGAAGTCTGAACTTACCATGCTTGGTAAACTTGCCCAAACAGATACCTAACGATATCAAGTTCTTTCTAGCTATAGTAGTGGCCAAATTGGCAATATCTTCTCTAACGTAGTAAACACGATCCTTCTGTAATCTAAAAACGTGTGGATCTTCCTTATTATTGACCATGAACGCTATGTTACGTCCAATGTAGTTTGCCAACTTCTCAAACACAACCTTGGTCTCCTCTTCGGTAAGTTGTCTCATCTCAGATTTGATATGCTTAACAGGTTGAAAAATTTTTGGAATTTTTTTTCTCTTTTAAGCTTTGATGAAGTTTTTGAAAAGTAAAAAATAATCTTGAAACTTTCCTCTCTAAGTAAAGTTTGTTTCTTTTCTAAATGAGCGATGTTCAACCGGATTCTGAGGCCAACAAGGTCACTGACAACGTCAGGAAGGACCACGATGAAGATGTCGACAGAAGATACAAACACAGGGACAAAAAGTCCAAGAAGGACATCCCGGACAAGTGGGTAGGTGGAGCGTTCACTCCAATCAATGAGTGTACAAGAACAATCAATACTAACAATACCAGACGTGCATTGACATCTGATGGCAAACCAATGTTCCCAGACGAGCAAAGGAAACCAAAGAAGAAAGTTGCAGTTTTGATAGGATACTGTGGAGCAGGATACCATGGAATGCAGATCAATCCACCTAATAAGACGATCGAGGGAGATCTTTTCACTGCGATGGTCGAAGCTGGTGCCATTTCCAAGAACAATTCGAACGATTTAAAGAAGAATGGGTTCATGCGTGCGGCAAGAACCGATAAAGGTGTCCATGCTGCAGGTAATGTGATCTCTTTGAAGATGATCATCGAGGAAGATGACATTGTTCAGAAGATCAACGATCAACTACCTGAACAGATCCGTGTTTGGGGGTATCAAAGGGTTAACAAGGCCTTCGATTGTAGAAAGATGTGTTCATCGAGAATCTACGAGTATTTGATGCCAACATATTCTTTCCTACCTCCTAGATATAACTCTCCGTTCTATAAGTTGGTTAAAGCCGAGCAGGCAGCCAACGATGAGATGCGGGTCAACGAAAGAGGAGAGCAATTCTGGATCGATCTACTCAAACAACTCGAAAGTGAGGGAATCACACAGAGTCAACTGGATCAAATCTCGGAAGCTAACCGTGAAGACATCCCATTGACCGTCCCATTAGAGTTAGCAGCAGAGAAGTCAAGAAAGTTGTCACACGCTGCCCGTCAAAAATGGAGAACTGATGATGTTACCATGAACGAATTCCGTAAAGTTCTTAAAGAGTATCAGGGATCTCACAATTTCCACAACTTTACTAACGGCAAGGACTATAAAGATCCATCTGCCAACAGATACATGAAGAATTTGACCGTGAGTGATCCATTCGTTATTGGTGAAACTGAATGGATATCTATAAAGATCCACGGTCAAAGTTTCATGTTACATCAAATTAGAAAAATGATTGGACTTGCATCTTTGATTGTTCGTACTGGATGCTCCGAGAAGAAAATCAGAGATGCATTTGGTCCTTACAAAGTCAACATTCCAAAGGCTCCAGCTTTAGGACTCTTATTGGAACATCCAGTCTATGATGGGTACAATCAGAAACTCATCTCATACGGTCATGAGCCGATCGATTTCGAAAAATACGAGAAGGAGATGGATGCATTCAAACATAAATGGATCTACACTAAGATTTATGAAGAGGAAGAGGCTGCACATACTTTCCATGGATTCTACGGATTCATAGACTATTTCACCGGTCAAGAGTCATCCAATGGAGGCAAGCCGGTGTTTGAGTTTTTGACTGGCCGGACCCACGAGCAAGTTTTGAAAGAGGCTGAAGTTGAGGAGTCTGAGACTAATGAAGCAGAAGGAGAGAGCAAAGCAGAAGAAAAGGAAGCAGAAGAAGAAAAAGGATTGGACGAAGGGAAAGCTCAATAGACACGTAAAATCATCAAATTCACACTCTACACCCAGATCTTTGTAAATAACCTCTATAGCGTTTCATCACCTCATAAAAAAACTAACACCCCACTTAGCACTGCGGGCATGCATCACATTTACAACGTGCGGCGCTAATGATATGATTTTTTTCTCCTGATAAAAGTCAAAGTCCGATTCCGAAAATAAACCTCGGGGTTACTTCTAGTCCCTTTCCATAAGAGGAAACAAACCCAAATTCAGGAATCTCAAAGAGAAACTCACAAGCCAATGGAATACTCGCAACAGCTACCCTCCACCCCACAGGACTAATCCAACCACATACATTAAAAAAAAACAAGAGTGTAACACGATTTTCACTCTTGTTTCCCAAATTAGGAAACAATGCGGCTTGAAAATAATAGGTCCTTCTGTAAAAATCATGCCATGGTGTGTTTTTTGGGGAATTCACCAATAGTGTGGGAAGTATAAATAGGGGTGCATCCCCGTTCCCACTTAAGTGGAGTTCCTATTCCTACGTTTATACTAAACTCGTTTCATATTTATTCATACAATGGCTATCGATTCTAAGGTCACACAATACGCTGCACGCATTGGACCAAACCCATGGGTTGTCCGTGCCGGTTACAACCTTGCTAGAGTTCCAGGTTGGGCTGCTTTCATGAGTTTCTTCGTTGCATGGCCATCTCTTATTGGTTTGGCCAACAAGAAGGGTCTCTTTGGAATGTAAGTTGGTATTAAAGGAAATTAATTCGCACTAGTAAGAGACAGAACTGGTCATCTGGTATGGTCTGCTCTTTAGTTCATATATAATAACATGAAACTTCGATTATGAGATTAGGTAGTTAGAGGATTGGAGGAGGTTAGCGATGAGTTGGTTGACGTGGTCTAGGTGTAATATACACTGAGCATGCGATGGCCTAGAGTAACATAGTATGGATATACAATGCCATTGATGATGATGACGACGAAGTATTTGATGCTGCTTACTATGACTACGGCCTATTTCAGTTGACTCAATCCAAAGTAAACAGCAATGGCAGATACAAGGCACAACACTACTGTCAATATCACTTCAAAATGCAGGTTTGTAGCCAATTTACAGAGTGTATATCAGATACCTAAGGTAAAGACCCCAACCACCTCTATACGGTACCCTGGAATCCTTCTGAGTATCCGGCTGAAAAATTCCCTAATTGGGAAATCCTTAATAGTAATAGAAGCTATCGTAAGAACCATAAGATCGTGTCGACAAAAGTACCAACAATACAACATTTAACAAAATCGAGCACATTCACCAAGCAAACAACCAACAAACTTAAAGTCTCGGTCTCCCGCTTCAGGATTAACTTATGTTCATCACCTTCTCCATTTTCACATGGCCTATTCTATGCCTCGACGCAAAATATTTTTTTCTCCTACCTTTCCCATCACTATTTCTTCCACAGATGTGGACCATAATTCTAATTATAACGGCGGTGATCATCGCATTGGGGCTGAGGAACCCAAGATCGCCGATCAGTAGACTGCTGGATGCTATAGAGTGGAGATACAGGATCTTTGCAGACTTACAACTGGTTCCAGGAGTCGCTTGGCACACGATTCGTATTGCCTATCATTACTTCGTTACTGGACGATTCAATATTTGGTACGATCTCGAGTCCACATGCACGAATCCGAAATATAAGGACAAAGTTGCATTGAAATGGATCTATACCAAGCCAGGAATGTCGTTCAAAAAAGATGGAGAGTCCTCATTCCAGTTGGATCAATACACATATGGTGAGATGTACCAGATCGTGTTGAAGTTATCGGATTTACTGGTTAACAAGTACGGAGTTAAAAAGGGTGATACTATCGCAATGCTGTTCACAAATAAGCCATTGTTTGTCTTCATGTGGATGGCGTTCTGGAATATCGGTGCTGTTCCTGCCTTTGTCAACTATAATTTAAAGCATAAACCATTGGTTCATTCGGTGAAGATCGTCAACTCCAAGATGTTGTTTGTTGATACCAAGGATTGCAAGAAGGACTTCTTGGAATCGGAACAGGAAATTAGAGACGCTGTTCCTGAACTTCCGATCGTGTTTTTGGACGAGAAAGAGGTTCTCGATATCTGTCAAGATCCATCCAGCCCTAGATTCCGTCAACTTGATTCGGTCCGTGACGAAAACGTGAAATTATGGTCACCTTCCGTCTTGTTGTACACCAGTGGAACTACAGGTATGCCCAAATCTGCAGTGAACTCTTGGTTGAAAGTCTTCTTTGCATCCTACTACTTCCCTGTTCCTATGAAGTTTTCGAAGCAGAGCAAAATTTACACTGCCATGCCACTCTACCATGGAACAGCTTCTATCTTGGGAGTGGCACCAACGTTTGCATGTAAAGGTACACTCTGTTTGGGCCAAAAATTCAGTGTTTCTACCTATTGGACCCAGGTGAAACTGACTGAGGCCAACACTATACAATACGTGGGAGAAGTGTGCCGTTATTTGGTGGATGCACCATCGACACCCGATGAAAAAGCTTGGTACGGTAAGATCGACTTGGCCTTTGGTAATGGTTTGAGAAGAGACATCTGGAAGCGGTTTAAAGATCGATTTGGTATCAAAGCCATCGGAGAGTTCTATGCATCATCGGAGTCTCCATTTGCTACCACCACCTATGAGTACAACGGTAATGGCGTGGGAGCTTTGAGAAACAACGGTACGATTGTGAACATTGTTATGAGTAATCTGATGTACACTTTGGTGAAGATGGATCCTGAAGATGACAATACAATTTATCGTAACAGCAAAGGACGGTGCGAGGAACCTAAAGCTGGAGAGAAAGGTGAATTGGTTACACGTGTTTGGAACCCAAAGAATATTAAGACGACATTCCCTGGATACATGAACAATGACCAAGAAACGTATTCGAAAGTGATTCGTAACGTTTTCCGCGAAGGTGATGCATGGATTCGGTCCGATGATCTGATGAAGTATGATGAGATCGGTAACATCTATTTCGTGGACAGATTGGGTGATACATACAGATGGAAGTCCGAGAATGTTAGTACTACCGAGGTGGAGAATGAGATTCTCACTGGAGTCCCTGAGATAGAGTATTGTGTGGTTGTTGGATGCCGTGTGGATAACCATGAGGGAAGATGTGGATACGCTGTTCTTCAACCTAGAGAAGGTGATGCGGATACAGAGGCTGATCGTCAACAGATCTTGAATAAATTGGCCACTGTTGTGTTTGATAATCTACCACATTTTGCACGTCCATGCTTTGTTCGGTTCGATACGATCGAGATGAACTCAAGTCACAAAGTTTCCAAAAAGCGGTTTAGAGACCCAGTGCTGCCATCTGGTCCATCCGGCTCCCAAGAGGTGTACTTCTTGGACACCAAGGCTAAGAAATATGACATTCTGACACAGGACAAGTACGATAAGATCCTGGATCAGACCATCCGTATATAAAGTCCCGCAAAACTATAGATAAATGCATATAGAATCCCCATTTAATCCCAAATAACCTCCTTATCAGGAGGGACAAATAGAATAGGGCTCGGACTTCACCGGGCCCTCATCGGATGCGTCATACTTCTCATTTTTCCCCCACAAAATTTTTCATTCCTTCTAAGCATTACAAGACAGATTCATAGAAGAAACATGCCAAGCAGCCAAAGCGAGACTTTGCAGGCATCCGAGAGCCGCAGTTGTAGCCAAAATAAGATGTTCCTGGCAAATCCACACGTTGGAGATAGACGCCGTGTTGAAGACTGGAGAATCTCCGGTTACAATCCTTTAACACCTCCTGATCTTCTTCAGTCTCAGTATCCTTTAACTCCACAAGGTGAAGAGATGATCCTTGCAGGCCGTGATCATACATGTGATGTTCTTAATGGTAAAGACGACAGATTGTTGGTGATTGTGGGACCATGCTCGTTGCATGACCCTGTTGCAGCCATGGATTACTGCGAGAGATTGGTTAAATTAAAGGAACAACTCAAGGGAGAGCTGTTGATTGTGATGAGAGCATACTTGGAGAAGCCAAGAACCACGGTCGGTTGGAAAGGTTTGATTAATGATCCAGATATTGACGGTACTTTCAATATCAACAAGGGACTTCGTATCGCTAGAGAACTATTCACTAAATTGACTGAAAAAATCCCAATTGCTGGTGAGATGCTCGATACTATCAGTCCTCAGTTCCTCAGTGATCTATTCACGGTTGGTGCCATTGGTGCAAGAACTACCGAGTCTCAACTTCATAGAGAGTTGGCTTCTGGTCTTTCCTTCCCAGTCGGTTTCAAAAATGGTACTGACGGTACTTTAGGAGTTGCTATCGATGCTATGAGAGCTGCTGCTCATCCACATCATTTCCTTTCAGTTACTAAACCAGGTGTGGTTGCCATTGTCGGTACCGAAGGTAACAACGATACATTTGTGATTCTCAGAGGTGGTAAGAACGGTACTAACTACGATGAAAAGAACGTTAAAGAGGCCGTTTCTGCCTTGGAGAAGGCTAAGATGATCGCCCCAGGTGAAGCAAGAATTATGGTTGACTGTTCTCATGGTAACTCACAAAAGAACCACAAGAACCAACCGATTGTTGCTGCCGAAGTCGCTCGCCAGGTTTCGGAAGGTGCTGACTATATCTGTGGTGTCATGATTGAGAGTAATATTGTCGAAGGTAAGCAGAGTGTTCCAGAAACCGGTAAACAGGACTTGATCTACGGATGTTCTATCACCGATGCATGCATTTCTTGGGAGGATACGGTCGATGTTCTCACTAATCTTGCCAATGCGGTCAAAAAGAGACGTAGCTTGAAGCAAGCTAAATAAACTTCATCTATCTATCTAGCTATAAGTATGGTTTTAATTCATAATTGTTTATGCTATGTACAAATGCAGGTCTAAAAATGTCTTTGCTAGAGCATGCTTCCTAGAATCGTCGCTGCGATCTTCACTCCAAGACTGATCCGACGTTCAGGATCTCCAAAGTTCTCGATCTTTAGTTCCTGGGTATGCTGGCATAAGTGATCGATTTCACTTTGCATACGACCTTGGAGCTCCGGATCTTTGGTGATAATGATAGCATTAGTCTCTAAATCTCTAGAGTATGCTCTCTTGGTATAGTTGGATGAACCAACAACTGTCACAGATGGATTTGCATCTCCAGGTAATGTCAACCAGAGTCCCTTGGCATGGTACGACCAACCATTTGGTTGGTGGATGATACCATTCTGCCATTCAAGTAATTTGACCAAGTCTGTCTTACCTGCCAGTTTAACCTTCTTCATAAACTGTTCGGCATTGTACAGGTAAGCATCTGGGACGTACTTGGAAACACCTTTGCTCTTATAGAACGAGTTGGCTTCACGTGCAGCGGTAATGATCTGTCCAGCGGCTTGGGTATGACAGATCCGGTCTCTCAGTTCACGTTGCATGTTGAAATAGCCAGCAGTGAATGTAAAAGAAGCTTCTTTTTCGTCTAATAGTGTTAACAGTCTCAGAATGGCCGGCTTTTCAGTCGAGAAATCAGGCTTTAACAGCTGTGCAAACGACGAAACTGCATACACGACGGTATCAGGAGAATCGTTACGGACAGACTCAGGGTTGGTTCCACAGTGGGTTTTCAACAGTGGCATCAACACACGGCTACAGTCTTGAACGTACCGTTCGGAATTCCAACATGGTTCGGACGCTTTGTTAGAAGTTGGCCAGTCCAAATAGTACTTCTGCTCGTTTGAAGCAGGTATCAACTTGTAACTGAGAGTTCCAACAGCTTCCTGAAGTTTATGGTAGTAGTCACTCAGAGGTTTCGACTTGAACAGGTAGTACCGGTCCTGCCTGTCAACAAAGTAGTCCTGTGACAGATTGGCACCACTGAGCATCACCTCGTCATCGAATCCGTAGATCTTCATATGTTGCAATCCCCAGCCTTCATTGAACCGTTTAGGAACCAACTTCTCGGTTAATCCTTCTAATTTGGGCGTATGGTATAACCGGACGTCGACTTGTCTAGGGAATTTTGTCACCAAAGACGCCAAAAGGCTGGCAGTAGACTCCTTAGGACTGTCCCTAGTCGATCTCAGACAATCCACGAGTATTTCCACTTTCAACTTTGGGCTTTTTTCCAATGCTCCGACAATGGTGTCGACCAGATCGTGTTGCCCCTTGCCAATATACAATGATGATAGAAACACTCGTGACTTGGCAGCAGAGATCTTTGCTTTTAACAGAGAGTAAAAGTCTTTTGGATCGTTAAGGATCTCTATGTTGGACCCGGCAATTTCAAACCTTGGAGCCAAAGAGTCCAGTTGTTTCAAAGTTCCTCTAAAGACCGGATTGAACGCTGAATAATTCATCAGTGGAACATTATCTGCCTTCATCGAGATCCCCCGACGTTGCAAACCCCTCAAACAGCCGGAGATCCGTTGCAGCGGGTTCATTATAGCAGGTAACATTTAGGAAGGAGAAATTTCAACCTCGAAGATATCACTTTAAAAAGAAGTTGCTGAGCTGCAGAAGGGCCAGCAAATATATGATAAGGAGGTTGTTATTGGTGATCGAGATGGCTAAGAAAGCAGCTAAGAGGGCTTTGACTCCACAAATGGACGAGCATGGATTTAAAAAGAGGCAGCAGGCCATGGATGCAGAAACCATGTCTGCGTACGAGCAACTAGGAGGTGATGGGAATAAGACAAACTTGAAGGGGGTACCTAAACAGAAGACGATGCGAGACGAGGATGGAGATACCGAGTACAAGATAGAAGGGCCCTTGCGACGAGTCGATCCGTATTTCTTCACTTACATGACGTACTGCAAGGCTCGATGGATCGATAAGAACATCTTGGATGTTTTCAGCTCGGAGTTCAGACTGTACCCGAGATCTCACTATGAAAAGGCATTGAACAAAGGCCGTGTGAGTATCAGTGGTAAAGTTGCCACTGTAGACTCCGTTCTTCATAATAACGACGTGATTTCACACCGTGCGCACAGACACGAGCCGCCTGTCACTTCTAGACCAATCAAGATTGTTCACCAAGATGAGAACTATGTGATTATAGACAAACCAAGCGGGATCCCAGCACATCCAACCGGCCGTTACAGACATAACACGGTCACGTACGTGTTGGAAAAAGAGTTTGGGATCAAAGCTCATCCGTGCAATAGACTGGATAGACTGACCAGTGGGTTGATGCTACTGGGTCGGAACGGGAAAGCCGCCGACCGGATGTCCCAGCTCATGAAACAACGAGGTGTTTCCAAGCAATACGTTGCCAAAGTGATCGGCGAGTTCCCCGCTGATAACGAAGGTATAGTGGTGGACAAACCTCTAAATACCCTTGATCCTAGACTGGGACTTAATATGGTCGATGAAGAGAATGGGAAACCTGCCAAGACATGGTTCAAGCGTCTCTGCTATGACGGTCAGAACAGTATAGTAATGTGCAAGCCATTGACAGGCAGAACGCATCAAATACGAGTCCATCTACAATACTTGGGCCATCCTATACTGAACGATCCACTTTATTCAGATCCAAACATTTGGGGTGAAAATATAGGTAAAAACGGACAGTTTGACATTGATCAAGTGCGTAAAGAGCTCATGGGAGTGGGTAAGACGAGATGTGCTACCAGCTACGAGCATCAAAAATCTGATGGTGAAGTACTCAGCGGTGAGATCTGTCCAATATGTGATGCCGAACTTTACACGGACCCTGGTCCAAACGATCTTGATTTGTACTTGCATGCATACAGGTACAAATCCGATAAGAAAGAAGTGGACGAGAGGTTCAAAGCTTCTGATGCTAAAGAGATCTCAGGCGAAGAGACTGAGTGGTCATACCAAACCGAACTGCCCGACTGGGCGTTAGAGACCCAAAAGAAGTATATGTCGATGGCACTAGAAGAGGCCAAGAAGTGTGAACCAACGACTACAGCGTTCTGTGTTGGAGCTGTCCTCGCAAACTCTGGCAAGGTCTTAGCTACAGGTTATTCAAGAGAACTGGAGGGGAATACACACGCTGAGCAGAATGCATTGACCAAATATTTCGAACAGACAGGCAACAAAATGGTTCCACCGGGCACTGAGATCTACACGACGATGGAACCGTGCAGTGAACGTCTTTCAGGAAACTTGCCATGCCTGGACCGGATCTTGGCTCAACAAGGTAATATCTCCGTATGTTATGTCGGGGTGATGGAACCGTCCACTTTCATTGCAAAGAACGTGTCTCAAGATAGATTAGAATCCTCTGGAATCAAGTACATCAAAGTCCCCGGGTTCGAAGAGGCCGCAATTGAGGCTGCCCGCAAGGGACATCCTCCATCTGTATAGGCATCTCTCTGGCTAGTCCCTTCTACCTAATTAGGAAACTGGCCGGGGGAACTGAAAAAAATATACGTAGTGGAAAATTAATAATAGCCAAGGTTTCTGGAACCCGATAACATCTCTTTTCTTCCTCATAACACACCATTTCATTGAGTTAATGCGCGGGGAGTTGAGAACTGCATTGACATTGATACTGGGAGCGATGCTGTTTCAACTTTTCAGGAAATCGGAGCCTTCCGGATGTGCATTGTGTGCCAATAAAGTGAATCATTTCATGCACACTCCATTTTTGGACAATCTGAATGAAATGAGTCTACGAAATCAGACTATCCCTGAGTTCTATACGAAGGAACTGCATGAATCGACCGTTGAGCAGGTCAATAGGTCGATGGATGTGTTTAGAGAGATGTTGGAGAGGTACGATCCAGAACAATTGTCGATCAGTTTCAACGGTGGTAAGGACTCGCTGGTTATGTTGATTCTGTATTTGAATGCGATCGAGGAGAAGCAGAGGGCTTGTCCTACCAAGATCAAGGCTGTTTACATTAACAAGGAGGAATTGTTTGATGAACAGGTGAAATTCTTAGAGGCTGCAGTGAAATCGTATGGACTCGATTTGATTCAGTTGAAAAGTGATATGAAACAAGGTTTCGAAGAGTACCTTGAGATGTATCCTAAAGTGGAAGCGATAATGGTGGGGATCCGTCGGATCGATCCATACGGAGCAGATCTGAAAGGTATGCAACGTACTGATCATGGATGGCCGGATTTTGTTAGGGTTAACCCGGTTCTTGATTGGACTACATCCGAAGTTTGGTACTTCTTGAGAAGTTTAGATATACCATACTGCTCTCTTTACGATGAAGGATATACGTCATTGGGAGGAGTTACAAACACGATCAAGAACCCGCTCTTGAAACAACAGGATGGTACATACATTCCTGCATACATGTTACACGATGACGAAAACGAACGACTCAGTAGAGTGCAAACGCAGAAATTATAGGAGATAGAGAAGCAGAATCATATTACTTTTTAATATATACATGCTGGACGATTACCTAGACCAAACCTTTTAGATCACACGGTAAACTGTATCCACCTTCCGTGTCTCGTAGTTGATACGGTTGATTGCCACTGCCTTTTTGGTTTTCTTATCTGCAAGTAGTTCAGGCTTTTCAGGCAAAACGGCAGGAAGGAACCGTCTCTTGAGATGAATCTGTTCAGAGAGGGTGAAACATGGAGAATCGATCAGTTTCAAAGCCTTCTTCTTAACATCCTTCTTAACAGGTGAAGTTGGATCTGGAATCAAAGCCTTGATAGCTTCGATTGTCTCAGACTTCTTATCCTCCAACTTTTCTGCAGGAATGTTCTCAACAACGTTGAAACGAGCATCGATCATTATTTTATCATCAACCTGTTGAGAAAGAGCTTCATATTCAGTCTTCTTGGCATCGTAGTCAGCGGCAGAAAGCTCTCCACGTCTTTGAGCAAGTCCCAAGTCAAAGATATAGTTATAAGTAGCATAGAATCTTGCATCTTCCAACGATTTACCACCACGAAGGAATCCATCGATAGCACCTAACCGCTCTGCAGCTAGTTGTAACTGATCTTCACCAAGTTCAGGTATAAATTTAGGAATCTGTTTAATGAATGATTCAACTTTCTCGGATCTCTTCTGGTCTCTTGCATCTCTTTGCTTCAAGATCTCAGGTAACTGTAATGACTCCTTTCTGCTCATGTATTCTTCCTCGTGTTTGGCATCTTCTCCTTCTAAAACGATTCTACCCAATCTACGACGGGTAGGCTCGAAATGTGGATATGGTAATCTATCGTCTTTCTCTAGAGCAACACCAATGAATCTTCTCTTTGGATGGAATGGATCCAAATAGAACCGAACGTAACCATCTTCCAATGCAAACAGTGTATGATCTTTACCAATACCAACGTTGGTTCCTGGGTACCATTTGGTACCTCTCTGTCTGAAAAGGATCTGTCCGGTGGTCACTTCTTGGCCCTCGTGCCTCTTAGGACCCAAACGACGTCCAGCAGAGTCTTGCATGTGTGTTCTACCACCACCAGCCTTCTTATGGGCCTCACGAACAAACACCAACGGTCCACTGGTCAACTTTTCTTTCAATGCTTTAAACATCTTGAAAGTGATCGATAGCAGGCCAAAAATTTTTCTAGTCGTCGATGTGAATTAAATAAATTTAAGTTGGGGGGAAAAATATCAGCGAGGATTCTTTCCCCTCTAAACACAACAATCTCTTTCTAACTTGTGGGAGAAGATGGAGGCCTCTTGGGATACTGTTGTCGACAGTATAACACAATTGAGCAAGAACAAGACGAAATTGGATCAAAATGAAGAAGATGACGGGAATATTGCCAATTTGGTGCAGCATCGGGAGCTTCTGGCCGAATCCAAACGTAGTGTTGAAGCTGCAATCAGGAACATCAACGGGTTATTAGATATCGGTAAAGCTGGAGATGTGGAGATGACGGATATAGGTGAAGTGAAGAGTGAGGTGAGCGAACAGAAGACGGGCGACGAGTACGAAGGAGATGGCGGTCAGGAAGAAGAAGACGATAATAACGAGGAGGACGAGGATGAAGAGGAGGATGAAGAGGAAGAAGAAGAGGAAGAGGAGGAAGAGGAAGAGATCGAAGAACTCAACAACGAAGAAGAGGCCAAACAAGATAAGGAATTGCAACGACCAACGTCTTCTAGGTCAGGGAAAGGTGCAGGGAAAGGTCTCGGTAAGGGTAAAGGTGCGCATGCTCATATGAAGGAGGGTAAATCGTACTACAAGTCGATATACAATCCTTCCGAACCAGTCATTATTGGATCAGAGGTGGCATTCAAGCCACATTCGAAAGATGCTGAATGGATTCAATGTGAGGTCACTAAAGTGGTCACAGAAACAAAGTTCGAAGTGCGAGACCCTGAACCTGACGAGTTCAACCCGATGGGCCAAACGTTCAAAGCTACCTGGAAAGATATCATATTGATACCACCTCGAGGTCTTCTGCTTAAAAATTATCCTGTAGGAGCTCGTGTGCTCGCCAGATATCCGGAGACGACCACGTTCTACCCAGCAGAGGTCACTGGATTCAAACGTGATGGTTCATGCCGTTTAAGATTCGAAGGTGAGGAAGAGGTGGACAAGGAGACTGCTGTTGGTAGATGTCTTGTTCTTGCATTCCCTAAACACTAATCAAAGATGGAAATATACATTCAAACCTCCATTGCGAACTTCTTTACTAATAGATTATATTACTAGTATGTATTGTGCTTATGTAGTGTATTCTTGCGTTTAACACAGATAAGATATGCTCATTTTATCGGAACCATCCGATTTTGTTGCCTTTAGTCCTTCTTCAGCACTTTGATTACTTTGGACGCTTGATATGCTTTTAGAACTCTCTCTACTTGGAGGTTCCAGCTCGGAAGTATCATCCGTAGATTGCATGTTGAAGTTCTTCTTGAAGATGTCCTTGCGTAACTGTGGTTGACCGGAAACCTCCTTCTGTTGCTGTTGTTCATTTAAAACCAGCGTTGGTAATACAGAGGTTTGAGTACTCTGTGTGCTCTGCACACTTTGAGCACCTTGCGATGAAATGGAGTGCCGCGGAGTGAAATTTGGCGAATGGAACTGTGTGGATGGAGGTTCTGCACCTTGCAAAGTGGCCAGCACGGATGAACGGCGAGAATTAATCGAATTGGATTCACTCCCAATACTCAATGGTGTGTAATCGGTAATGGAAGAGTTCCGCGAGGAGAGACGTGAAAGAGGAGATCCAGGGAATGTGTTACCTGAACTTATAGAAGCGGCAGAATGACGACGAGTTGGAGCTTTCGAAATAGAGTACTCATCAATCAACTTATGCTTACGAATCGATGAAACAGATTCTCCATTGGCGGAAATACGTAGGTCGAATGAAGCTGAGCGACCAGAACGTAATGGTGGTAAGTGAATATGAAGTGCAGCACCGTTTGTACCGTTATTACCAGAAGAAGACGAGGCAGCAGCGGCAACTGCAGAGGCAAGACTGTTGCCAGAATTATAGTTCACAGTTGCACCGGCAGATGCAGAACCGGTCATAGGGACGGAATGTGTTTGTGTTGTTGGTTTGTTAGATTTGTCAGAAGAGAAAATAAGCGTATTGAACTTTGGAGACGTTGACCTGTTGTTGTTATTGTTGTTGGTATTAGCATTCTCGTCGTTGTTAATCGTACCATCATCGGCCTTTGGAGAAGTGTTGATAACGGGACCCTTGAATTTGGACATCGAAATATCTTCCTCGTCAGTAGGTGTAGTTTCTCTTTCATGTTTGATGATAGGTGGAGGTGGGTACTGTGAAAATACTGGTTGAGTATTCGCCTGAGCAGCAGCCCGTTTCCGACGGTTGGCACCACCGTTCCACCAATTCTTGATAGCATTATCGGATCTACCATTCAAATGACGAGCGATCTCTGCCCAACGGCGTCCATACTGTTCGACAAGTTGCTCAATGAGTTTACCTTCCTCTGCAGTGATAGGAGTCTTATTCAAGGATGGTTTCAAGTTCTGATGGTATCGTTCACGGGCCTGTTTAGCAGTACGACTTTCAAGTAATTGTGAGATTCTGACCCAATTCAAATTCTTTTCACCACCAAATGCATCGACCAACTCTAAAAGACGCTTATCTTCCTCGGGAGACCAAGGTCCACAGCGTAACCTGGACCCATTGGTGGTCATAGTTACGGTACCACCGTTGTATTTAGTGCCGGCACCAGAACGACGACCGGGCTGTTGCTGTTGCTGCTGGGATTGTTGCATTCTAGAATTAGTAGCAGTATTAGCGGAGGCGGCAATTGGAACTCCATTAGCAAGATTGTTTGGGAAAGTACCTGCATTACCGTTGATACCAACATTAGCAGGCATAGGGCCAGTAGGACCGACAGAAGCTAACTGCATCCCAACCATACCGTTGTTCATATTCAAGGGAGCGGTTCCAACATTCTGAGGCATAGAACCGATAGGTGCAACAGGGGTCCCCATTTGATCGACAACAACACCCTGAGGTGACAACAGGGTTGTTCCTGGAACCATACCGATGACAGGAGCACCAGAGTTCGTCATATAACTGATCGAACTCCCTGGAACAGCCCCCATTATTGGTTGTGAACCGGCAACACCACCTGGTCCAACGTTGTTACCGCTTGGTTGAGGCATCATGTGCTGCAATGGGGCCCCAGTGTTAGGGTCCGGATTTGTTGAGACGTACGCCATGGGCGCCGGTAGCCTTACTGTTGGCTGGCAGCGCATTAGCGGTATATTGCGCACACTTTGAGATGAATCATACATCATTTCAGAAAGAACAAAGTGGCGATCTTACAAGTTGAAATCGCAGCTTAGTTATTTTTTTTTTAAGAGAGAAAACCGTTGCGAAAATAGAAAAAAACCGAGACGACGCAAGGGAATAAGGCCATGACAAGGAGGGGGGAAAGTAGACTTATAACAAATATGATTGAAGATTGGGACACATTGGAAGAAGAGATTATGGCGTGTGCTAAGTAGAAGTTACAGTAAGAATTAGATAATCATGATATTACAATAATGGTCAGGGTTCTAAAATAGGTGGGGGAGGCGGGCCAGTGTCAAAGAACAATGTAGGGCCGTTTATATGAGAATGTTACGAGGGGTCAGCGGTATCAGTATTGAGGATAAGGTGATTGAAGTATCTGAGACCCTTAGGTGAGATAAATCCGATGAACAATGCTTACATTCAGACCCTATACACCTGCCCACTTTACTCGCCTTCCCTATTTGATATTATCAGACAACGGTTATACCTCCGTTCCTCGGACGTAAGCTCGCATTTTAACCGACAGATGCCACTTTCACCGGAAAAACTAAGTAACAAAAAGAATTTTACAAAGACAATTGGTAGAAAAGCGGGGAATTTCTTTTTTTTTCTTGCTTCATGCATTTCATTGTAGGTAGGATGTTTAAATATGGTACCACTTTGGGACCACCTTATTTGGAACTTTCCGCGTGTTCGGTTTCATTATCATGCATGTTTCTCAACCAAAGTAGTTCGACAATAGAACCAATGATTGAAATTGCAAACAATGCCTTTGAGATCTTACTTGCCGCACAATTGGACGGATTTCCGGCCGTAGATAACAATGATAGAGACGTATTGCTGACATAAAATTCACTAGTATCTAGAATCAATTGAGTACAGCATAGTAAGAAAGCGGAAAACAATACCGCAAACACTGAAACGATACTGGTGGCGATATGTCCCCATCTTTTCCACCGCGTGAAATTCAGCACCAATTGGCTCATACAACAGATTAACCAAAGCATGTGCAGCACTAAAACGCACACGGAGATAGCAGATCCGGAGTTAGCGACATTTTTCTGAAATCTTTGGCTAACTTCCCCCAATTTGATTCCATCTGTAGTAGTGTTGGTACCTTCGTTGTACAGTGTCAACTGAGGCAACCGTTTTGAATACTTGCTCATCAACTTGTTCGTATACCCACAGGCGGTCTCATTCTTGAATTCAATGCAGCTTGCTAAGTATCCAGTACGGATTCTCGTATCGATTTTGGCCATCTTGGTACCAGCCATATTTTTAACGATCTTAGAGTCAGTATTGAGTCCAATATCCAAAAGGTAGATCCGTTTGTAACTGGCACTACTTGATGTACTTCCCATTAAAAGGAAATAACACAACACTAGACTAACCAGACAACAGACCGCTGGAAGAGCTTTCATGGATATCTTAATAATGGTGGTTTGAGCATACAGCATAGTTGGTATGGAGTTTTGATGATGATATCAACTGACAGGAAAACAGGAGAAAGCTGGCCTTCTTATAGTGTGCCGACGATCCTCAATTGAAACACTAATGATCTATCACATTCCCTGGAGATCCTGGATGGAAGGATTTCATTGGTGGTTGGGAGGGGCAAGTGTGTGGTAACCAATGACGGAACTCGGGACACGGTGTACTCAGCTGAAAAGCACTTAACCATGCAAATATATGATGTTTCAACCATATCTGCTTCATTTAGAGAGCCACTCCATACCACACATACTAAGCCTAGCTACTTTCCCAGCTGCTATTCTATCCCCCGAAACTTTTCAATTTATCTCCACCTTAAATCTCCTCTCCCTCCACTCTAACCATCACTTCTTTTTCTTGCAATGTTTGTCAGACGGCTGTCAACGGGCAGGAAACTCCTCGATTACGACATATTCCTGCCAAAGTCACCAAAAGGACAACCACCAGTCACATTGTCCAATATACCGCCCATCATATTCCTCCATGGATTGCTCGGTCATAGGAAGAACAACCGAACGGCCAGTCGAATGATAGCCAATCAGTTGAGGACTCCACTGATTGTACCAGATCTACGCAACCACGGAACTTCCTTCCATGCCAGACCTCATAACTACCTCTCAATGTCAGACGATCTCACAGAATTGATTGAACACTTGAAAGACCAGAATGAGATCGATCTCGATAAGAACGGTGTCATCGTGATGGGCCACTCAATGGGCGGTAAAGTCGCATTGGTTCATGGACTGAGGTTCCCAAAGACAGTATCAGGTGTCATCTCTATTGATAATGTGCCATACATGAACCCGTCGAGATCGTACGGAGAATTCGAACGGTTCCATATAGCTTTGAAGTACATGCAGAAACTGATCGATTCCGGTTCTTCATCGATGTCTGACATCGAACAAGCCATGCTGAAATACGTCGACCATAACAAGAATGTCATTGCATTCTTAACAAACAACCTCTACAAGAGTAAAATCTCCAAACAGATCGAATCACGGATCCCAATGCCACTTATAGACGAGTTCATAGAAGACCTGTTAGAGTTCAAGATGCAGGATTCCGACGACTTGGATGGGTACCCAGTATATCACAACCCGATGCTGATTATCAGGGCGAACTTCTCACCATTCGTCGGCCATGAGATCCACGAACATCTCATACAGAAACACTTTGATAACTACGAGATCAGAGGTATCGACTCTGGTCACTGGGTTGTTACCGAGAACAGGATTCCATTCGTTAAAATGGTCAACAGCTGGATCTCAGAAAAGTATCAATCATAAATCATTATTAACATGCTACATCACTTCTTGGGAGAAGCCCAACGGTCGAGGGTATGCTGAGGACCGAGGAACTTGTCGATCGTTTCTCTTTTAACGGGGCTCTTCGGAGTTCGTCGGGAGGTTCTGGGTGTGCGAGGAGATACAGGTGACCTAACAGATCTAGGAGAGACAGGCTCCTTCTTGATCCGTGGTGATTTAGTTTCTCTCTTTATATGTATACCAGAGCCCAGTAATGGATTCGGTTTCACACCTGCGACCTCGATGTATCGCTCCACAAATGAACTATCTTCCAACTTTGAATTCCCAACCTTTGGATCCACTGCATACCATTCCAAACTATCTCCATCATATATCTTCAATAGACTCTCCACATCCGCCCATTTCTTCTTCGTACTGGTATCCAGCCATTGCGCAAACTGTTTGGTGTCCGGATCCAACACAACGGGCATCCTCTCGTGCAACCACTTCAAGCATTCAGGCGCAAACCATGTTATAATAGTGTACGAATAGACCGGTTCACCATCAACAACACTCTTCGAGTACAATCCAGCGAGAAACATCAACTTTCCATCTTTCCTATGGATAAAATAAGGCTTCTTAACTCCGTCTTTCGTTTGCCATTCATAGTACCCTTGCACTGGCACCACGCATCTCTGATTAACACTCGTTAACCACATTCGATTCCGACCAATCGCCTCATACCTTGCATTGAATGTAGGATACTTGTTTGTAATTCGATCAGACTCATGCACCCATTTAGGAATCATCCCCCATCTCATATACTCTAGTAGATGCTCGCCCATGCCATTCTCCTCACCAGAAGCAGATCTCTCCAGATATACTGGTGCCACCTGCGTAGGACCTATGTTATACCGATGCAGCGTGCTCTTGTCAGCACCAATCTCACTATCAACAGGCAATCCTTGTCTCCCAAACGCCTCGGGAAGGTCTTTCGGCTCAATTGCTAATGCATATCTTCCACACATCGATAAAGAACCATCTGGTACATCCGAAGTTGATATTTGGAATCCTCCATATTTTTCCAATTTATCTCTCCCTCAACCCCCTCAGTATTTTCCTCCTCCAATACATCACTCATTCTTTATGCGTCCACGTATCAAACCGATATCAATCCGGCCAACGATATTCAGGCGTTTGTTCGCTGACAAGGATATCAGCCATGAACCACAGCTGAACCAGTTCCAGAACCCGAATCATCCTCCCGTTCAATATCCTTCTAATGGATCTCCAGCTCAGTCATCGCAGGATCCCCATCGTTTGGATAATCTTCACAGAGATGTGCAACAGAGAATCTCTCAGAAGGCTCCAAACCTCATGGAGCCGATCTCGACTGCTCCACAGGGATCTGCTGCCAACCCTATAATCAATAGAAACGCTGGAAGGCCAGGTATGGGAGGCCCTCAACCTCCACGTCCACTCTCTGATATATCACCACCACCTGGATATCAGAGACAGCCAAGGTTCAATATAGGTCAATGGTTGGTGGGTACATTCAGTCTTTTCCTCATAGGTGTTGGAATTGGCGGACTGTATCACAATTACAAGACAGATATGATCAGCGATGATAGTGCCGAATTACTGACAGAGGCAATGACGTTTGAACATCAAAAGAAGATTCCTGAAGCTATCGAATCGTACGAGAAGTTCCTCAAACAGTTAGACGATGAAGGTGTGGAACACAGCAGTATTCACTATTTGGGAGCAGCTATACGGATTGCCGAGTTGTACGAGATCATACAGAGACCCGATAAGGCTTTGAAGATCTACGAAACGTTGGCCACCTATTTAAGAGTCTATTTCGTCGATTGGCAACCATCAAACCCTTTCACCGACACAGACAAATACGACGCTACATTGAACAGATCACTCCTCTTGGCTATCAAGTATGCGACTCTGGCTCCTAAGGAGAAACAAGAAGATGCAAAGGAGTTGCTTCTATTCAATATTGTTCACGCTCAACAGAGAATCATAGACGAGTATCCACCATTCATTACCGTCCTGAACCAGTCTACAAACCAATCAGTGATGGCTCTGATTGCTCAAGACGTCGAACGGAAACTCAGCAATGCCTCTGAACAGGCAAAGAAGAGAGAACTACAGGAGGCAATGAAACATCCTTTAGAGCTGCCAATTTATACAACTGATCAGACCGAGGAGAATAAACTACTAGGGATGTTTGTCCAAGGTTGGCCATCATTCACCCGTTCATTGATCAATGCCCGAGATGTCTACGCCAATATGTGTATTCAAGATGGTGACTACGTCGAAGCAGCGTCATCTCTTGCCACAAATTCGGCTATAATTCAAAAATGCTTTGACCACCCTGCCAGATTGACGATCTGCTTAACGAAGCTCGCAATTGTACTACAGATGCTGGCTGAAAACCTTGCAGACAAGTTGGATACAGAGCAACGTGCCACTGCCTTCTCTGAATCTTCCATCACCCCTGTCGAAGTGCCATCTGAAGTGGAAATATCATTGGGAGGACTCGACGCTAAAAAATTACTAACCAGTGCCATGCAGATGCAAAGCCCTCAAGTGAAAGAGTTTATGATCCGGAAGACTTACAGAGAGTCCGAAAGCATCTTTAGAAGAACTCTTCTGCTTACATCCAAGATGAAGAAACAACATATGCAGAGCCAGGTGACAAAATTCTTCAAACCTGCACTTGATCGATCCGAAATGGTCTCTTCCTGCGGCCTCGCTTTGATCGGTTACCAAAACGGTCGTAATGAGGATGCCCTAAGATATCTCCAGCGTGCAAAAGTGCTTGCATCGACCTTGCATGAATCCGACTACCTTGATGATATCAACAAATGGATAGATATGATCCAGAAGTCCGCTTCTAAACCTACATAAACTACCTACCTAGACTGAAAAAAATTGATTATCTACACTGCCTTGAAAATATAGATTTTTTTTTCAAAAAAATCTTCTCCCTCTAAGTATCACTTATGTCTTCTGCCAGAGAGCGAATCCAACCTATCAGGGAGGCTACACTCCCTGATCAAACCACACCAGAACAGAAGTACTGGCGTCAGTTCACAAATTCACAGCTTGTTAAGGAACATAATGCAGTGACTCATATCTGTTTTGACCCAAACTCTCCTCACGATTTTGCAGTGACTTCTTCTACGAGAGTTCAGATCTTCTCTTCCAAGACGAGGAAAGTTGCCAAGAGCTTCACCAGATTCAAAGATGTCGTGTACAGTGGAGAGTTCCGTCAGGATGGTAAACTTATGGTGGCTGGTGATGCGTCCGGATTGGTGCAAGTGTTCGATGCTCACCATCCTAGAACTTTGCTCGTTACTCTTCAACCTTCGGCTCACCCTACACATGTTACCAAGTTCCATCCATCGATCGCCACTCAGATGCTGACATGCTCGGATGATAGAGTTGCAAGATTGTATGATATTTCACAGACCCAGAGACCTTTGGCTAACTTCACAGATCACCATGACTATGTTCGGTCAGGATTGTTTGTGCCAGGTTCCAACTTGGTCATTACTGGTTGTTACGATAACATGATCAGAGTGTTTGATCCGCGTGCAGGCTCGGCACCTATGTTACAGTTTGATCAACAATCCCCGATTGAAGAACTTTTGTCATTGAACCCAACAAGTCTAGTGTCTTGCGGTGAAAACGGTATCAAGAATTGGGATTTAGCTGCAGGGAAATGTATTCACAGTCTTAATCCATTCAATAAGACAGTGACATGCCTTGCCGATGCTGGAGAAAGAGGAATATTGGCTGGTTCTATGGATGGTCACGTTAAAGTGTTCGATACTTTGACAGCCAACTGGGAAGTTAAGTTTGGTTGGAAGTTCGGTTCAGGAGTGCTCAGTTGCGGAGTGTCTCCTCATCATAAGCATCTTGTCGTTGGATTGAACTCTGGATTGCTCACTATTAGAACTAGAAAGACAGAACCTAAAGTGAAGCAAGGTATCAAGGCCCAGAGAAGCCATGCATTTGCTAAGATGATGCGTGGATCCGAATATAACGGAGAATCCGAACATTACATCTTGGATGATAGAGTTAACACAGGATCAAAGAAATTGAAGCAGTTTGAAAGAGATTTGAATATGTTCAAATGGTCAGATGCATTGAACCATTGTCTTGTGACAGGTATGGCTAAGGAGTTGACAGTAACCTGCTTGGAAGAATTGAAAAAAAGAGGTAAAGTGCGTGTTGCACTGTCAGGAAGAGACGAGTCAACTCTGGAACCGATATTAACGTGGTGTTATAAGATGATCGATGATCCTCGTGACGTTCCAATAATAGCAGACTACCTTGGGTGCATTTTAGAGATGTACAGTGACTTGATTGCTCAAAGACCTGTCTTGGAAGAATTGGTCTGGAATATCCAAAATAAGATAGATCTAGAGATCACCAAGTGCCAAGAGGCACAGAAAATCACTGGAATGTTGGAGTTACTGAGCGCATAAGTTGTCGCTCCTACAATACTTTAGATATAGACTTAACTCGCTGTATAAATTTTATAATTAGGTATGCATTATCATCATCTACGTCTCTTAAACCGACCCCCATGGTGCATGTTAATCTTAAGGCGCACAAAGTTGTTGGACAGTGGATGTCTGCCCTTGGACTTCTTGCTTGGTGCTTCTCTGATCCTCTTCCGGGTATATGTTTCGTTGTCCGAGGAGCTTTGCTCGGAGGCATCGTCATGTTCAGAGTCAGACTCCGACAAAGACTCTAAAGTACGACGCTCTTCATCCGACACCTCCTCAACCTGCCTATGCTTAACCTCCTCCAACTTCTTATGAATATCAACACCTTGCAATTCATCATCCACTTCTTCAAGAGCCTTGGTACGCATCTTGACACGACGCGTTGTCCGCTTGATCGTCTTAACCTTCTTGCGGTATTTGGCCATTGGATCGTTCTCATTCTCTATGCGCGACTCTTTTAGAGAATCCTCGACAGACTCTTCCTTCACGGTCTCCCGTGGCTCTAATATTGGTGCAGCAAGTGCGGTCAATTCCTTGTTGGCACCTTGTAGTGCTCGTAATTCCTTGCTCAGGGTAAACAATGACTTTTCAGGCTTCCTTTTGATCAATGGACTTGGTTCGATCATACGTAGAGTATTTGGAGACAACTCTTTCTGAACGGGAGTCTGTGCTTCAATAGGAGGCATGGGATCATCTTCGCTGCCACTATCAGTAAAGTCACTCATATCAGACAATATGGCAGCATAATCTAAGGGAACAGAGACTTGCTGGGTCATCTCACGGAGATAAGCAGGAGTCTGCTCTGTAGTCTTTTCAAATTGAAGCTTGCGACGTGCACTCTGAGGAGTCTTGAAACTGGCTGCAACAACTCTCTTGGACTTCGTAGGGGTTCTGTACATCTCGGAGGAAAGGGAATCAGGAGCCTGGTCAGGTTCCTTCTTTGGCACCGTAACTTCTATACCCGATTTGATGGGTGACGAGGGAGACTGTTTCAATTGGATGTCAAACAATCCCAGCACACGACCGTTCAATTGAGGTGTGGGTCCGATCACTTGTGGAGTGGTCCCTGTACTTTTCAACGGCGATGAATTATCATGAACAGGCTTTGTAGGCGTTTCTAATTCCTTATTCTTTTCAAGAGACGTGATAACGTTCCTGGTTCTAGTCTTTGTAGGTGTAACAGGAACTTCAGACTGCTCAAGATCCCTCGATCTCGATTGACTGCCGCTTTTCAAGCGTCTTGAATCGTTACGCTGATGCTCCTTATGACCTCTATGCTTGTGAGTCCCTTCCTTCCGCCTCCGATCCATCTTCTCAAACACTTCGTGCAGATCAACTGTACCCTGTTGCGCATGTTTCAAAAGCTTCTTCAATTTGTGATACTTCTTATATCTTCGAGCCATGGACGGGTTCTTGGCCTCAATATCCTCCCAATTCCAATCTTGGCCCTCATTCTCTCGCTCCCACGCCTTTATAACCACCTTCTGCTCTGTTATATACTCTTTCAACCTCTCCAGCTCTCCCTTCTCCATGTAACGCGTAGCAGGGAGAAATTCGGCCGGGAGGGTTTAAAATATTTATCTATCGCGCGGACCCTGTCCCAAATTTAACCTCCTAATGATCTTTCACGGAAGAAGATTTCGATGGCTGTTTCTGAGCATCGTCATTGTTGTGGGAGCATATCTTGGAAATGAGCGCATAGAACAGACCGGGAGTCAGTCTGATATCAGAAATAAGCTCTTGGCATCATTCCAGTACGATGCACAGACGGGAATAGAGTCCCAGATCTGGCAACTGTGGAAGGATAACGATATGAAATCAAAGAAGAAATTCCCAGAGACATGCGTACAGCTGGTGGAGCGATGGAAGGAAGCCAACAAAGAGTACAAGCATCATCTGGTAAGTATAGATGATGTTAAAAAGTGGGTTGAAAAGGAGATGAATGACAGAGTACCAGAGGTGGTACAAGCCCTGAATTCATTGAAAGACGAAAGAATTCAGATGGAATTCCTTAAATATCTCTTGATATACTTGCGTGGAGGTCTATATGCGGATATAGACACCATCGATATACGTCCAATCGAGATTTGGACAAGTATATTCAACGTACCAGATGATGTCGTCAAGCCAAGACTGGTTATAGGAATAGTATCCGATTACAATCATCCAGATTGGATTCTTTGGTACAATAGACGGATGGTGTTCTCCAACAGTCTATTCATGGCAAAGAAACATCATCCATTCTTTGCATCTCTTATTGCCAAGATTACATACATTGCCAATACGCAGTCCGAATTGATCAAAAAGACTGATTGGGTCCAGGCATTGGAAAACTACGATGCCAACGGTGACCCTACGGTACAATTTACAGGTCCTTCGATCTTTTCAGACAGTTTCCTCGATTACATTGGAACATTATCGAAACCAAAGGTTCTCATCGATCCTGCAGATCAGAAAGTACAATCGGCTACCACGATGTACGGGCCTGTCCCAATTCATCATCAATTGAATTACTATAACTTGACTGCACTTGCACATCCAGCATACATTAATGATGCTGTCGTATTACCACAGATCAGTTTCAATGGTTACGAACAAATTCATAACGACATGTATGAGACCGACGGTGAAGGCTATGATGCGATGTTCTATTCGAGACCGATGAGTCTGACCAAATGGAGTAAGCGCAAGACAAGAATCGATGGTGAAGATTGGCAGGACTGGGCTGAATCTCATTGAGGTTCTGAACTTTCTTGAAATTGGCCATGCAGCTCGTAGCACTACGGCAATTTGGGGACCGGGAGAGGTTCAGTAACTTTAGTCTGACCAATTAAGAAAAATGTGGGGAAATCACATGCAGATGATTTTTTTCCCGAACTCATGCATGTCAGCAGACTTCTGCAGGAACGAATACTATAAATATGCCAAGACTTGTCTTGGCTCGGTTCTTGGTTCTCAATATAGTTAGCTACAACTAGAATTGAAAAAATCAAAACAATGCATTACGACTCAGGAAATTACGAAGCCTTTGCAAGACCAAGAAAGCCAGAAGGTGTTGATGACAAGTCCGCATACTTTGTCGGTTCGGGATTATCATCTCTGGCAGGTGCTGCCTTTTTAATTAGAGATGGCCAGATGGATGGCAGTAAGATTACCATTTTAGAAGAAAATGATATCCCAGGTGGTGCACTCGATGGTATCAAGGAACCTGAAAAGGGTTTTGTTATCAGAGGTGGTCGTGAATTGGAGACTCACTATGAGTGTCTCTGGGAACTGTTCCGGTCCATACCATCTTTGGAAGTGGACGGAAGTGTTTTAGACGAGTTCTATTGGCTCAATAAGGACGATCCAAACTACTCTTTGCAAAGAGCCACTATAAATCAAGGTCAAGATGCCAAGACTGGAACAGAATTCAAACTTGATCCCCAATCTCAAAAGGAGATAGTTTCTCTTTTCCTTGCTACCAGAAAGGAAGTCGAAGATAAACGTATCTGTGATGTATTTTCGGATGCGTTCTTTGAAACCAACTTCTGGCTTTACTGGCAAACTATGTTTGCATACCAGAAATGGCATTCAGCTTTAGAGATGAAACTTTACATGCACAGATTTATCCATGCTATCAACGGGTTCCCAGATTTCAGTTGTCTTAAGTTTACCAAGTACAACCAGTACGAATCCTTCGTTTTACCACTATACAAGTTCCTCTTGGATAAAGGTGTCAAGTTCCAGTATAATAGCACTGTGAATGATGTCGAGTTCGATATCAAGGAAAACGAAAAAGTTGCCACTGCCATCAAGATCACTCACGATGGTAAGCCAGAGACAATCAAGTTAACCAAGGATGATTTGGTGTTTATCACAATCGGTTCTCTCACTGAAAACTCTACATTGGGTGACAATAAGACTGCACCTAAACTCTTGGACGATGGAGCAGCACCAGCATGGGATCTCTGGAGAACCATTGCAGCTCACGACCCTGATTCGTTTGGACATCCAGAAGTGTTTGCCGGTGATATCAAACACACCAAGTGGGAATCTGCCACTGTTACTACGTTGGACAAGAGGATCCCAGCTTACATTCAAAAGATTTGTAAGCGTGATCCATTCAGCGGTAAAGTTGTCACTGGAGGTATTGTCTCTGTGAAAGATTCAAGTTGGTTGATGAGTTGGACCGTTAACAGACAGCCTCACTTCAAGAACCAGCCAAAGAACGAGATAGTTGTTTGGATCTACGGACTGTTATTAGAAAATGAAGGTGACTATGTTAAGAAGAAGTTTGAAGAGTGTACCGGTGAAGAGATCACTCAAGAATGGCTCTACCACATGGGAGTTCCTGTGGAAGACATTCCAGAATTGGCTGCAACTGGTGCCAAGTGTGTTCCATGTATGATGCCATACGTGACTAGTTTCTTCATGCCTCGTAAATTCGGTGACAGACCTGCCGTCATTCCAGAGTTCGCCAAGAACTTTGCCTTTATTGGCCAGTTTGCAGAGACAGGCCGTGACACTATCTTCACTGTCGAGTATTCTGTTCGTACTGCTATGGAATCTGTTTACACTCTTTTAAACATTGAACGTGCCGTTCCTGAAGTGTTTAACTCCACCTATGACGTTAGAGCCTTACTTAAGGCTGTCAAGGCATTGCGTGACAACAAGGAATTATCCCTCCCATTGCCACAGTTCTTGCGTGACAAGCTTGTCAAGAAGCTTGAGGAGAACCAAGTTGGTGCTTTGCTGCACGAATTTGGCCTCATTTGATGAAATGTATATGAATCCCTAAAATAGTTTGGTAAACTTAGTTCCGAAATTTACTTCCTGGACTTCACTGGGCCCCGGTGAACTTTTCTGGGGTTCATTTAATCTCATAGAGAAAATCAAAAATTTTTCACCTTCAACCATGTCGTCTTTTCTTCCTTTAAGATTCTGTAGGTTGAGCTCGACGGTCGCCAAAAGCTGCAGCAAGCAGTTATTGGCACCAGAAGCGATTCCATTCATAGAAAGTGCGGACACCGTGAAGGCGAAGTCCCCGGAAGCTCGTCGGATCCGTAAGCGTCTGTTGGAACGTCCAGGTCTAGTTGGTATCAAGCGTGGAATGACATCTTACTTCGACAACCAAGGACACAAGTTGCCTGCCACGGTGATCGAGATTGACGAATGTGAGGTTGTGAGTAATAAGACTGTTGAAAAGAATGGATACTATGCTGTGCAAGTTGGATGTGGTTATAAGAAGCCAGAGAATCAAACAAAGTCGTTGTTGGGACATTTTAGAAACGCCGGAGTGTCACCTAAACAGTTTGTCCGTGAGTTCGAGGTGCTTGACGAGTCAGGACTTGTCAAGCCAGGTACAGAGTTGAAAGCTGATCATTTCAAACCAGGACAGTTTGTCGATGTGATATCAGTGTGTAAAGGTAAAGGATTTGCTGGTGGTATGAAACGTTGGGGATTCCATGGAGGTCCAGCATCGCATGGTGCCTCTCTTTCTCATAGATCGTTGGGTTCTACCGGTATGAACACTTCTCCATCTCGTGTTTTCCCCGGTAAGAAGATGCCTGGTCACATGGGTAACATCTCGCATACAATTTTCAACCTGCAAGTTTTGGACGTTAACGCTGAAAAGGGTTACCTATTGGTTAAGGGTGCTGTCAGTGGTTCGAATGGAAGTCCTGTCAAGATCAGAGATGCTTTGAAGTCGAACGGTAAGCATCTTTCATGGAACATGTAAATAGAATCAGTAAAAAAGTATATTAAGTATATGACAATACTATATACAGCGGTCTAATAACGATGGGCGTGCAGCGCACACGCTTTGACTAGTGGACACCGCAGGCATGTTTTTTTAGAACATCTTTCACGACGTCCAACTTGTAAGCAGGACCAAACCCGTGGCAAACTTCAGTACCTCTCAGATCTTCCATAATGGCAGGTAAATCAAGCTCTAAGTCGTCGTTGACTTTGACAAACCCAACCAGGTACTCCCAGACGGCTCCAATAGTCAAAAGCTGATCATCATCCAGCTCATATCGTTTCTTGACATGAATTTGCTCCGGAGTCCACTTATACTTTTCTGGATCCACGGAACCGCTGATGAACTTCTCCTTGGTATAGTCAGGGAACACGAACGAACTCGTGTTGTCATCAGCGGGACTGGCAGTATTGGAATCAGTGTCACTATTGGAAGTTGTGTTCTTCTTCAACAGTTGGTTTTCAAAATTCAGCATCATATTGCGTTCTTTTAACTTGGCCAACTCTGACTCAAGACGTTGTTTATCAGACACAGCCGCATTCAACTTCCCAGCCAATTCTTTCAACTTTGTCTCTTTCCTTTCGCGGAAAGCTCGCTGTGCAGCTCGATTCTGGGCTCTCCGACGTTCATGTAGTTCCTTCTCGACAATGTCCGGCTGCGTTGTCGCAACTTTCTTGCTTTGACGTTTTTTGTGCGAACTATCACTGGCAGAAGAGCTGATTGAATCGGGCGAATTGTTCTTGAATTGATCGTCAATACCGGACTCAATCCCGGCAAGGTGTCTTCTATAATCAGCAGATTGTTCCAAGTCCTCCGATTTCAGCACCGTATCGGGCACAAACTCAGGAAAGAATGGGTCGTCATCCATTGGTATATAACGTTATGTGATGTACTCACGTAAGAATTTTTTTTTTTACGAGTTGGGCCATATTTATTTGAATTGAATCTGAATTGCGACGAGGGGCAGGTATTCTTCCCAGGGAATGGGACGTAATGTACATCTGTCTGAAGAGAGAAAGAAGAGTGAACCGCCAAAAAATGCACTAGATACATAAAAAATAGTATGCATGTTGAACTGCAGGGATACATTTGAGGAAGGCGGCTTATCTTGCTTCAAACCTCAAATTTACTATTGCCGAGGATGATCAAGTGATAGACAAAGTAAATTGCCACCGACTTTGACAATTCCACTACAACTTCGAGCAGTTGTCAATTGAATTCGGTACGACAGCAACGTGCATAAACAAACACTGCAAAATTAGATGCAACTTGTGACTGGATGGATACTTGCATGGTCTCTCTAAGCCACATACGACCTGGCCCTGCGGCTCAAAAGAATAAAAAATAATTTTTAAAATTAATTGAGGGAATCTCCGCGGATGAGCAAGGGAAGAACGCCACAAATTTACGAATTGGAAAAAAAAAAAAAAAAACAGTCCGTGTAGACGCGTCGCCGACGGAGTATGCCGGACTGCGAGTTGATTGGTGAATGCAGAGGATGAAGTGACTTCTAAATTTTCGCCCGGCACTCCGGGTGGGGAGGAAAAGCCATTGGTAGGCAGTGAACCATTCAGCACTGCCACATAAAGCATCCATTCAGCACTATTCCTCACAATACATCCATTGTTACTGTGACATGAATACCTCACACTGTGTGCATTTGCATCTCATTCAGCCCCTACTCTTCTCCTTCCCCTACCGCCCCTACCGCCCCTGCTGCATCTCCTTTTACTTTGAGCCACCACATCCCTACACCGAGATGCGCTTCTAACAATAGCAAACGGCGAGCCTCTCCCCAAATCTCTTCTGACCTGAGTCAATTGTAGAGATAGCGAGAATACGGTCATACTGCATATGTTAATTAGTTGGCAATTAATGCACTGTTTATCCACATTGACATCCATTTTCAATCACAGCTTCACCTCTTCTCCACAATTACACATCCCTCGGTCTTCTCCCGTCAATTTAATTCAACTTAATTTCAAATCTTCCACCATCTCTATCTCCACCGTTGAGATGCGCCGTGGGGTGATGACGGGATGAGGCAGCAGATTTTATGCGATGTTATTTATCTTGAATTTTTTTTTTTTCCCTTGTTTTCTTTCTATGGCGTAATATATAAAGAGGCATCTCCTCCCACATTTCGCAACTTGGCTTTTTCTTTTTTTCTTGAACTCTCGTTTTAAGACAAATCTATTCAATTGATCAAACATGTCATCTACTGTTGATACCGTTAAGGACAAAGCTACTGAAGCCGTCGACACCGCCAAGGAGGAAGTCTCCAAGGTTGAAGACAAGGTTGCTGACGCCACCAAGTCTGACGACAAGACCGATGCTAAGACTGAATCTAAGACTGACGAATTGAAGGACAAAGCTGAAGGAATCAAGGAGGATGTCACCAAGAAGGCTGAGGAGATCAAGGAGGACGTTTCCAAGAAGGTTACTGACGCTAAGGCTGATGCTACCAAGAAGGATGCCGATGTTAAGGCTGACGCTACCAAGAAGTCCGCTGACGCGAAGGCTAGCGTTGAGGCTGCTGAAAAGAAGGCTGAGGGTTCTGTCAAGAAGATCCTTACCAAGCTTAAGTCTGTCTTCTCCTAAGCAATTAGTTATTACTCTCTTTTTTTAGTTGTATTCTCTTTTGACCTGGGTATGGCTTATCCACCCAGTTGAATAATATTAATGAAACTCTTTCTGTAGCATTCCAATCCCATGCGTATTACTACAGTGGCGGGCTTCTCGTCTAGCAAGCCCCACTTTAGCCAGCCATACTCGTGTGACTGCCCGGTGTACGGATGCCTCAGAAGGAAAAAAAAAGTTTGTTGGTGTATGGAAGATTTTCAGCATTTGCCGGTGTCCGGGTTTCAAAAAATCTTTCTTTTGATCAACCTTGAACTTTTCACTCCAACTTTTCACTCCAACTTTTCACTCCAAACTTTCACTCAACCTCCTCTTCGGATGCTTCGCAATATCAGACCTCGTACTGCGCTGTTGCAAGTCGGTGCCCGCTCTTTGAGACCATTGCATACCACTGCATCTCTGATGGCAGTTGCTGCTACCAGAAAGTCCTTCAACAAGAAAGCCCAATACGATAAGTCTAAGAACCGTAAGGGATCAGGCAGTGACAAGAACTACCAGAATCTGTTGTTGACCGCCAATTACAAGAAGACCGCTAAAGATGAAGAAATAATCTCTAAGTTGCCCCTATACAAACCAGGCCTTGTTGGTGAGGTCGTTAGGTACGATCCGGCCGTTATTCCTCGGATGCATATTGCAGGTTCTTTCAAACCACATCAGTACAACGAACTTTACAGTGCTCCTATCACACTTGTTAGATCTAAAGAGACCACAGAGATCTCCAAGTTTTACCAAGAGTCTCTCAAAGGTAATCAAACTTTAATTTTGACAGGTGCAACCGGTGTTGGTAAATCCACTCTCTTGGCACAATTCCAAGCGTTGACTTTGGCTAACGATAAAGCTGTCGTGATACCTGTGACTAATGCCTTGGATCTTGTCGACGGTTCCAGTGACTACAAGTTGAATCCAAAGACTGGATTGTATGACCAACAGATGTATTCTAGAACTTTATTGAAGAAAGTTGTCGCACTCAATGGTCCCGTTTTGCAAACCGTCAAATTGACCAATCCTTTGGAGCAAAAGAAGTCGTCTGGTAAGAACAACACTTCCGTCGATAAGATAGACACATTGTTGGACCTTGCTACTGCAGGTGCTAAGGGTAAAGTGAATGCCACGCAGGCCGTTGTCACTTTATTGGAAGAACTGGGTTCCTCTGACACTCCAGTCTATCTCACCATCGATAACTTCTCTGCATTCGTTCAAAATGCATTGACCAAATATAGAGACGTTAAAAATGTCCCAATCTACTTCGGTAAGTTCACATTGGCAAAGACACTTGTTGACTACATATCTGGTAAATCCAGTTTCAAAAAAGGTGCTACCATTGCGGCCACCCACGGTGCTGACAGTTCTTTGAAAAACGATACCATCCCTGTTGGATTGGGATTGAAAGAGCCTAACCTGTACAAGAAGTTCAAGAACTTTGACCTCGAACTTGCCAATACCTTGCGTTCCAACAAGAATCTCAAACACATCGAAGTCTCTAAGTTGGACATTGATGAAATTGAAGCACTTCTTCAACATATGATCTCCTGTAATGTCATCTACAACGAGTATCAACTCGCCGAAGAGATCGAGATCCTAGGTGCTGAAGCTTACATCCGCAAGCTAGCTGAACGTAAGTACCTCATCTCTGGTAATGGTAACGCTAAACTCTTTATTGAGTCCTGTGTCCTGGCATACGTGTAAATAGATATTAAAATCAGATTTGTACAATTTTCTCTCTAAAGCTTCCGTTGCTTTGGTTCTGGACCTTCATCCGTATACTTTGGCATCTCTTCAAATCCATCAGACTCGTAATACTCCTCCTCTTTTTCATTAGCATGTGCTGCCACTACAGGCTTCGGTTCAGGGGGAGGCGGATGTCCATGCTTTTGAGTATACTCCCAACGTCTCTTACGTTCTTTCTCACGTTCATCCCAATGACGATGAATATCCGGCTCTGCTGCTATAAGCTCTTCCTTAGTAACACTATCCTCTATACTCTTCAAGATCTTTAAAACGACAGTCATGTGATTACCATTCAATTTATCGTCTCTCCATCGAAGCATTCTCCACTCACCGTTCGGTAGTCTACGACATTCGGCTATTCGCCCATTGAATGATTCTCCACTTTTCTTCCACGCTTCCCACTCTTCATCGGTGACAGTAAGAACATTCCATTCTTCGTAGTTGGCAAAGCTATTCTTATATTCTCCACCGTTTTTGGCAATATTCTCTTCAACGTCATCGTCTTCATCGTTACCACCTTTCCAAATCCACAGTTTGAATGCAGGTTTGGAATCATAGTCAGGGTACTCTCTGTTTGGATCATGCTTTGGCAACTCGGCATCTGTATACAAAGGGAATTCCAGATTCACTTTGAAATCAATAGTATTTTCCTCAGCAGGTTTCCACTTCAACAACGTTGGATCTGTACCCATAACGTAGGGAGACTCACAACAAGTAAGAATCAATCCATCGCTGACATAGGTGAGATTCTTCATTTGTCCAAACACTTTGTCCATCTTGTAAGGCTGTGTCATGTTCTTGAAATCGATCTTGAATGGGAAGTGTGAGCATGCCTCAGGGTAGGTACGACGTAACTCCATGTAAGGTTTATGGAACTCATGTTGGGCGTGATAGAGACGTTTGTACAAGTTTTTATGCATGACACTCTCCATATCCATTGCAAGGCAATCAAAGATCAAATACCGGATCTCCTTCATTCCAGTTGTGGGGATTGTGCTATAAACAAGTTCTCCATCTAATATAGCTCCATTATGTGACGAGTCAAAGTTCTTTGCAGTTCTCGGGAAATGGAACCCTGGAACCATATAGTACTCATTTTCTCTATTGATCAAAAACGTGCCTTCCTCTCCTGTATCTGGATTCACCAACACAAGCATTAAAACCCTCAATCCATCACTCTTTTCACACACAAGGTACTCTTTCTCTTTCAAATTGTGCTCCAGGTGGTCCCTCGTGAAACTAACTGGTTGAGATCCAGGGAATTGGTTGTGCCTGTTACGTAGGACCTGCGACACTTTCATCCGAAGGTACGACTCGACTTCGTCCGAGACCCGCTCGCCAGGAATCTCCGGAACTGTACGCTCTGTTGTCATTTGGTCAAAAAGAACGAGGTTCTTAAAAGTTAAAGAGAGTTAAAAAAATTGGGACTAGGTGAATATTATAATGCAAGACTAATACAGGGGAAGGGAAGGTAGTACCAATCATATCATTGAGGGAATATGACACACTTCTGATATATACACGGTAACCGATGAGTCTCGATACAGTGATTTGTTTCTTCAAAGTCCTGAAATATTGACTTCAACGTACCAAACACTCCATATCCTCCCCCCTGGTTCTTCCTCCTGTACTTGAGCCCATCCGAGTGAATTTCTTCCTCCTAGCTACCACTTCTTTCTTCCATGGTCGAAGCTTCTACCAGACGACCCAAACGTCATACGGTCAGCTCCGTCGATTACAAGGAGAAACGAGAGTCGGACATCCCATTGGTGAAGGTCAAACCCAAGGCCAAACGTGCAAGGCATGGATCTCCTGCCCCGAAGAGATCCTCGACCCCATCTGAGGCAGGTCTAACTGTTTGGAAATGTCCGTCAGATTGCATCCCTGTGGACACTATAGTACCATGGAACTGGCAGAGAACATCTCCAACGGTTGCAGATTCGTTCAATTACTTGCCCGTATTGGAAGGTTGCCATCTTGATAAGAATGTTCTAACCTATGGCGATGGAACTCAGATCCATAAAGGAGATCTGATCTATATGATTTGCGAGCCTCCGTCTGAACCATTCTATATCGCTATGGTCACTGGATTCCCCTTGAAGCCCCAAGCAAAGGCAACTGACGCCATCAAGCATATGTTCGAAGTGGTTTGGTTCTATCGACCTCGAGACATTAATCATAGATCCATCCATCCTCGGTTGCTCTATGCCACTGTGCATAAAGATCTGTGTCCGATCTCAAGCTTCAGAGGGTTCGTCACCGTTAAACACACCTCTCAGATAGACGATCTGGACTCCTTCATTAAGAAACCCAATCATTTCTACTTCGATAAGCTCTATGACCGGTATATGATGAAGGCCTACGACGTTATATCCACTAAAGATATGACAAATTTACCTCCTAATTACCATAAGGCATTGAACAAATGCTATCCATATGTGTTTGTGGAAGTTGGTAGCGGAGAAGATCTACTCGAATCACCTAAGAATTGCGAGAAGTGCCAGCAATGGTGTCCATCCTCAGACTCTGTTCAATGCTTCGAATGTTCCAAGAGTTATCATCTGTTCTGTCTGGACCCACCTATTACGAAGCTACCCAAACGTGGATTTGTATGGTACTGTGCGCTATGTACCAAAAAGATTGAGGAAAGGATTGATGCGAAACATGGTGATATGCTACAAAGTTCGAATCCAGCTCAGATAGTTGCTGACATGGAAAGGGAACCTTCTGAGCACGAGACCTCATTGAAACCTCACGACCAAGATCCTGTCGAGAAAAATGTCCCCAACTATGAGAAGTTGGCTATCAAGTTTCTTGCAAATGATAAGTTGTCTTTCAGTGAACGTCGTGAGTCTATGGAATGGCCATGGAGGTACCTGGGTGTGCATTCCAAGCTGGAAGATGCATTGGACTTGGAAGATAGACCATACCCACGTGCCACTTCGCGGTTAGGATCTAAGTATCAGTGCTCGAGCATACCTGACTGGTATGACCACAAGGTCGTATACTATGATAAAGTGATCAAGAAGAAGAAGAAGAGCAAGAAGAAGAAAAGACGGTCGACTTCTCCTGAGTTGGATCCACTAGCTAAGGTTCCAATGCCTCTCCCCGACGAGTTTGCCGAAACAGAACCAGCAGACTATCCAGAGTGGTTACAGCCACGTCCAACTGGATATATAGAGCGTGGTGGTGACAATACATCTACTCTGATGTGGAAACCTAATGAAAACGATGCACTGGTGGACAATTATCTTGAATCTTGTGCACCGGTAGCGAAATCATTAAATCTACTACCAAACACCCCCAATTTTGTGGATGCATGCTTGAAGATCTTGATGGATAATAACTACAATCCAACGATCTCACTTGAACAGGTTCGGAAATTGGACAGAATGACATTGAAAGAACCGACCTTTTCTCCAGATGAAGTTAAACGGTTTGAAGACTCTGTTAGAATAAATGGAGATCATCTCTATCCAGTCTTTAAAGACGTTGGGACACAACCTTCCTCTATGATTGTTAGGTTCTACTATTTATGGAAGAAGTCAGCTAATGGTCATGCTATCTGGGATAACTACATTTACCGTCCAAAGAACAGACTGAAATTTATCAAGAAGTCTGCCGGTATTGACCTTGACGATCCATTAGACGAAGGATCGTATTCGACTGAGAAGATCTTGAAGGAACGTTGTAAGTTCAACTGTATCTATTGCAAAATCACGCACAGTCCACAGTGGTTTAGAGCACCGGGAGCACTATTGCCTAAATCATCAACTGAGACCTGCATTGGATTATGTTTCAGGTGTGCTAGACTTTGGAGACAATATGCTATTGAATGGCAAGACCATGACCATATGAGCAAGCATGCAGATCCTGAGCTAGTTGCAGATCATGAAACGATTAGAGCTGCCAGGGAGCAATATTTAAAGCATCCGAAGAAGCAAACAGCTGCAAATGAGCGCAAAGTTGCAGCGGTACAGGATGTCACTATAGACAGCAAGACTATTAAGAAGAATCCTCACAAGAAGCAGAAGGTGATTGTGGAACCGAAACCAAAGAAAGTCAAGGAGAAGTCACCAAAGGCTATAAAGAAAGAGCCAAAGGTTATTAAGAAGGAACCAAAAGAAACAAAACCGAAGGCCGCGTCACCGGTTTCTACTGTGCCCAAGGAATTGTTTGCAGTTGATTCCAGACCATGCTGTGTGTGTCGAGAGACAGGAGATCTCAACGAGGTTATCATATGCAGCAACTGTGGATTGAATGTACATGCAACTTGTTATGCTGTGGATTTGGCTAAATGTGAATGGCCAAGCTTTAAGTATAAGTGGTTGTGCGATGCATGTTCTAACGACATCAATCCAACTGCTTCTACTGAGTACAGGTGCTGTCTCTGTAATTCACAAGAGACAAACTATCGTATAGGAGATCCACAGGGATTCCCAGATGCATTGAAACGGACAGAGGATGGAAGGTGGTGTCATGTTATATGTGCACTGATGAACGATCTGAAGTTTGGAAGTTTCTTACAACCAGTTGGAGGGTTGAAGAAGGTGGAATTGCATAATTTTGACCACCAATGTTCAAGTTGTCATGGTATCGGTGGAGGATTGACTAAATGCCTTCTGTGTGACAGATATCAGCATGCTACGTGCTGCCTGGACAGTGATGGGTTCATTGGATTTAAATACCACGAAGATGAGAAGGGTCTATTCGTTTTCAACCACCATCGGTACGTAGTGGAACCGGTTCTAGTCTGCGGTTCCCATTCAGACAGAAGTTCACTTGGCGCTGTGTGTAACATGAGAGCCAGAATCGCCAACAACACGGTTCCGTTGATTTCAATCTACATGGCGAAATACAAAGCGACAAATGCTTATTCGTCTGCAGTGCCCGATTCAACGAGACAGAAATCATTGGAACCAAAGTCATTGATCGGGCCAGAGTGCGTTCAATGTCATAATACACATAGTCTTTGGATGCATGGAGATATGTGCCACCAATGCTATGTACGGCTTCAAAATGGGATGGATCCTGATGACAGCATACCACATGTTCATCATGTTCAGTTAGACCTGTCCAACTACGGTACACCGATCAACGGTCCTGATGCGGGTCAATCTACTAAACGTATATCCATCCGTGACATTTTATCATAACTAAATACCTAATTACAGTGCCGCTTTTTATATATAGCCTCTATCCAGTATGGCCTTAATGCGTTCTATTTCAGCGATCGTAGTAGCATCTTCCAGTTCTTTGCGCAGTTGCGCCTTTTGATCATCATCGAGTCCAGGTTGTTCTTTGGAAGATGATGGTTTTACCATTTTAACAGGGATTTCAGCAGATTCACCAAACAACTCAGTGGCTTTGGTTCTTTCAGATAACTTAACCCTTTCAAAATCAAGTACTTCCAATGTAGGGAACCTCCATATACACCACAATCTATAATTATCCAACAAACAAACAGGATTACCCATCAAATAGAGACTTTTCAAATCTTTTAAGCCAGCGAGACATTCAAGGCTATCCAAAGTCTTCAAGTCATTATTGACCAACGACAGAGATTTCAAGTTCGGCAGACTTTCCACAAAGCCCGTATCGATCATCTGAACACGATTCTTGCCCAGCAAGAGTGTCTTGACACGAATTAACGTAATGAATCTTGAAAGAAATGAAATTTGGTTATTGGTTAGGTCGATACATTCATAGATATCACCCTGTTTGGCACCGACAACACTGCCCAAATCTGTCAGTTGCAACGATCGTAACGAAAGAACCCGTTCGCCGCAAGGGTTGATGAACGAAGGGGCCGACGCTAACAAATCAATTGTAAGTCTCATGGGGAGAACAAGTGGTGAAAAGTTGGCAGAGATTAAATCGCAGGTTTTATTTAGTTCGTACATATGTATAGGAAGTAGCAATAAATGTGAGGGGGAGAAGAAGGGGGGAAGAGATAACTCATCTACTCTCACTCCTCTATGGACAGGTTAGATTTTTGGCTGGCAGGAATCTCTTTGCCTTCCGGCTCGTACTTCTCCTTGGTGGCCAGTTTCAACTGTTTCTCCTCCTCAGGAGTAAGAGGGTCGACAGATTCAGTTGGAGAGACGAATTCAAAGTCTCCGAATCCAAAGGCACGGTCTGAGATCTTGTCGAGAACGTACAGGTTCATACGAACGTACCTGACAACAGCCTCCAATTTAACCAGATCGACATTCTTGTCACCGTTGAAGATATTTCTCCAGAGAGCGGCAGCCAAGACGGTGTCGCCTTCAGATGCAAGTGCTTCATCGAAAGATCCGATCATTCCAATCATCTGCGAATGGAAATCCTTCATGTATTGGTCACGGATCCGTCCAGACAAAACGTTCATCTCTTCAGAGAGACGAAGTTCGATATCTTTGAAGAATTTGTCAGTCAGTTTCTGTTGGTAGTTCTTACCGTATTTGAATGGCATCGCACGCATTCTCACAAACATCAACCAAATGTGTAACACAGTTACTTGATACCACTCAGCAAAAGTCCGTGGAAGACCTAAAGTAACGTACCAAAACTCCGCAGTCTCAGATAATGGCTCGTCTTTAAACTGCAGTGCTTGATCTTTGCACATATAATAATACTTGGATCCACCAATAGATCCTGATCTCACACGGTCCATATCTATACCCAAGTATGAGACAAACACTTCACCAAACTTCTTCTGCCATGCTGGCATCGATGCTCCAGTACGTTCGTACAGTGGCTTTTCCAACTTGCGCTTGGCATCGATATCTTTATTAGGAGTATCTGGGTTAGGGATATTAGGTAGAGCAGACTCCTGAGCCAAGTTTCTAGGCGACACTTCGGTTCTAACGTCTGCTTTGAACCTAACCAGGCGTGGTTGCACCTTAAATGCGTCTCTAACGGCACTTCTATAAAGAGAGCGAGTGAACATTAGGTGGTTTAAAGTTTTGAGAGGATTTTTTTCCAGCCATTTAAATGCCCATAAATTGTAAGGCAAGGATTCTTATATTATTTTGATACTGTATGTATGTACTTGATTAATCGACAATATCAGTGGTAGGGGTGATATCCATGTTCTTGACCGAGTTGGAAATGTCTGGGACGCTGACAGTTGGAACCTCTTTGTTTTGAGGTTCTGTGGTCTCTTCTTCTTCTCCAAACTCTTTCTTCAGCTGATCGAACTGCTCCTCGTTATCCAACAATGCCTGCACTTGAATGACTCCGCATGCATCGAACAGATCCAATACAGTTTCTGCTTCTTCAATAGACATTGTGGCAAACACTTCGTTAATCTTATCCAGAGATCCGGTCTCCAATGCAGTTCTCATCTTTTGTGGTATCTTTTTGTAGACTTCCAATTTAGCTGGATCTTTACCGTCTGGAACTTCCACGATCAACTCGGTATTTGGATCCATCGACCGAAGTTGAATCTGTTCCACACCTTGTGGTTGCTCATTTTGCTCCTCTTCACGCTCTTTGGCTAGCACTTCACACCGGCTCTTGATATGTGTCCAAGTCTTTTGGAAATCCTCTTCGAAAACGTTGTGAGCTGGAGAATCTGGCTGTGCGATCTTCGTGACAAACATATCAATTAGTTGGTCCTTTGGTTGCGGAGAATGGTTAACTTTAGCACCTTTGAAAAGATCGTCGAGGTATTGAAGAACCAATGCTTGCCTAACTTCATGTTCCGCCTGGGTTGACGAGCCTGACAATTGCGTTTCAAATGCCTTCATAAGTAAAGCATCTTTCTGGTGCTCGCAGATGATGTATTGATGGGTCTTCAAGAAGTTTGCAGCTGTTGAGAGGTCCGAAATTTGGCTGAATGTGATGGTATCTGGAACCAGTTCACCTTCTTCAAGCAGAGAAGGGTCGGGTGTCGCAGCTGGAGTCGCAGCAACATGAGACGAAGAAGCTGCAGTACTGGTGGAAGTACTAGCAGTCTTAGTTGCTGGGGCAGAACTTGCAACTGGTTTAGTAGCAGTGGTAGGAGCAACCTTTGCCGGCTCAGATGATCCAGCCACCTTCAGCTTGTCCTTATTAATAAATGAAGAATCGAATCCAGTATGATAATCTTCACTGGTGATATGTTGATGCTTCTCCTTCTCGAGCTCCTCTAACTTAGGACCGATCTGTTTCAAAACAGCCTCCGTCTTCTCTCTGTGCTCTTTAACTTTTCTGATAACGCCAACTACCTCCTTTGGATCGATGTTCTCCTTTTTCAAATCGGATTCAACCTGTGTGAACAGATCCTCCACCATCTCGTTATACGTAGGAGCATCTTCACTGCTGTCATCCATTGTACATTTCTCTGTCTTGTCGAAATTCTTGCTCAAGTATTCGTTTCTTGCATTTTCTTTCACTACATCGTCACCTAAATCTTTCAACAACGAGTCAACACGCTTGTTCAATTGAGTGTACATCTCTCTTTGGATCTTGAGACCTTTGATCTCAGCTTCACGACGGGCACGCTTCTCGTGGATATCTCTTTGCTTCCAACGAACAAACGATGCCTTGTCAACATTAGGGTGCACTTCAACGTCCGAGTCGTCTGAGACTTCCAATTTATCCCACTTCGAATAATCAACCATAATGGAATCTGATAGAAACAAGTAATAGTAAAGAGGGAGAAAGTTAGAGGGAGTGTCTCCTGCTTTAAGACTCTGGAATAGTTTACGTAATTTCAAATTCCCTCTGTTTTATATTTCCCCCACTTAATCTACACTTCTTCTTTCTGACACTCTGAATGGACTTTCTCAAATTGGATGAATTGGACGATGAAGCTGGCAGCGGGTCTGGTAGTGGAGTTGATCTGAACAGTTTTATGACGAAGACGGTGGACCAGTTGCCAACGTTGCAAGCAGCAGACGAGTTTGTTGGTTCCGTTCCAGCTAGAAAGCCATTGAAACCAGAAGAATTGACTCCAAGTCATCTATCGGCAAGTTACAGCTATGCAAACAGCACACCTGAGAGTGTTCAGGCATCACTATCGTCGGAACTACCTAATGGATACGAAAATAAGTCCACAACGGGCGATTACGGCGACCTTAACACGAACAACATTAAAAGCATCCCCTTGAGAAACCCATCTCTAGGCACAGGCAATTCGTTAACCTCGGGTGTTTCTGCATCGTTGTCGGCATCGGTGGTAAGCAATGGAGGTAACGGGAACGGAAGTGTGGGTGGTACACATCCAGTGGATAGAAAGAGAAGAGATAACATCAGCGAGAAGTTCCAAGATTTGTTGGCTGTGATCCCTCCGGAGTTCTTCGCGGATCCTAAAAGCAAATCCTCTGGAACCAAAGACGGTAAACCTAATAGGGGACAGATCGTTACGAAGAGTGTGGACTACATCTCATGGTTACAACAGAAGATTGATGAAAACAACCGACGCGAAGTCGAACTAAGTATTCAGTTGCGGAATCTGGAACTTGCCAACAAAGTCCCCGTTTCTGAACGGATGAATTTGCTTCATACTAGTGCCGAGATAGGTCTCGCCCAAATAGGTGTGGGGCCTCTCGCAGAGGAGAAGAAGTAACTTAATATTTTTTTTTCAGTTTATCTAAGAAATTTGTGAAAAAAAAAAATTTTAGAACTGTTAGTAGCCATGAAAGGAGTGACTATTAGTACAGTTGCAGACCCTAAAAGTCAGCTCTTGGCGGCTTCCATCAACACACATGGCCGAAATGAGATCCAGATCCTATCGTTGAAAGAAAGTCTCAAACAACTCGAATCCAAGATCGAATTCCAAGCAGATGAACAGGTCGACCAGATTCTTTGGATATCTCAAGATAATCAAGCACGTAAGGGTAAGGAGGGTAAAAGAGGAAGAAACCAGGAGTCCAAACAGGCTGTCAACGAGTACTATTACCTTTGTATCTTGCTGACTACCGGTGAAATTCTTGTTTACTCTCCTCTCACCAAGGAGTTCACCAATAAGATCTCTAACGAGTCTCCGCTCTCGTGCATTTGCTACGGTGGAGCCAGTTCTACCATATATGGCTATGATCCAAAGGGACATTTGAAACGGTATTCTCTATTTGACTCGAGACCACTCAGTACCAATTCTGTGAAATTAGAAAGTGGTGTCCGATTCATGGCACCTATCAGCAAAAATGAGCTAATGTTGGCATCTTCCTCAGTTCATATCTACAGTCTTGAAGATAACAGCATTATTCACACTGCTGTTCCTCACAAGGGTCACGTCAAGCAAGTTACTAATAGATTGATAGTGAAAGATAATCGGTTACTGGCTGTCTCCAGAGAACAGGACAAAACAATCAATATAATCTCTTTGGAGTCTGCCACCACCACTGCTACACTCTGTTGCGAAGACAATGTTATTTCGATCCATTTGGCAAACAATGATACCATTTTGGCCGTCACAGAGGCAGGTAAAGTTGAAGTGTTTGTCAATCCATTTGCATTATCTACTAGAAAGCAAATCATGCATACATCTGTTATTGAAGGGGAGTCTGATGGGTATGGATTCACGGATGTCGTGGTGAAAGACGATAAGCTTACGGCTGTGTACTACGATAACTTCCAAGTGAATGTCAAGCCACTGACTGGATTTAACTATAAGAAGCAGTCACTCATTAAAGTTAGCCTTGGGGTTGCTGTTGCTGCAGAACCCGATTTCGAGGACGAGCAGGTGCCAGAAGACGAAGAAAACGACGAGGAAGAAGAGATCGATTTACCTGAAATTGAGGATCCACAGTCTCTATACAAGGAGATTCAATCACATTTAAGTGACAAAGTTCTTTTGCCACTTCTTGCTGGTAACGTTGAGTATTCGCGTCAAACTGTCTACAACTTTTCCAAGGAGGAATCCATACAGTTACTCGAGAAGATTTCACTTGGTATTGCCGAGCAATCCAAGTATTCGTCGGGACTCACAACTTGGATCAGATGGTTGTTGCTTTGTAAAGGTTCACTGATTGCTCAAGAGAATGAGTCGGTCGATCTATTAAACCTTGTTAGATCCACTTTGGCCGAAAACGTCAAACTGCTTCCTAACCTCTTGGCTCTTCAAGGAAAACTTATACTGCTCCAATCCCAGCTACGTCTGCGCGAAGAGATGCAAGCTCCTCAGGATTTCGAACAGGTGAGAGATCAGTCTGTTGTGATGGATGGCGAGAATGATGAGTAGATACATACATACACTAATATTCGATAGATCTGTACCTTTAAGTACCCTAGTGGAATCCCGGTGTACCTCCACCTCCTCCGTTTCCTGTTTAGGAAACCCTTCAAAAAGTATTTGAAAAAAATTTGAAAAAAAATTTTAAGTTCTCCAAGTCATCGCTACCATGTCCGAAACTGAAAAGATCTACGTTTCCTACAACAACGTCCACAAACTTTGTCAAAAGTGTGCCAACGAAATCCTCGATACCATTGGAAAACCAGACGTCATTATCGCCATTGGTGGTGGTGGTTTCATTCCATCGAGAATCATTAGAACTTTCTTGAAACGTCCCGGTGAAAAGAATATTCCAATTCAAGCTATTGGTCTTTCGTTGTATGAAGACTTGGGACTTGGTGAAGATAAGATTGGTACTGAAGTGATCAAGACCCAATGGTTGGACTTTGGTGTTCTTGCCAAATCTTTCGATTCTTTAATCGGTAAAAATGTTCTTATCATCGATGAGGTCGATGATACCAGAACCACTCTTCACTACGCTTTGAAAGAGTTGTATAACGATGTCTCCAAGAAGGCCGAGGAGCTTGGTAGATCTATGGATGATACAAAGTTCTCCATCTTTGTTGTTCACAATAAACTCAAGGAGAAGAACGCTGATGTTGATCCAAAGATGATGAACGGTGGTATTTATATTTCTGGTAACGATGTGCCAGATCAATGGATCGCTTATCCATGGGAAGCTGATGATATCGATACTCATACCAAGAACGCTATTGCCCAGGGTCACAACTAATTACAGAATGTTTTTTGATCATGATTTATTATAATCCATGAAATCCACATACTCACAGACCAGATCACAACTATATATGTATATAGTAAGATATTATTAGACTCATTTGCCAACTCTATTCTGAATCTCAACCATCTGTTGAACCTGTTGACGTAACAAATCCTTCAAATCAGCCACGTCTGCTTCGAGTTCAGCAACACGTTCAGATTTTTCACCAAGTATTTCCAATGTCGTATCGTACTTCTTGCGAGTCTCTCCCAAAGCACGTTCGGCATCGTTGGCCCTCTCCTGTAAGGCCTTATTATGTTCAGTCTCTTGTAAAAGTCTGGTGATCTCGTTAGCAGCATCGGTTCTGACTTTCGAAAGCTCGTTGTTTTCTTCACGTAAAGAGAGCAATTCTAACTCTAACCTACGAACATGGGCAGAAAGACGCGTCACCAGTTGTAAATTAGTAGCAGATGCAGATGCAGACACGGCGGCAGACGATTGCTCAGTAGGTCTAGCCAATGTTGAGACGTCATCTCTAGAGTTTAGGAAATCACTGCTGTCATCTTCAGGAATCGGTCCAGACAGATCTCTCTTTGGTGTAGTCATCATTGGATCGAACAGTTGTGATTGTGATGGAGTCATTGCACTTTCACCAAATTCAATATTAGTCGAACTAGGGGTCCTTCTACTGCGAGCGAAACTGCTTGTTGATGTCGATGTGAGATCGTTCAAGTAAAAGTTGTTGGAAAAGCTACCATTAGCTTCTTCAACACGTAATTTCAACGTCTCCTCCACGTTGTTCTTCTCTTCTATAAGATGCTTGATCTTGCGTTCAAACTCCGACTTTTCATGATCGTAATCGTCATGCAATGTCTTGTATCTCTCTTTTTGAGTCAACTTCTCCTGTTGGGCTTCTTTGACCTTCTTTAATGCGTCAGCAACCTGCTGTTTCAGAATATTTTCAGATTCCATCAACTCGGTCATCTCACTCGATTGACGTTGAAGGTCGTTCGTTAATGTCTTGACCTTTTTGGTATGCTCAAGGTCTCTTTTCTTCATCACACTGACATCTTTCTGTAACTTTTCAATAGTGTGCCTGTATGAACTCTCAAGAACTTTCCAATTCTCTTGAGCTTGTGTATATTGAGCTTGTAGCATATCCACAGCGTTTGAATTGGTTCTTTGCCTAGTTTCATTCATAGAACTGAGTTTAGTCTCACTGTCTATCCGCAGAGACTCCAGTTTGGCTTCAAGGCGTTTGACTTCTCCCTGGCTCTCTTTCAATGCCTGTTCGCGAGACGAATGTTCGGCTTCAATTCTTGCACGAAGCCTGCTGATCTCTTTATCCTTATCCTCTGCTAATTGAAGCTGACTTTCCAGCAATGATCTCGCTTCTTTCTCGGTGGCGAGTTGTGTTTCTAGTCTATCAATTGTCTTCTTATTTTTCTCTAGTTCGGTAGATCGATCCTCCAACTCTTTGCGGGCAGTCTCTAACTCTTTACTGCCTTGCTCCGAGTTCTGTTTCGTTTCATTCTCCATTCTAGCGATCTTAGCCTCCAATTGTCCCAATTCAAGCTCAGCATCAACTTCTCGTTGCCGCATCTTCTTGATAGTCTGTGACAAACTGACCTCTTTCTCGGACAATTTGGCACCTTCCTCCATTAATTCTTTGACCTGCGTCTCCTTTTCGGCAAGTTTAGCCTTCAAACCTTCCACAACAGGTAGATTAGCCTTGTGCGCCTCTTTCAACTGCTCGGCCTTCATCTTACTATCAACTCTTGCTTGTTTCAACAATTCGATCAACTTGTCCTTTTCAAGAGACTCTAAACTTTCACCTCCTTCTTTGCCTTCCCTTGGAGTGTCTATGCTTGCACGTGGAGTGCTGTCATTGCTCGAAACAGTTCTACTGGCGTGCCGCGATGATGATGCCGCTCCTTTCTTGGCTGCCAGAGCCAGTCGTTCTTGCAATGTTAATCTCTTTCGTGGTTTGATGGGCTCTGGACTTGCAGGAGGTGTTTCGTTCTTAACTTCGGAGGTTTCTGTTTCCTTTTCTGTAACTTGCACCTCTTTGGGCTGCTCAGAGACTACTTTTGTTTCTTGTACTGGTTCAGCAGTAGTTTCTGAGGCACGAGCCGCCTCAGCAAACTCTTCTGCCATGAATATCTCGTCAGCCATTGAAGAAGAAAGTAATGCCAAAGAGATTATAAAACTCCCCCTCCCGGTCCTCTTGACGAAAAAAAAAATGGTAGGTCTAAAGAAGGTCGGTCGACGTATGAGGTATTACTGTATTAGGCAATTGAATTTATCAGTAGATCTACATTACAGGATTGGTTTGTAGTAAAAGAAGTTTCCATTATAACCATATGTATTTAATAACCGCAATACTGTCTCATGACGTTAGACAGTTCCTGCTGTTCACGCAAAGTGGCACTGTCCAGATAGTTGGCCAATTGGTATCCAGTGAGACTAGCCTGTCCACCACAACCCGCGTTGTGGATGTTTTGAGGCTGGCTCTGATAGCCAGCTTGGAAGGAAGGATGCCAGTTTGGTTGTTGTTGTTGTTGTTGTTGTTGTTGTTGTTGTTTGTAATAATAATTCTGCTCTTTAGGCAGAGAAGCAATGCTCGAAACCGAGGATGCTCTAGAGTGACCAGCAGCGTCCGACGATGAATTGAAGTCGGACATTGTGGATGAGATACTCGACATCGAAGAAGATGTCGAGATTGGGGTATAACGAGCCACTGAAGACCGTTTGCGTTGGTGGTGCTCCCAAGGTTGCTTGGCCTGTGGGTTTGGCACGGCCACTGTCTGAGTGGATCCAGAGAGTGTACCTTGGGCAATACCGTTTCTTAAGCGACACTTATGTCTCAAGTCAGAACGGATTGGATCCAAGAATCTCTTCCAGGCAAGTAAAAGTTCTTCGTTCTCAACACGAACGTCCCAATCGAGAAGCATCAAAAGCTGTCTCTCCATCAGGTTGACGTCCTCTTTCCGGAAGAGTCCGTCAGTGTATCTACTCCAATGCTTGTTCTTTGGAGAAGAATCGTTGAAGTTCTTGGATGCAATGATCAAACATGCCAAGAAAATTCTATGTCTAGTACATGCCATACCTTGAGCATCTTTAGGAAGCTTAGATTTTAATATGTTCATGTAGATGATGGTAGACATCAAAGTACCAGTGTAGACGTTTGTGTATCTGACCAATTTGGTGATGAAAGTCATCAACGATGGTAATGGCTTGGTCTTGTAAACAGGTGGAGAGTTTGGTGGAGTTGGTAACTGCTGAGTGATAGTCTTCGATGACTCGCATGGAAGAATTTGCAGAGTAACATTCACCAAATGGTGGATCATGTCCTGAGTAACAGGAGAGTTGAGAAACACTTCCAAAGCTTCGGATTCTGACATGGTTGGATGGGTTGACGTCCAATTCGGTTGTGGATCAATCATGTTTTATATACTTTTCTCCATAGGAGAGCCCAACCCAATTGAAAAATACTCAGCCAAGAAAACACGATCTGTCACCTCCTGTCCTCCTGTATATTTTTCCAGATCGGGTAAATTGTGAGCCGCATCGTTGGAACGCGGACTTCGAAGGGGGGAACAATAAGTTGTGTGAATTGGTGACAAATGGTAATTTCTTGGTATCATTGTGGTGAGAGATGTGGCCTGGTGATAATCACACGCTTTTAAACTCAAAATCTACTCTATAACGCGTGAATTCCCCAAATTTATTAATATTTAACATCGTCTCCACACCCTGTGAAAAAACTCCTTTACCTATTTGGGAAAGAACACGGATCATTATGCATAAGTAATCGCGCGGTTTTTTTCGCATGCGATCCGTGTCGACCTGATCTGCGTCGCGTAACTGATTATTACCATACCCCTTTAGGGACATCACATCCAAATCAGGATTAATTATCCTTCCGTTTAATCATATTCCAGAACATTTGACCCAGTGATTCGGTCTTAATTTCAGAAATATGCATCTGTCGCGGTATCGATGGCTGATTGAAGATGTCGAATGCAGATCCACTTGTATCTGCCTGTTTTGAAGGCTCTGCCATTCGATATTTCCTGTAGGATTCCGGTAAAGTGGGCTGTACCCGCTTATAACAGAGATTGATCTCATCTTTAGGTGTTAAATACCTTCGTTGTGAAGCCAATGGTGCCTGTAGATTGTACCCACGTAAACTATCATTCAATTTTCGTAACTTGTGCTCAATGTAGGTCATGTTATCGTTTTCCCAGGACTCGTCTCCATACACTTTATCGTACTTCAACTGTTGAACCAAATCTTCACCTCTCAATCCTGGGTGCCTCTCTTCGGCTAATCTTACTGCTCGCAGTGTCCATTTATAATCAAGCTCTCTTCTAAAATGGTCTATCTCTGTTTGAACACTGCTCTGTTTCTCGATCCATGGAGGTATAGCGTCCTGGTTTTTCATGATCCGATTCAAATGGTACTCAGTTCTGTCGATGTACGCACTGTTCGTAGTAAAAGATCTATCCATCGGTTTACCACGCTGAATCTTATCGAAATCTCCTCGACGTTGAGCTTCCATAATCTTTTGATCTGCCAGCGCTTTGATACCGTTGTCCACACCCACCAGTGTGTCACTGACAAGACATGACGGTCCAAGCAGTCTTTCCTGATACATCTCTTTCCATTCATCTCTATCTTTCTTTTTCTTGGCATCTTTCTCTTCAGAATGCTTTGCTAACTGATAGTCTAAAACACCTTCCCTAGCTTTATGGATTCTCTCTTGGGTACTCACAGGCCGTGACAGCTGCACTCTAACAATCTTGTTGGGTTTTTCTCTTTTATCTGATGCAAGCCGTTTAGCCACTTCTTCTGCAGTCTCTTCACCTGACCATGGCTTGCTTGCAGCCAACTTCTCACTCTTCCTATCGACATAACTAGGCATCTTTGCAATGGAACGATCCTGCTGATTCTCAGCGGGGAAGTTCCTCGCCACTTCTTCTAACTTCTGTCGTAGCTGTTTCTGATATATTGGCTCTTGCCCTGATGCTTGTTGTACCTTCCCAAGACTCTCTGGCTGATCTATAACGTTGGATCTCGGGTTAGATAGGTACGCATCTTCTTTCAATTGTTCCAACTTTTGTTTGAGAACACTCTCTTCTTTGCAATCTATATTTGTGGTATGAAGCAGACGATACAGTAATCTCCCACTTTTCATCATACTATACTGCCTGCCATTGTACCTGAAGCGTATCATTAGAGTAGTGCTCAGCTGAGTGAAATTTCCCCACACATCCATGCACCGAGAAATATTCCTAATTTCCGGTTTCTGGAATAGCTGGGGTAATTAATTGGGCCGGAACCGGGAAAACTCAAACCCTGAAGAGGGAGGGCCAAGCTAAGCCTGGTTACAGGTTTTCAACTAACAGAATCTATACAATGGCAGTATATAGGTAATAAATTATACAAGTATTTGTTACAGATAATGCCAGGGACCTGAACAGAATTACCCGATTGGTAAAATGTATACGAACCCTTTTGGGAAGGACCGAATACATAAATCTATACATTGAATATATCGATTACATATGTTCAGTAAGCAAAATTAGGAACGAGATTTTGGCAGGTTTAAGTAATTAGTATTGTAGGTATTTCAGCCCTTACTATATGTAAGTGTAGCAAAGTCGACCTCAACCTTGCGCAAACAGACCTTCCTTTGCCACATCTACATAATTATAACCATATCCATATTGCTACCCACCCCCCATATCTCTGGGATTGCGACTAATGCTTAAGAACCAGTGCACCAGCAGTTTCACCTTAGTTTCCTAATTAGGGGGAAAGGTTTTCCTAATTAGGACACAAAGAAACAAATAAGAGAGCCAAAAAAAAACAAATATAGTTAATTGAGCCGCATCAGAAAAAAAACCAACGGAAGGCGGAGAGCTGTTTATAAATTCAGTTTCTCCCATTATTACATCACAACTCTTTTTTTCTTCATTACCACTGAAAATGCTTTCGAAAGGAGATTTGACTCTCAGAGGTGTTAACACCATCTTCCTCATCATTGCCTTGGGATTGGCTGGTTCTCTCGCATCTGGTTCTAACCATGAAAACCCTCAGGTTAACTTCGCTGTCTTTGCTGCTGCTTGGGCTTTGCTTACCAGTTCCCTCTATGGAGTTTTGGCTTACTTTGTTTCATTCCTTGCATCACCACTCTTCCTTTGGGTTGCTGACTTCTTGAACTTTATCTTCACCTTTGCTGCTGCCACCGCTGTTGCCGCCGCTATCAAGGCCAAGTCTTGTTCTAACCATGCTTTCTTGAAGGGTAACTCCATTGCTCAAGGTTCTTCTGACAGATGCAGAAAGGCACAAGCAGACTCTGCTTTCCTCTACTTCTCTACATTCATCTTTTTGTTCTCTCTTGCAGTTCAAAGTATCAACCTCTGGCGCAATGGCCCATTCGGTGCTTCCAGCTCTTCCAAGCCAGCTTCTACCGGAGTTCCAACTGTCTCTCAGGTTTAAGCAATAAACGATTTGATACCATTCGCACAAATCTACATCTCTATTATCTAGACCTTGTAGAAAAGCTTGATACCTCAAGTCTCTGTTTCCAGAACGTTTCCATTGTCTTTTTTGAACCTATATACTAACATGTTTGTTCTACTATCTCTCAAGTAGCAATGAAATTTCACCCCACTCCCGATGTTAATAATATCCGAAACAGTCTCGGTTCCCGGCTCTAACCCGACATCTCCATTCAATTCCGAGGAATTCTATTAAGTTACTTGTACGGTTACAATTGATTACACTGGCCTTCCTATTTGAATCCGACTACCATCAATTCACTACTTCCAAGTTAGTTACCAACCAGCCGGCCAAGCCACTCAGCGTGCTCGGCGCATGTTTATACTCCCGAAATTGATAATTGCACGACCGTCTGGCCGAGATGAAAAATTAAATTTACATAGAGTTCTCTATATAGGAAGCTGCAGGTAGAGTGCAGTTTGATTTACTGTTTCTCCGTTATTCTCCTCCTCATTTGTAACCCCTAGCCTCCATAAACTTCTCAAGACTCTCCCAAAGAGCCTCACTGGTTTGTCTGTCTTTAAATCTTCTCGTTCTTTCAATTGGAACAACCTCCAGGTTCCATTTACTCACGTTCTCAGGTAACGGATCTCCATTGTAATGAACGTAGAATCCTTTAACTTTTTGGAACAAATTCAATGGTTCAGAGTCTCTGTAGTTTTTGAACTGCCACTCCTGACCAGTGGTGAACACTCCAACGACACGGTCCCAGTGTTCTGGTTTCGTAAAGAATTTACTGACGTTATTGACAACAACAAATCTGATCTTGCGATCAAACTTCTTGGACTGTCTTGTAATGTACATCATCTCCTGTTGTTGAGTGCTGGTATTGGAAGATGGCTCGAATTTACCATTCTCCAAGAACGCTTTCACGTTACCCATGTTGATCAACGCTGACGCTGAAGGTGATAAGATAATGATTGGATCTTTCTTTTTCAATATCACAGCCAATGAAGTCGAGTTACCCTTCGCATTGCTTCCACTTCCTGTGCCACTAGCGGCGCTATGTGACTTCTTTTTCTGTTTGAGCTTACTCTCTCTAATAATCGTATATTCTGCTTCTTTGGCAAGATTCGAGAAGTCTGTCAATTTTGATCCACGTAACGCCTTGTTGTGATCCACAGTCTCGCGTTCATTCTGTAAGATCTTCTTCAACAACGGATCCGAATCTATAAGATCCTGTCGTTTATTCTCTTTATTAGGTTCTCCTGATTCATCGATTCTCACTCGCTTCTCTCCCTTCTTGGCCTCTGTAATATACTTTGAACTTTCACTTGTGCCACTCAAGTAAGACAACAGCTCTGTTCTCTCCATGAAATTGATCACTGCAATACCATCCTTCTCACATTCTGCTAAGTAGTCGGCGGTGTTGGACTCCTTATGGAGCCATGCCTGGTAGATAGCACGAACTGTTGCTCCTTCAAACCCGCTCGGACTATCCAGCGAAACCTTTGTACCATTAATCAACAAATCACTGGCATCCTTGATCGAACTACCTTCTGGAGCCAGCTCCACTGGCTCTTTGGCTTGCAAAGCAGCCTTCAAGGAAGAAACAGGTGAAGCCATGTCGATGAAAATTATTTAGTTGAAGCGAGAAAGAAATTTATAACTAGGAAAGTTCCCCCTCTCCCTCCCTACACCCCTTCTACCAGCAGAAAAGAGAAGTGGCATATTTCTTATCGCGCCCCCGCCCGCCCCACACTCTCCCCCTTATCCACCACTCTCTCCCCCTTATCCACCACTCTCTCATGTCTGAAGATCTGCCTAAACATACCTTCCTATCAAGGGTGTTTGGAGCAAGTTCCGACAACCAGTACCCAAACCCACTCTTAACTGCAGATGACCCTGCTTATGACCTTGAAGCAAATGTCGGACTAACTAGATCGAGTACACATTCTTCTGATAGCGGGCTGCTAGTTCGTAACTCCAACCGACCAGATAACGATATGATTGCCTCTGAGGATTCCGGTGACGATTCTGATGCTGATATTCATGAAGATGGCGATGTGGAGTCTCGTGGTTCTGCATCTGATGGAACCTCGGTAATGTTGAACTCGAATCAGAAACGTCTTAGAGATCAGATGCTCAGTGAATTCGAGGAAGATAATCTGGTTGACGCGGTGCCGCCATCATTGTTGTTTGGAGAGTATCAACGGCCTCCAACATTCAAGCAAAGACTCGAACAGTCTGTATTTGAGGCAGACAAGTTTATTCGTCCGGGATTGAGCCAGATCACTGAAGCTGCAAAGGTGTTCGCATCTCCCGTGACTCATCAACAGCCGCAGCAGCATCGTCGTGGCCGTCCTAATATGCAATCAAGTGCAATCGATAGCGGATTTGAACGGTCTCTCAATGCTCCTGGTATTGGTGGACTCTCGTCGCGGGTCACGCTCAGTCCTGCAGAACGTGCTCTGTGGACCTGGGCTAACATTACTAACCTGGATAGATTCTTGCAAGATGTCTATTCATACTATACTGGGAACGGACTAAGATGCATTATGGCTTCCAGATTATGTGATCTTTCCATCATCATTTTCGTTGTGTGGCTGACTGCTTTCATGGGCAATTGTATCGACTATACTTCACTGCTCTATGAAGATGCAACATCATTCGATGAGGCCCGTGTGCCTCAATGCTATGCTCAGATACCATTTGGTCAGAAATTGCTCTATTGGGGGGTTGGTATTGCATGCGTCTGCAGATTGCGGAATTTGTGGCTTGAGTATAAAGATCTCCGTGAGATCAGATTGTTCTACACTTACCTGCTTGGTGTCAACGATAACGAACTTCAAACGATCAGCTGGCCTGCCATTGTCAAGAAGATCATTTTCCTCCGTGATCAAAATACCAATGCTATCATATCTGGACTCGATGACTTGAAGTCAAAATCTCGATTGAATGCTCACGACATTGCCAATCGAATCATGCGCAGGGAAAATTACATGATTGCGTTGTTTAATAAGAAGGTTTTGGCAGGTCCGCTTAAACTACCTTTGCTGAACACTTACTTCTTCACGAAAACCTTGGAATGGAACCTCAACCTGTGCATATTTGACTTCCTGTTTGATGAGAATGGTCAGCCTGATAGAGCTGTTCTTTCAGAGCATGCCAGACTCACACTTGCTGAAAACCTCCGGTCTCGTTTCAAGCTTGCAGGTATACTAAGCATCTTCTTGACACCTCTCTTGGTGGTCTACTTCTTGTTGTATTTCTTCCTTCGGTTCTTTTATGAGCTGCGTTCTGATCCAAGCCTCATGAGCTCCAGAGAGTTCTCACCATTTGCTCATTGGAAGCTAAGAGAGTTCAATGAGTTACCTCATCTCTTTGATAAAAGGTTGAAGCTAGCTGTTAAAGGTTCTAACGATTACCTCGATCAGTTCCCTAAGGCATTGACGAATATCATTCTGAAGTTTGTCTCGTTTGTTAGTGGATCCATTGTGGCGGTCCTTGTCACTTTGACCGTCTTTGGTCACGATAACTTCCTCAATTTTGAACTCACTGAAGGTCGTACTGTCCTCTTCTATATATCAGCTCTCGGTGCATTATTCACTGTGTGCAAAAGCTCGATAGGTAATGAGAACGTTGTGTTTGACCCACAGGCGTCTCTACGTTACGTTGCTCAGTTCACTCATTATCTTCCAAAGTCTTGGAACGGTAAGTATCATACCGAAGCCGTCCGCCATGAGTTTTGCAACCTGTTCAACTTGAAGATTGTTCTGGTCTTGAAAGAATTGGCAAGTCTGATACTGTTACCATATCTGCTCTACGTGCGTCTACCTCGAGACTCGGAACGGATCATTGACTTTTTCAGAGAGTTCACTATACATGTGGATGGACTTGGTTACATCTGCAGTTTTGCTATGTTCAATTTCGATGAAAAGCCTAAGGATAATATCAAGGATTACTATGCATCCAATGACGACAAGATGGCCAAATCTTACATGTATTTCATGGAAAGTTATGATTCAGAGCCTGTGAAGCAGAAACCACCAACTAAATTGAAGTCAAGCACATACGGGACTCCAGCTACAGGCACAGCAATGGCAAGTGAGGGCTTGCCATCCGAACAACTTGAAGAGACTACCGCTGGTCTCAACAACAACTATACGGGTACAACACCTAAAGATGGAGGTGTTCTTGGATTACTGAATCAAATGTATCAGAATAAGTAAAACTATAATATAATACATCAACGACGTCTCCGTTCCCTTTCTCTGTCGTATGCATTCTTGGCGGCACCTTCTTCGTTTTGGATGGTGTTGATAATACGAGCCATCTTCCTGTGGTATTCCTCGTACTCCTTCTTCTTGGTATTGATCTGCTCGCGGGCCTCAAATCTAGCTTCTCCTCTGAGGTCACGCATCATCTGTTTCTTCTCATCCTTAACCTGGTGTTGCAACTTTCTAATCTCCTGTCTAGTTCTATCTGGATCGTAGAACTTCTTATCTGGGTTGTAATTCTCCTCAAACTTAGGAGCATATGTTGGGATAGCAAGTGGTTTGTGAGCTTGCAATGTAAGGTGTGTACGCTCGCTCAATGCGATTCTGTTCACATTGGTCAACTTCTTCAACAAGTTTGGAACCACCGGTTGCGATGCATAGTACTTCACAGCATGCTGTAGGAGAACAATGAATGGTCTTGAAATCTCTATAAATGCTTCAAACTCCTTCCAGTACATGTTGTCAAGTGTCTTAAACACTTTTAAAAGCAACTTGGCACGTTGTTCTTCGGAACTGTCTGTCCATGTGCCAAGTGAAAGAGTATCAAGTGACTCTGGCAGCAGAGTCGATTTTGATAGAGTATATTTGGTTGAATGAGGAGTTCTAACCTGTGTGGCCAGCTTATCCCATCCTTCTATCTTTTCAGGTTCGGGAACCAACGTTAATATAGCACGCTCGAGAAAGTTTGCAACCTCTGGAATGTATCTCTTGGAAATGCGTTCATATTGGTTCAGTAAATCGCAGTAGTAGATTCCGGCAAACAGTTGGGTGATATGCTTATCTATACGCATAAACTCGAGAGACTCACCCAAAACAACTAATGAAGGTGTCACAACTAGGTGGTAGAGATCAGAGGTCGAGAATGTACGTCCAATGATAGTGTAGAGAAGAAGATCGGATTTCTTTGGATACTCATGAGACTCTATCCGGTCTTGAGAATCCTGAATGGCCAAGCGGAATTGTTCGAGCATCTGTTCAGGGAACTTATCAGCCAAGTCTCTTATGAGAGTAGACAAGAATTCGATCAGATGGGTATCCTCGGTATCTTCGATGATTTCCAATGTATACTGAATGAGAACTCCGGTGAAAACACCAACTTTCTCTTTATTTCCCTTACCAAGACGTGGTTGGTACTTTTTGAACACGCTTTTGATGACAGGAATCACTTCCTTTCCTTCTATCAATGTCTTGAACTCGTCAACAGAGGAAGGACATATCAAATTAGCATCCGATGAGATGATCTTACCATCGATAGAAACTGTTCTATGAACGACACCATCGTCGTCATATCTTTCTCCATCCTCATCACTGGCAATACCTGCAAACTCGTCATCTTCTTCTTCTTCCTCATTTTCCCAAAACTCGTCATCAAGTTCATCAACACCTTTGGTCTCCTCTTCACCTTTCATTCTTTGCAGTCTGGCATTCTCGAGTCTCTCCATATTCTCTTTCTTTTCCTGAGCGATCTCTTCCAAAGTCTTGGTACGATCGGCTGGTGCAGCTCTTCCATCAAGAGCCACTTGTTTCACCTTCATATCATAACTCTTATCGACTTCACTTTTCTCCACGACTTTGGCTTCAGGCTTCGCTTCCATGATATCAGCCATCACATCTTTGAAATCATTATCCAGCTCAGACACTTTCTCCTGCAATTCAGCAGCAGCCTTCTGACGTTGCATCTTATAGTACTTGGATTTGGCAATAACTTCTTTCATCACTTCAGCTTTGGTCTTCTTACGAGGTGGTTGACCATCAGAATCCTCTGGAATTGCACCTTCTTGACCACCCTTTTCCACCTTCGAAAAGAAATCTTCTTCGGCAGATTCGTCTTCATCTCCATCACTCACTGCGTGGCCATCAAATGCCAACGATTGTCCATAATGGGTCAATAGATCTCCACCAGTGTCACCATCATCATCTTCCAGGTTGTATCGAGAAGTCTTGGAACTTCTGACTCTCTCCCTAGTGAAACGTTCCAACATAACTTCTTCACTGGTCATCTCTCCATTACCTTCACCGAATCTTCTATCAATGATACCACCGTTTCTATTTTTCCGAGATTTCTTAACTTCCCAGTCAGCACGACGTCTCTCTTCACCTGCCTGCTTCGATATACCTGGTTTACCCACCGTGATGTTCTTGGCTCTGGCATCTTCTCGCTTCGTCTTGCTCATCTTTTTATCAAATGGGTTAAACTGCTCTCTAATACCAGAGATAACTTTATCTCTGTCAGCTCTTCTGGTCTCATTCGGTGTATGCCTCGAGTTCTTCTTTCCTTTCTTCTTTGTGTTCGTCTGACCGGTCAATCCGGCCTCTTTCAATGTGGCACGAAGCCTTTTCAGCTGTGATCCTGCCATGAAAGATTGTGATATAAAAAAATTCAAGATTTTTTTTTTTTCACTTCACTTTGCATGAGGCTTCACCTTTACAAATCTGGCCCCATCCAAATATCTCCCCGCTATCTATCACTTTTTGCTTCCTTCCTATATATGTCCAAAGTGGTGATTACAGGGCTAGGTCTGGTCACACCGTTAGGAGTCGGTGCAAAGTCGACATGGAGTGCATTGAATGCGTCGAAATCTGGTCTTGTCTCTACTACAACACTACCAGATGCAGAGAAGTACGCAGAAATACCTTCTAAAGTAGTGGGAGCTGTTCCGAAGGGATCGATCGAGCAGTTCAAATGGGATCCTAAAGAGCATTTCAATTCCAGAGAGTTGAGACGGTTTGCTCCATTCATCCAGTACGCTATAGTGGCTGCTAGAGAAGCCATGCAAGATGCGCATTGGAAGCCGGAGTCCGAGACAGATCAACTTAGAGCAGGTGCATGCATTGGATCAGGTATTGGATCGTTCGAAGATATTTACAATAATGCTATATCATTCGATAAAAAGGGATACCGTGGTACACAGCCGCTTTTCATTCCGAAACTGTTGACCAACATGGCGGCGGGAAATGTTTCCATTAGTCTTGGATTGAAGGGACCTAACCACTCAGTGTCTACTGCATGTGCTACGGGATTACATGCCATAGGAGATGCAGCGCTGTTTATAAAAGAAGGGTACGCAGATGTTATGGTGGCAGGTGGATCTGAAGCATCAATCCACCCTTTAGCATTGGCAGGATTTGCCAGAGCTAAATCTGTCGTGACTAAGTTTAATGATACCCCTGAACAGGCATCGAGACCGTTTGATAGAGACCGATCAGGGTTCGTGTTGGGGGAAGGAGCAGGTGTGGTTATATTAGAATCCTTAGAACATGCATTGGCAAGGGGTGCTCCTCAGATCTACGGTGTGGTCAGTGGGTATGGGCTTAGTGGAGACGCTTCACATATCACATCACCGTCCCCCAATGGAGAAGGAGCCAGACGTGCGATGGAGATCGCTATAAAGAGAGCCAAAATAGCTCCTAGAGATGTTGGATACATTAATGCTCATGCTACATCTACCCCTCTTGGAGATAGAGCAGAAAATATGGCTATTAAGACATTATTTGGCCAGGATAGGCCCGACTTGGCCGTGAGTTCCACTAAAGGAGCTATAGGGCACCTACTTGGTGCCTCGGGTGCAGTGGAGACCATTTTCTCTACTATGGCAATGTATACCAAGACTTTACCGCCTACACTGAACTGTGACCACCCTGGCGAACACCCTGATGACGTTAAGGAAGATTTCATGTTCAACTATGTTGCCAACAAGTCCCAGACCGTTGATGAATTGAACCACGTTCTAACTAATAGTTTTGGATTTGGAGGTACCAATGCTTCTCTCTGTATATCTAGATATGATTAATGATACACGTTTTCAGTATATGAATGGAATGATCCGCCAGTAACGAGCATCGTGTGTGTTATAATACTGGAATGACTGGTTGGCTGATGCCGAGAGGTTAATTATAACCCAGGCCAGGAGTAGCAATGAGCTCGTACTGCGTAGGATCAAGTGGTAGCAAAGATAGATGATTATTTCATCGAAATAGTGGGCGCATGCAAGCCATCGGAACAGTCCTTGATTTGGCCGGGTATATTTCACTAGCTGCGAGAGATGTCTATGATTGAAGTGTTGATCCATCGACGCTATCAGGAAGACGGAGGGTATAATCAACGATGGAATAGACCTTTCACGTTTCGGATCATCGAGATAATCCAACAGCGGGATCAGATTGACGGTCGTGTAGAAGAATATCCCAACCAAGTAATGTGACAGGTGGATCTTGGCATTGGCAGACCACTTCGAGACATAGAGACACTCATAGATTCTCCTAACACTTTGACACAAAAGCAGTAATCTGACTAGTTTTATCGATATCTGTGGCTCGTTACCGGTATACCATGGTATTAGCCATAGTCCGACATTCATCGTCAGATCCAGAAAGTAAAAGTGAGTAAACCACCGCTTCGGTACATACAGATCGACTGGAGCCCGAGGTCCACTCAATGTCTTCCCGTATTTCAGCAACGGTTGCAATTGTTGTACCGAACATGCCATAAACACTGACAAAATGGCTACAACGTATCCTGCCTGAATTACAACCTCGGTGGCCTTTACAACCCCAAGCTTCTCTACCACATCCAAGAGAAACATGGTAGATGAAGCTAGGTCAAATTTTTTCAGGCTGTGCATGTGCATTTTTATAGATGAAATATCTCTCTCTTTGTTATCTTGTGTGGATGGGGTTTTTTTTGTTGCTGTATAAATGAGGAAAAATTCCCCTTGTTGACATCTCTACCATCTAAGCACCACAATGATCCCTCTGCCTCCGTTATATCTTATCATTGTGATTGAACTGTTGATCTTATTCGGGAGAGATAATCCGATACTGACACTTCCTGAAGCCGTCAACAAGGTCTCTGGTTATATCGAGGCGTCCACTTACAAGCTGGAACGGTCCTTTGCCCAAAAGCATAACTATCATCATGGATTCTTGGATACTCCGCAGGTGAGACAGATCCAATTGCTTTGGATCGATATCTCTAGCAACAAGTATGTGAAGCCTATCTTAGCAGAGATCGGTAAAATCAATGCCAAGATTGCCGAGAGTGTTGAATCCCAGAAAACACAGATAATCAGCCAAGTTGCTGACCTGGAACTTAAGTTGAAACCCTTCAATGATAAAGTTGCTGCTAGTATTCAACCGGTGATTGACTCTGTGAAACCATACTGGGAGCAATTTGTTGCATTTTTGACTCCATACTTGGTTGCATTGAAAGGTAAACTTGGAGAACTCGGTGCATGGAGTTATGCAGAATGGAACGTACTGGTGGATAAAGTTTCAGATGGATTAATTTACTTATCCAAGACGCTCACTGTTCAATATCAAAACTATATTGAACCGTACGTTCTTGTTATTTCTAACTTCTTCTTGGAAAACCGCCATAAAGTTGAGCATGTCTATTCCACGGAGGTTGCACCATTCTTGGACCAGTACAGTCAGGTATTGACCGTTGTGGGCCTTGTCCTGCTGGGTTACTTCGTTCTTCCGACGGTTGCAGTTTATGTGTGTGCAGTGTTGAAGATAGTGGTCGAGCAAATTTCCGATACCACTAAGGCTATCAATTCGATGTACAAGCCGGCGAAGAAGGACTCTTCGTCATCATCTGGAAAACCGAAGACGGCAACAGAACATCCTGTTTCCAATGGATCAGCTGCCCCTTCATCTGCGGGTGCAGGTGCAGGTGCACATTCCAACAATCATCCTAAATCCAAAGGTGCAGCTGTTTCTGCAGCACGGTCGGCAAACTCGTCTTCGAAAAAACCATCACCAAAGTCCTCGCGGCCGTCTAGTCGAACCAACAGTTTGAAATCAGACTCCAACCAGTTCCAAAGATCAAAAAATATGCCCTACACAGGTCCTGTGAGATCAAACTTTGGACACACTTTGAGGCGTCCCTGATTATCTGGATCCACCGTCTCCCAATACCTCCCCTTCCTCTCCAATACTTCTACCCTTCGGGGAATCCCTATACAGAGAGCAATCGATAAGAAACGTTTGGGATCTTGGGTTGATTAAACGACCAAGTCTTGAGAATCTGAATTCAGACCGTTAGACTCTACATCCATCTGGATATTTGTATACTATTTGTTTAAGGTGTTACAATATAACGATTTACTATAGCAGTTGCTGATCTATCACATTCTCTGTTGCTGTGCGGCTTGGCTCTCCCCTAAATTTTTTTCCCTTTTGGGGACGGATGGCCGGCGTTAAAAAAAGAAGCAAAAAGAAAGAAAAATTAAAATAAAAAACAGCTTCGAAATTTCATCTCCAGTTTCATTAACTTATTCTTTATCACGATGGGTAACCCAGAGGGTGGATATCAGCAGCAACCACAATATCAGCAGCAGTACCAGCAGCAGCCTCAGTACCAGCAACAGTACCAGCAACAGCCGCAGCAATACCAGCAGCAACAACAGCCTCAGTACCAGCAACAGCAAATGATGGCCCCACAGCAACAGCAGAAAAAGAGTGCTTGTAGTGGTCAAGGAGGAGCTTGTCTTGTGAATGTCATCAAGCAATTGTTCAATTCGTTCCTTTTCGGTTACGGTGCTACCCTCGGTGGTAAATTGGCTAACGCCATGTGCTCTTAATTAGAGATAAGGTAAGCAAGCTATTATGTGTTCAAGTTTTTTTTTCTCCGTTTAACTGTATCACTTACTACCTATATAAGACATATACATTACATTCGAATATAAGTACCGTATTGGTTCCATATCCGTTGGATTGTGGCGAGTCTGAATTCAGCGCTGTTGGTAGCTCCAGTGATATCGTTCAAATCTCGAATCCAGTCGTTTCGGAGATAAGCAGGTAACAGATTAAGTCCCTGCTGTCTCATATTGATCAACTCAATATAGACTCTTCCATTGTCATAGTACGAGCTGGTCATTGAATTGTCCGTGTACGATTGTTTTACGATGATCCGTTCCAATTGGTTCAGAGACCGCAACAGCAACCGTTTGTGGTCCCTGGTGAATCTAACCAAGTAACCGTTTCGGAAGTAGTTGTTGGTAGTATTAGCCAGCCACCATACTATGAGGAAAGCTGGGGATGCTGCCACGATACCAAACACCAGTTGTTGCGATTGTAAGATCTTATCGATACCTGAGAGGGCAACATCTCCATCTACTTTAGTCTTTTGGATCTGAATTAGGATGTTCCTGATCATAGTACCTGTCAGCATCGATTTTACTGGAGATCTCATATTCTCTTCGTAGATCTTCATCACCATCTCCATATCTCCAGATTTCACCTCATCTTGGATCTGTGTAATAAGAGCCTGTTTGTCGGCACCGGACAGAGATCCATCCTTCAAGTAAGAGTAGTTGTCTACGCAGTAATCGACCACCATTCTCTCCAGAGAGTCCAGATCCGAGTTTAGCGACTGCTTTGACATCACTGCAATCTTGGAATCATCATCGTGACGTATTGTCTTCAGGATATTGTTCAGCGGTGTATACACCCAGTTCTCGTAGAACCCGATCAGTGTATCGACGACGTTCTGTTGGAACCAGTCTTGTACTTGCTGCTGGTTAGCGGGATCGGATGCCCAAGCGATCGTATCTGGTAGTTGGTATAATACAGGTATGATAATGATCCAGTACCTGGTAATGAATGATGGCATCCTGTTGGCACTGATGTATTTCACGAGTTCGCTGTGGTATGTTGGATATTGATTGCTGACGAAGTCACAGAGAATGGAAGTGGCTTCAGGCAGCGATTGTGGGTCTTTTGCAATCTGCTCAGGGTCGAAATCATCTGCGATACCACTGCACAGTACAGCCAGTTTGGAGAAAATTGTGTAATCGCACTGGATCTTGTTCTGATTATCCAACTGGAACGATGGGACCATCTCTTCGATCAGGTATCCCAATTTCTCCACATTGATCTTCTGGACAGCCATCAGATTGCGACGACGGATCTTCAATCTGTGGGTGGTATAGAAATAGGGCAATCCAAGCGACGAAGAGATGAATTGTTTGGTCATCGACGTCGATGCGTGCTCTTTATCGATTAGATAAGTGGCAGGAGAATGCATGAACTGCTGGACGTTTGATTTGACGATCTCTGGTAAAGGTTTGATCCAACGAAGCCATAATTTGTATAAAAATGAGACGCATGTTGGCATCCAGTTGGGAATATCTGCCACGTCGACTTTGGTATTGGCTACTTTCCCGAACAGTTCGGCTATCAAATGAATTAGATTGCCCGGTAGGGTTTGCACTGTAGCAATGGAGGATTGTAATTTGGATGATAAGACTCGATCAAAGTAAGTAATATCTTCATCGAGTGGCAGTGTGGAATCCAATAGGAACTTGCTTGCACCTATGAGGATTGCAATGATTGAATATAGCAAAGTTAACTTCTCGAGTTCGATGGCTTCAGGTTCCATTGCGTCAGGGTCCAGTAAGCCTGATTGTTGAGCCTTTTGAAGTTTCTCGACAACTGATTGAACAGATCTCAGAAAGTTGTCCGTAATATGCTTGGATGGGTCTGATCCGTCGTAATCAACGTCATGAGTCGCAGCTTTATGTGACCTCTTCTCATATGCAAGAATGAAAGGTCTAGATGCCTGATACAACTCTGTGAACAATTCTCTAATCGTTTGCGACCCTTCATCTAACGGTTGCTTTGTCGACTTTTTGTCAAGGTCTGACAGCAATACTTTGCCGTATTCGGTGGTATCCCGTAGTTTTTTGCTTGATAGCAACTTATCAACCAGGATGATCGAAGACATCTTTAAAGGGCAGAGTTTAAGCGGGGTTGAATTTTTCACTTAGGTGCCCCCACGCGCATCTACATAGAGCGCGCATCAGGGGTATATGCATGAGAAGACTGCTTTCGTGTTCCCGTGGTATTTCTCACTAGTGGTTACTGACCATTAACTCCTTTTTCCGCTTGGTACATCCACTCTCTCCGCCAAATACCCTTAATAACCAACCCTACTCTCCCCCTAACTCTTCCTAGCATCTCCCACTTTTAAATCCCTAAATTTGGCTGTCTGATTTTTTTCTCCCAGGTTTACAACAGTCGACTCTTCCTCACCATTTTTAACAGGACAGCACCGCGACCTGAAGAGCCCCTCCTCGACCTCGAAAAGGGTGTTCCTCTGCAAGACTGGTCTTCTAATCCTGATAAATCGTCAGACTTCACTGCTTCTCAATCCCCAGACTCTGATTCTGAGTCCGAATACGAGTACCCATACCAATACTCCGAGCTATCCGGTTCTTACCCTTCATTACCAGCTCAACTTCTAGTTAACCCTCCTGCAATGAAGTTCTCTCACTCGTTGCAATTCAACGCCGTCCCTGAATGGTCCTCCAAATATATCAACTATGATAGTTTGAAGAGAAGCATCTATCAGATGCAACGCGAACATACTGAACAAATTTCAGATGCCCACGATCAAAATAAGTTGGCGTTTGTTCCTGATGACGATCCCTCCAACCCTGTCAACGTATTCACAGCAGAACTTGATCATGAGTTGTCCAAGATCAACAGTTTCTATAAAGTCAAAGAGAAAGAGATCTATGGTCAATATCAGATCTTGCTTGAGGAACTCGACGATTTCGATCGTACTTTCCCTGCCAAACCTACTGACGATGACGATGTGGCCAACTTTAGGGACATTCTAGGTCGTGTTGGTCAACAAACTTTCCGTGATAACGCTAGTAGTGTCACTCCATCCATCTCTGACAGAGAATCTTGCGATGCTGCTAACGTTTTGTCTTCGAACAGTCCCTTGACCAGAACTATGCTATCCAAAGATGCCTTCTGTCGTAGCACTCAAAACCTTCCTGAGGCTCCACCTAACGAAGCTGAGGATTTGAGACTGACTAGACAGAAATCTATGGCTGCTCTGTTTGACGACGAAGATTTCAACTTGACGTTTGTCGAAGCTCTCCGTATGGAAAAGCGTAAACCTCTCTGTGAGATCTTTGTTCGCTTATCAGAACTCAAATCTTACATCGAACTCAATCGGATCGGTTTCGGTAAAGCCTGTAAGAAGTTCGATAAAGTTGATTCTGCCTCCATCAAAGATACCTATCTGCAATCTCTTCCAAAAAAAAGTTATGTTTTCCGTCAATCGACCATTGATAACCTCATTCAACACATTGAAAACATTGCATTGATCTATTCATCCTTCACTGGAGGTGATCTCAATCTAGCCAAGGAAGAGCTTCGTTCTAATTTGCGTGAATATGTCGTTTGGGAAAGAAACACCGTCTGGAGAGATATGATCGGTATGGAACGTCAGTCGCAGGCCGCACATGCTGGTCAAAACAGTAAGTTGGGTGATGCTTTAGGCCGTGAAGATGAAAAGATCACTATCTCCCTTGGTGCAGGTCGTCGGATCAACATACCCAAAGGTATCTTGCACTCCAATGGTTTCAAGATCCTTATTATCGCTGGTATCACATACACTTTGCTGTATCATTCTCCATTCGAGGACATTCCTCAACGTAACTGTTTTGCCGTGCTTGTCTGTGCATCTCTTCTTTGGGCAACTGAAGCCATCCCATTGTTTGCAACATCCCTGTTGGTTCCGTTACTCATTGTCCTGTTCGGTGTCTTGAAAGATCCTGAAACTGGTGAGAGATTGCCTGCCGTTGAAGCTTCTAAGTATATATGCAGTGCCATGTGGTCACCGATCATCTTGCTTTTGCTTGGTGGTTTCACCCTTGCTGCTGCACTCTCCAAGTATAACTTGGACAAGATCGCATGTACTTTCTTGCTGTCCCGTGTTCCTCAACACCCAGTCTCCGTGCTTGGTGCTATCATGGGTGTCTCTGCTCTGGTTGCTGCCTTTGTCTCGAATGTCGCAGCTCCTGTTCTGATGTACTCTGTGATTCGTCCAATCTTGAATACTCTACCTGAAGGTTCAAGTTTCGCTCAAGCTTTGGTCGTTGGAATAGCCTTAGCTTCCGATGTCGCAGGTATCATTTCGCCTATTGCATCTCCTCAAAATGTTGTCGCCTTGCAAAGTATGGATCCGGCTCCAAATTGGATTCAATGGTTTACTGTGTCACTTCCAGTGTGTGTTACAGTTTTGACTTTGATTTTCGTTATGTTGTTGTTCAACTTTGACTTCAGAGGTATTACGTTGGTTCCTATCAAGAGTACCGATGATCGGTTCACTTGGCCAAGGATATATGTGATTGTTGTCTCGCTGTTAACGATTGTCCTTTGGTGTATGGCCTCGCTTTTGGAAGGTATTGTTGGAGATATGGGTATGATTGCCATTGCATCCATGGTGGCATTCTATGCACCAGGAATCTTAACTGGTGACGATTTCAATAATTATCCATGGACTATCGTCATGTTGGCAATGGGAGGTCTGGCTCTTGGTAAAGGTATCACCGTGTCAGGACTTCTCGAAACTATTGCAACTGAGTTCCAAAGTAAACTTGTTGGCAAGAGCTTGTTTGAAGTTCTTGCTCTGTTTGGTGTCATCGTTACGATCACCGCTACTTTCGTTTCGCATACTGTTGCTGCATTGATCATCATTCCTCTCATTGCAGAAATCGGACGTTCACTTCCAGATCCGCATCCAAACTTACTTGTCATGGCTGCCGCATTCCTCTGCTCGTCCGGTATGGCATTGCCAACCTCTGGTTTCCCTAATGTTACAGCTGTTGGTTTGAGAGATAGTGTCGGTAACCCGTACGTCTCTGTGGCTACATTCATGAAGAATGGAGGTATTGCTTCCATTTGTATGTACTTGTGTGTGATTCTCATAGGTTTCGTCATTATGAAACTCATGAACTTCTAAGGGAGTTCGTTCTATATAGATATAAATATCTTTCTGCTGCTCTTGCTTTAGGTACCGTAGTATCTGGAATCGATGAAGCGATTGGCCATCCACCACTTCGTATCAGAGTCCATGTCAGGGGGAGGTGGAGTTGCGGAAGATCCAAGACTTCCAACTACCAAAGTAACCTGTGGGAATGCGTTCTGTATACGCATAATGCCTACCTCTGTTGCCAAGTACGTGCAAACTATGATTTGTCTCTGGTCAACTCCGTAGTCCATTAAAACCTTGATAGCCATAATTGCTGCTGCTCCCGAGATTGTTTGTGCATCGAACAAAAGAACGTTGCTTGTTTTCGTCAAATCTGGCAAGTATTCCGTATGAAGATGTGGTTCACCCGTTCTTGAATCAGTTTGAATCAACAATTTACCGATCTTGACACCTGGAATGGTCTTCTTCAAAGATGGAACGAAGCAGTCGCCGGCTCTAATTATATCGACAGCCACTATCTCGCCAGATATATACGCTGTCTGTGTGAAAGTCGAGCCTATTGGGGTAATGACAGGTTTTTTACCTGGGATCGTAGGAACATAGTTGATATAGTCCAGTGCATGAGTAATGAGTAATGAAGCAACACGATCGAAATAGAAAATAAACTCGTGTGTGCTTGTATCTTTATTGAGCAAGATCGTCTTGATAGCACGCAACTGGTTTGAAGCCGGTAAAACGTGCAATTGTTTGGTATCGATTGGACGGATATGTTTGCCCAGTGCTTTCAATTGTTGAAGATGCTCTTTGGACTTCTCGGAAAGTTGTCTGCGAATATGCTTGATCAGGATATCCATAGCAATTTCGTTATCGGCACCACGAGGAATTATTATATCAGCACTATGCATCGTAGGTCTCACACTCTGAATAGAGTTTGGTTTCACAAACAGATCCCACTGCTTGATAATACCTTCAAGATCTCTACCACGCTCCACAATATCTCTTAGAAGCCGTCTAGAATAACATATATCGAGATCTGTATCCACAAACACTTTACAGTCCGTGTACTTCTTAACTTCTTCGTCATATAACGTGTACAGTCCCTCTATAACGATCACGTTTGCTCCGTAAATCGTGAGTGATTGGTCTGTACGCTGATGTTTGGCAAAGGAATAGCAAGGAATCTCGGTCTTCTTACCCTCTTTCAACGATTTGACACATTCCGCCATCAGTTTTAGGTCTAATGCGTCTGGATTATCAAAATCATACTCATTATTGAATGCCTTTTTACTCAACTCGGGACTTAATGGCTTGTAAAAGTTATCTAGGGAAAGCAAGACAGTCCAAGGTTCATTGATCTCTTCTATGATTTTCTGTGCCACTGTGGTCTTTCCTGAACCTGAAGTTCCTGCAACACCAATGATGTATGGTTCCTTCCATGGAGGAATGTACTGTGTGGCTTTCTCTGCAAATGAATCCATTGAACTTTGTACCTTCCCGAGGAAGAACGATGTGACGTACAAAGGGATGAAATTGAATTATCTCTCCGAGGCAGAGAAAAAATAAATCTTAGCTAGGTAGATATCACATGTCTTCTCTTCGAAGTGGTACGTTGAAACGTCGAAGGAGAGGCTCAGGTTCAGAATGGGACGAACAAGATGACTTCTTGGATGCTGACGGTATTGGAACAAAGAAGCTTGAAGTGATTGAGAAGCCTGTTGAGGCTGAGGTGCCTGTTAAGAAGAAGATTCCATTTGGTAAGCCTACCAATCCTTCTAAGGATGATCGACCTGTGAGATCACAAGATCAAATAAGAAATCAGAGACAGGCTGAGCGAGAGCAAAGGAAGATTCGACTGATCGAGAAGGAACTGGCTGATTTCCAGAGAGATATAGATAGAGTTGGATGGGACAATCTCAGTGAGAAGGAGCAAACAGAGTATAGATTGAAGAAAGAGGTTGTTTCTGTGTACAAGGAGAAGAAACGTCTTGAAAAGGATCAAGGGTTCTTTATCCAGGATGAATATGTTACAGATGAAGGTTTCATCGATTTGGCCAGGAAAAAAGATGCATTGTACGGTAAAGATCTGGCTGATCAGGAAAGGAAAAGAGATGAGATCAAGAGTCGGAGTACTTTCACACATTTGAAGGAAGAGGTTCCTCAAGCTAAGCAATACGAGTATGTGTTTGATCAGACACAGCAGGTGGAATTTGATGAAGACAGTTCTGATAGTGGGCCAGAGTTGACAGCTGAAGAGTTGGAGTTGCAAGAACGTATCAAGGAGGAAGAGAAGCGTATCAAGACAATCGATGAGACTCGTAAGAGTCTACCCGTTTACAAGTATAGAAAGGAGTTACTCGATGCGATTTCGAAATATCCCGTTCTAATTATTGTCGGTGAGACTGGTTCTGGTAAGACTACTCAGCTTCCTCAATATCTCTATGAATCTGGATACTCTCAAGGTAATAAGGTCGTCGGATGTACTCAACCAAGACGAGTTGCTGCTACGGCCGTTGCTACCCGTGTTTCCGATGAAGTTGGTACTAAGCTAGGTGATAAAGTTGGTTACAGTGTCCGATTTGACGATAAAACGTCTAGAAACACCGCTATAAAGTATATGACGGATGGTATGCTATTGCGAGAGTTCATGTCGGACCCTAATCTGAGCAGATACTCTTCCATGATGGTTGATGAGGCTCACGAAAGAACTTTGCATACCGATATTTTACTTGGTCTTCTTAAACAGATCTCTAAGGAGAGACCTGAATTCCGTTTGATCATCTCCTCTGCCACGATGGATGCCGACAAGTTCAGCAAATACTTTGACAATGCGCCTGTGTTCAACGTTCCTGGACGTAGGTTCCCCGTGGACATTCACTATACAAAGCAGCCAGAAGCAAACTATTTGCATGCTGCAACCACCACTGTGTTCCAAATTCACCTTTCTCAGGGTCCTGGAGATGTATTGGTATTCTTGACTGGTCAAGATGAAATCGAAACCATGGCCACCAACTTGATGGACACTTCCGCGAAATTGGGGTCTCAATGTCCACCGATGCTGGTTTGTCCGATATACGGCAACCTTCCTGCAGAAACGCAAAAATTGATCTTCGAACCCACTCCCAAAGGTGCACGTAAAGTTGTTCTGGCAACGAACATTGCGGAAACTTCCCTCACGATCAATGGCATCTCATATGTGATAGATTCTGGGTTTGTGAAAGAAGATAGATATAGCGCATCTTCAGGAATTCAGAAATTGGAAGTAGTGCCTTGCTCAAAAGCCTCTGCGGATCAAAGAGCCGGTAGAGCAGGAAGAACCGGTGCTGGTAAGTGTTTCCGTCTCTACACAAAGCAGGCACTACTTGAAGAGATGCCCGATAGTCCTACACCTGAAATCCTTAGATCCAATCTGGCAGGAGTGGTCCTCCAGATGTTATCATTAGGTATTCATGATTTGATTCATTTTGATTTCTTGGATTCACCATCAGCAGAGGCGTTGATGCAAGCTCTTGAGGAGTTGTATGCATTAGGTGCATTGAACGAGAAAGGTGAATTGACAAGAATCGGTTGCAAGATGGCAGAGCTACCGTGTGATCCAATGCTTGCACGGAGTCTTATCGGAAGCGGTGAATTGGGGTGTTGTCCTGAAGTAATAACGGTTGTCTCAATGTTGAGTGAGGCAGGTTCACTGTTTGTGCATGAGAAAGGTACAGAATCATCTATCCATCAGTTTGAGGTTAGAGGTAATGCAAAACTAGGAGGTGACCATTTGACACTATTAGAAGTTTGGAATGAGTTTGCAGAGAATGGATTCAGTCCTCAGTGGTGTAAGGACCATGGTGTTCAGTATCGAAGTTTAATGCGCGTGAAAAGTGCCAGAGCACAATTGAAGAGACTATGCTCAAGATTAGGTATGGAAGTTGATAGAGATGATGACAACGGTGAGATTGATATCGACCATATCCGGGTGCGGGTCATGAAAGCCATTGCAGTTGGATTCTTTTCACATGCAGCCAAGCTGACCAAGTTCGGTGACGGGTATCGGTTAATTCGCAAGGGCCAACCGGTTTGGATCCATCCGTCCTCGTCGCTGTTTGATCAGAAGCCACCTCCGAAGTTCGTCATCTACAATGAACTGGTTCTTACAAGCAAAGAATTCATGCGTGGTGTCATGCCAGTGAGTGAGAAGTGGTTAACTCAAGTGGGGCAACACTACTATGATACTATATGATAATTGTATAAATAGACAGACCTACATATACCTTTTACCCCATCAATTGCCTAATTCGGAATAGGCTTACTTCATGAAGCAGGTGTGGGGTTCACCCCGCCCCACCCCCTCCGCGAGCTGCACCGGGTGATGAGTATCAAAAAATTAGAGGTTGGCAATTATTTCCCCTCTAGTCAGTAACCTGTTCTTTCTACACACAATGCCTGCCTCGTTGCAATCGTTGCTAATTGATACACCTTTTGTGGTGTATTATGCACCAACAGAGGAATTGTTTGAAAAAACAGTGCAATTTTATGAAAAAGCGCTCGGATTCACAGCTTTACCATTCGAAGGACCAGCCGGGTCTGTTTCAACCGAAAAGTCGATTTGGTTATGTTCAGACTTGGAAGACCTGGGTAACTCGGCGGTGGTTCAATTATTGCTAGACTCTAAGAAAGCTGCCAGTGTCGAGCAGATTGAAAAGACTACGGAATATTTGGAATCTCATCGGTACAAACGGGACTGGAGAACTCTACAATCCTATGTCTGCTTCCAGACTACAGAATTGGACAAATTAATTGACTTACTTGATGAATCTAAACTTGACTATCAAGTGAGACCATCTGAGTTGGATCCATTCGAAGTGTACGTTGTCGATCCATTGGGATCTTTGCTTGGATTTTCTGGTCTTAAGAATCCATTCGGTGTCACTGCTCGTACTAGATTTGCTTCAAACACTATCGGTGCAAGAGTGGACGCTGCAGACTCGGAACATAACAAGAGTAATGCTCTTGCAGAGATGTTGAAATCTGGTACTGAAAAAAGACGTAGAAATATTGCAGTTATGACTTCAGGTGGTGATGCTCCTGGTATGAATGCCAACGTTCGTGCCATTGTCAGAGCTGCCATTTACAAAGGTTGCCGTGCATTCGCTATCCAGGAAGGTTACTCTGGTCTAGTTCAAGGAGGTCCAAAGTTTATCAAGGAGATGGAATGGCATAACGTGCGTGGTTGGCTTAGTGATGGTGGTACTAACATTGGAACTGCTCGGTGTGCTGAATTCCGCGAACATTGGGGAAGATTGGCCGCTTGTAAAAACATGATCGATGCCGGCATTGATGCGCTTATTGTCTGTGGAGGTGATGGTTCTCTTACCGGTGCTGACACTTTCCGTTCCGAGTGGCCAAGTCTTATCAAGGAATTGCTTGATACTGGTAAGATTACACAGCAACAATTTGACACTTATAAGCATCTCAACATCTGTGGTACCGTTGGTTCAATCGACAACGATATGTCATCAACAGATGCCACCATTGGTGCTTACTCCTCGTTAGCACGTATATGTGAAGCTATCGATTACATTGGTGCAACTGCAAAGTCGCATCAACGTGCCTTCGTTATCGAAGTCATGGGACGTCACTGTGGATGGCTTGCTCTGATGGCTGGTATTGCCACCGCTGCCGACTGGATTTTCATCCCTGAAAAGCCTTCTAACCGTGCTGAATGGTCCGAACATATGTGTGAGATTGTTTCCAAACATAGAGCTAGAGGTAAGCGTAATACTATCGTTATTGTCGCTGAAGGTGCTATCGGTGCCGACTTGACTCCAATTACTTCTGAAGACGTCAAAAATGTCCTTGTCGATAAACTTGGACTTGATACCCGTATCACTACTCTAGGTCACGTTCAAAGAGGTGGACCAGCTGTTGCTTATGACCGTGGATTGGCTACCTTGCAAGGTGTCGCTGCCGTTGATGCCATCTTGGAAGGAACTCCAGATACTCCATCTCCAATGATCGGTGTTGCCGAGAATAAGATTGTGAAACGGTCTCTTGTTGAAGCTGTCAAACTCACAAAATCTGTCGCCAAGGCTATCTCTGATAAGGATTTTGCTAAGGCCATCTCATTGAGAGACTCTGAGTTTAGTGAACATTTGACGAACTTCATGGCCATGAACTCTGCTGATTTCGGTGAACCAAGTTTACCTGTTGAAAAACGTAAACGTTTCGCCATTGTCAATGTTGGTGCACCTGCTGGAGGTATGAATGCTGCAGTGTATGCATTTGCTACTTTCTGTAAATCTCGTGGACATACACCATATGCAATCCATAACGGATTCTCCGGTTTGGCGCGTCACGAGTCTGTGCGGTCATTGAATTGGCTCGATATCGATGGATGGATCTCACTTGGTGGTTCTGAGCTAGGTACTAACAGAACTACCCCTGAGGAGGCCGATCTGGGACTTGTTGCATACGAGTTTGATAAGTACAAGTTTGATGGATTAGTTCTTGTTGGTGGATTTGAGGCCTTCCGTTCGCTGTCTGAACTTGAAAGAGCTAGAGCCAACTACCCTGCATTCAGAATCCCAATGGTTTTGATTCCTGCTACAATTTCGAATAATGTTCCTGGTACCCAATATTCCCTTGGTTCAGATACTTGTTTGAACGCACTTGTGGAATATTGTGACTCTGTTAAACAATCGGCTGCCGCTACACGTAACAGATGCTTTGTTGTTGAATGTCAAGGAGGTAACTGTGGATATGTTGCTACATTTGCACAACTCGATACTGGCGCAGTGGCATCCTATGTTCCTGAAGAGCCTATGACCATGGAGCAATTTGAACAGGATATTGATTCTTTGAGAACTTCGTTCACCAACGATAAGGGTAAAGAGCAAGCAGGAAGATTGTTGATTAAATCTGAGAAGGCATCCAAAGTGTTCTCGGTTGATGTCATGTCGCAGATCATCAATGCTGAAGCTAATGGAAGATTTGATGCAAAGACGGCGGTTCCAGGGCACGTTCAACAAGGTGGTATTCCTTCTCCTATCGATCGTTCAAGAGCTTCACGGTTTGCCATTAGAGCTGTTAAGTTCCTTGAAGACCATTATGATTCGATTTCATCCTGTGAAGGCAGTACCGGTGAATACTTGGAGACAGAATTGTCCTCTGAAACTGCATGTGTTTTAGGTATTGAAGGATCACATGTGCGTTTCACATCAATCCGGAAACTTTGGGATTACGAGACTGAAGAAGGTAGACGGTCAAGAAAGTCGATCTTCTGGAAGGAAACCAGAGACATTGCAGATATGCTTGCAGGACGTGTAAAGATTGAGGAATCATGAGACTTGATATGAAATTATGTTATTATATAGCGCTAGCAATTTGGTCGACATTTTGAATCAGTGTAGCGACACGTTGCTTCCAAGGTATTGGATCGTGTTGGAAGTAGACTAGATGATCCAATTCATCTATAGTCAGAGCGACTTTTCTTTCGAGAGTGAGCGAGACCAAAAGAGAGGTTATATCCAGCGGATATTTGGGTCTGATCAGTTGCTCTATGCTTTGGATGTAGATATTGGTAAACTTCTTGGAGATGGCAACAATATCCATTGTCGTCAGGTTATTATACACCTGTTGGAATTGGTCTGGTGGGAATGATTCTGAGAGGTAGCTAATGAGTCCGTCGTGATCATCTAATGCAACGATCTGGCCTGAGTTCAACTTGATCAGAAAATCGTATATTTTGGTATCGATTATGCCCTTTTCATTACTATCCTCTGCTAGCATGGCTACAACGTCACGCAATCCTTGCACTTTAGCAGCCGAGTATGGCATTATGAAAAGAAGCTTCCAAACGGATGAAAGTGTCTCGATGAACGTACTGTTCGAATAGTCGTTCAACTGTAACACTTTCAATGCAGACTCCAGTGCAGGAATGTACTTGGACTCTTCCATGAACATCAAATATCGCTCTCTGTACAGCTCTGCGGTCAATAAAGAACATATATCTGACGATGTATCTTTTACCTCGATCATCTTCAGTCGCTCCAAAGCCCTATCCAGTAAGCGATTCCTCTGCAATTTATCAAACTTAGCCTTCAGTAGATAGCATCTGATGATATAGTAAGTTGGAGCCTCCTCCAACTTTAGCGGATTGATCTCTTGCAACAGAAGCTTTGCGCAATCCATATCACCGTCCTCTTGGGCCTTCTGGGCCATCTGTAGAAGCCACACAGACTTCAACACTTCGGACCCGGGACGTTCCTCGATCTGTGCAAGAACGGTCTTCATATCGTCTGTAGATCTCAATTCAAGTTGTAATTGCTCCAGCCGCTCGCATACTTCACCAATGCTACCATCTAGAGAGACAACCATACTTAAAGGTGTGCGATGAGGGACAGACAGGGTCAAATTGGGAGAGTCCCGGCTTTTATACTTTTTTTTTGTTTGAGGGCCCGAGAAGATCGTATAAAGACTCAAGGGGATTTTTCAATTCATCTCTCCCTCGTATAGATCACTTTCTTCTTCTCACTTATTGGAAAATGAACTTACTTAAACTGGCATTGTGGCCTATTGTCATCTACTGGGCAATGAACTGGGCCTTTTACAACGTTTTATCATCGTTCTACATCTTTGATCCCGAAACTCTGCAAACAATCTGCCAAGAAGCCATTGCTGTCAATGGAGAAAACACTACTGCACTGTTCTATGACATCCAGCAGAGATTGACCAAGGAGTACGGTAATGAGACCATTAACGAGTTGAATTTCAACGATTGGGTTTTCAACAATGCCGGAGGTGCCATGGGTCAAATGTTCATCCTTCACGCTTCCATCACTGAGTATGTGATCTTGTTCGGATCTGCTACTGGTACCGAGGGACATACTGGAGTCCACTTCGCTGACGATTACTTTACTATTTTGAAAGGAACACAGTATGCAGCATTTGCTAATGAGACCGAGCGTGAAGTTTATTTGCCAGGTGATCAGCACCATCTCATCAAAGGTTATGCCAAGCAATATTCCATGCCAGCTGAATCATTTGCTTTAGAGTTGGCTCAGGGTTGGATTCCAGCCATGTTGCCATTTGGATTTGCTGATACGCTCTTTTCTACTTTAGATTTCCAGACATTCATCAACACTACTTGGCTTACCGGTAAGGATATGATTCTCAACCTGCTCCATGGTAAGTTCTAAATACGTATTTTAAATAATATAGAATAGACGTTAAAGCTTGGATCCGTGCACGAAGTTGAATCCACGATCGATTTCCGGGCTCAACTTATCGATACATTCCTTGATGAGCTCGACCTCATGATCTGTGACCTCGTTTGGGAATGAGACAGTAGTGACTCCATTTGGACCCAACTTCACCGGGAGACTCAAGTAATTGACTCTCTTGGCGATCTGTTTAGGTACATCGTTAGGTAACTCATCGAACTTGATGAATGTGACTTCATTGATAGTTTGGCCATCGATAGCGTCGAGCAAATGTGCCACGAATCTGAATGCAGCTAAAGACATAGATAATGTAGCTGAGCCTTTACCCTTCTTAGCGGCCACCACTTCATCTCCACCGTATTGAACTCTGTGAATCAATGCCTTGTACTGTTCGCGGTCCAGAGACTTGACCCAGTTGTTGATCAGTGGAACGATTGTCTGACCTGAATGTCCTCCGATGCATCTAACGTCACCTTCAAGATCTTCAGGGTTAATCTTAGTACCATTGACAGCCAAAATCTCGGCCAAGAACTCTTCGAGACGGAGGTTGTCAAGTGTGGTGACACCAAACACCTTGGCAGGATTGTAAACACCGAGTCTTTTCAGTTCTTCCACTGCGATAGGGACTGTCGAGTTGACAGGGTTCGAGATGACACATACAAAGGCATCTGGGCATGTAACGCCAACAGCATGGACCAGTCCCTTGATAATGCCGGCATTGATCTTAAAAAGATCATTCCGTGTCATACCTGGCTTTCTTGGAACACCTGCTGGAATCACCACTATATCAGAACCTTTCAATGCTGCAGCCAACTGTGTAGTATCCTCTTTGCTGATAGGTCCGTATCCAGTGACTGATTGTGGGGAAGGATAGTGGGACAGATCTGTAGCGACTCCTGGGGCGTTTACTATATCGAACAGAGCCAAGTCATCGATTCTCTTATCTAGTCTGCATAGAAGGGACAACGACTGTCCAATACCACCTGCTGCTCCTAGGATGGTTAACTTTGTCATAAGAAGAAGTGGTGGTTAGAGGGTAGAAAGTGGGGAGAAAGGTGGGGGAGTGAAAAATTCAGGGCATGAGGGCATGTGATAGAGCAATGAGAGCATAGGGGTAGTGAAGACCCAGTTTAATGTGGAAATCGTAGTGATATGGAATGCATGGAAGATATCCTGTGTTCTATGCCGCCCACATACTTCAACAGATGTATATTGTACCAACCCTGTCATCAAATTATTGTTTAATTTACATGTAACTATCTATTAAGGATTGTCTATCTATTATTATTTAGTACCAAAATTTACCGGCAAGTACTTTAGACTAGACACTAATTAATCCAAAGATCAGCTGATCTTCAAACACATATTCCCAAAATCCTTCTCAGAACCATTACATACTACCTCAGTTATATACACGTACATACACATCAACATGACCACCATATACCTTACAACCATGACAGCCTCCCAGTTGTACTTCAATTGCTTGCCCCCCTGAAATCCTCCTTAAAATCCTCCCATCACTCCATCTGCCCCATATTTTTTCACATCTTCTTACCACTTATTCTTTATGTCTTTAGTCTTCAAAAGGTACGCATCTTCGGTGAAGATCTACCCACCACAACATTACTTGGCACCAATGCCTAAGAAACCAACTCATAAGACTCTCAGTCCGGCACAGAGAGCCTATTTGGACCGAGTCATTAGAGTTGATCAAGCAGGTGAGCTTGGTGCCGATTTGATATATGCGGGTCAATATGCAGCATTGGCACATAAGAAGGAGTTAAAGAACGTGATTCAACACATGTGGGATCAAGAGATTCACCATCATGCCACTTTTGATGCCATGCAAACAGAGTTACGTTGTAGACCATCGTTAATGACTCCATTGTGGAAAGTCGGCGCTTTCGGTCTAGGTGTTGTTGGAGGATTGGCTGGTAAAGAAGTTGCCATGGCATGTACGGAAGCAATTGAAACAGTTATCGGCAACCATTACAACGAGCAATTGCGTGTTTTATCCAACAACTTCAACGATTTGAAAGATCTCGAAACCGGAGAGGAATCCGACTCTAAAGAGATAACCAACCTCAAGGAAACAATCAGTTTATTCAGAGATCAAGAAGGTGAGCATTTGGATACTGCCATCGAACATGATGCCAAGAAGGCTAGACCTCATTGGTTGATCACAGATATCGTCGCCGTGATCACAAAGCTCGCTGTGTACACCGCAGAGAGAATTTAGTAATGAATATGAATGAGAATGAATTATATACGTATCTGCAACCTCTGGTCACACCAGGTCATTATATATCGTCAAAGCACTGAGAACCTCCGGGTCCACCTTATGGTAATCACTAAACTCTTTCAAACTGATCTTACCTGTATCTTTTTCTGCCAAAGATTTATGGAATCCAACCCATATTCTACCCACCCGGGCCTCTGGCGTCACATCATCGTCTCGGAATTGAACACTCTCAGTGCCCGTCATTGCATATATCGATCTAACCACTCGCAATAGATCGTCGTATCCAATGAACCCGTCATTATCTTGATCGTACAGTCTAAATGCCCATTTCAATTTATCCGACATCTTCCCACGGCTCGCTATACTCAACGATACAATGAAATCTCGGAAATCAACGTACCCTTGATCTTTCATATCTGTAGCTTCAAATGCATACGTTGCAAACTCCTCAACGTCTCCAAATGGATAAAACTGTCTGTGTATCTTTATGAAATCTTCCTTTGTCAGGCGACCTGTTGGCGCATCTCGACGGAACCCTTTATACCATTGTTGTAATTCTCGCGTCGTGAACTTTGTCTCCGACTTTAACGAAGATATATCGTCTCTATTTAACTTGCTGGCCTTTTGACCCATGTTGTGTTAAGAAAGAGAGAAATTTAAAACTGGTTGATTTTGCAATAAATAGCTGGGGGTGAAAATTTGGCTTAAGCTAGGTTAAATATGACAATGACAGTATTTGGTTTATTAATGCATAGGTATTATCTACATGAAGACGTTGGTAAGGAAGATCAACACAATTCCCAAGATACACCATTTCATGACGGTTTCTTGGCGGCCTCCGAAGGCCACGGCGGATGTGAGCATCTGTAATGAAACATAGGTAAGGAATCCCGAAGTGAGAGCGATTAAACTTCCCAGGGTAGCCAGTGAGAATGGATTCTTAAGGTCGAATCCACGTTTATGGAACACAAGGTAACCAAGGAATGCACCGATTGGTTGTGCAAGGCATCCCAAGCCACCACTGATAAGTAAAGCCTTCCAACGAGAACCCAATGCGAGATAGATAGGGACTGTCATGGTAAAACCTTCGACAAAGTTATGAACAAACATAGAAAGGAAGATGGTGATACCGAGTTTAGAGTCAGCCTCTGAAGTTGAATAGATGATGAAACCTTCAGGAAGTTTATGCAGAGTAATAGCCAGTGTAGTTTGAAGACCTATCGATAATAGTCTAGCAAGAGGGGTCTTGATATGATGGTGATGATGATCGTGTGCAAGTCCTGTTTCTTCGTCATGCATATGAGTATGTGTACGATCCAAAGTCTCCAAAGTGACGTTGTGATCTTTACTGGAGGAGGCGTGAAGATCATCTTCAGGAGATAAAACAGGGAAAGTCTCCGAAACATTCATACCGGTGCTGTTGTAGTCAGGATGTGAGTTTATAGAGCCATGAGTATGCTCTTTGAGAAGAGGTGAACTGATCTCCAACTCCGGGAACCGCTCACATAACTCATCTTTATCTGTCACCATTTCTCCATTGTTCCCTTTAAAGAAGATCTGGTTTTCCTCCGAAGGGAAGCAACAGAAATGTAAGTGGTTCTCGTCCTTATGTTGATGCAAGTGATGAACATCTGCAATTTCTTCACAGCAGCACTCCATATCTCCAAAGCATTCACCTTCCATATTTTCACCTTTCAAAGCTTTCAATGAAATATCAACCACTGAACGCCTTCCCATAGGGTGGGTACTCTCTGCGTTCTCTCCATGATGGTGATCGTGTTCTTGACCGTTCTCATGGTCGTGCACATGCTCATGATCGTGCTCCTGCTTGATGGTATCTGGACCAACAACAACCTCATAGTCTGCTTTAGCTGCAGAATCCGAGTATTCACCTTCTCCAGATGATCCAGAAGATCCTTCCAGAGGTGTAGTATGAGCGGCTTTAGCACCAGACAAGAGTGGACTGGTCTCATCAGAAGAGGTCGATCTCTTATGCTCAAGACCACCGTCATGCCCGTGAGAATGTATATGTGCACCTTCCTCCTCATCATGAAGTCCATCGGGACCATCATGAACACAATGAACGATACTTTCACTCGTGAATAGATGAACCAAGATGTTCATCAAGGAGCAGCATCCAATACCTCCAGTATAACAAATAAATATGATCGATTTCAATAAAATCCGATCCTTGTTCAACTCGTCGATATCTTTCAAGTACTTGACACTCCTAGGCAGTAACTTGTAGAAAGACACAAACGACAAGCATCCAGCGGATAATGAGAGCGAGCAGACCAGGAATTTGGTATTGTTGGCTATATGGAACGGATGCTTTGCATAGCTCTTGGGGAAAAGCTTCTTATAAATAACATCGGTGTAGATGACACAACAACCACAAAAGGTTGTCAACGACGTTAAAAGAATCAGTAGCCAACCTTGACTAATCCACATCTTCCAAGGTTCAGGTTCCTAACTATACAAGTTCGAAAACTTTTAACGGCAGCCCTACTATATAAATAGAAGAAAAAAGAAAAGTAGTGGTTACTGGCAGTGGAGAAAAAAATTATCCTGCCCACATTTATCTTCTAGGCGAAACCACCTCAACCAACCTGGTTGTTTGCTCAGATTCAGCAGATCTAGTGTAGTGAAATGTACAGGAGGAGGAGGGAAGGGAGTAGGGAAGAAATGTAGATTCTGTATGATAAAGTATACGTATTTATGGGTTGGACCAGCTACAGAGATGGTTTGTGAAAGTATATCCACCTACTTCTCCCATGAATCAGCCGCATGTGTCGGCCATTACCGACCAGAGTGCTCTGCAAAATATGCACTAAGGAGTATATGCCAGATCTACCACTGAAAAATTAATGTGAAGCCCAAATCAGTGCACCATTGATTGACCTGGCACCCCCCGATTAGGAAATTTTCTTAATCTGAGGGACTTGTGGGAGAAGATGTGATATAGGTTAGATTAGACTTGGTTTCAGATCTTTTCCCTCTTGTTACATCTTTCATTTTGATGAATTCAATGAAATCAGACTATTCCCACTATACAGAGAGTGTAATGGATACACCTCGTAGTGAGTGGACCGAGAAAGATATCGATAGTTCTACTAGGGACTCTGTCAGTGGTACTAGGGAACCTTCCTCCATATCAACCAATTTCTTCCAGATGTTCCAATTCCTTTCACGGAAAGACATCCCACTAGCTCTGCTGGCCGGTGCTGCTACATGTATCGCCGCAGTCATACCCGTTGCTACCATGTACATAGTCTCTGTGATCTTCTCCGACTACTCAGACTTTATTCTCGGCTCGTTCTCTACTTCTACTTTCCTCCACAAATTGAGTCTATCATGTATGGGTATTGCTCTTACTGGTATAGGAAATAGCTGCTTCACAATACTTCAAACTTACCTCTACTGCTTACTTTCAGAGATGCAACAGGTCCGCTGCAGACAAATCCTCTTCCAGTCCTTCATGGGCAGACCGTTCACTTGGTTCGAAGACCAAAAGAACCTCAACGGAGAATTTATCCAGTTGAACCGGTCAATCGAGGAGTATAGATCGACCATCGGTGAGTTTCTTGCAGCTTTCTTCAGATCGATTCTCATGGTATTGGCACTCTTAATAGCTTGCCTAGTCTTCTGTTGGAGACTGACTCTGTTGGTCTTGGCTACTGTCCCTATAATCGCTATAATCATGTTCATCTTCAGCAAACATATCGATTACTGGGCCAAAAAGGAGGATACAATCACTTCAGAATCATCAGCAATTCTCGATTGGAACTTATCATCTTACGCTTGGGTCAAGACTTGCTATTCACATACCTTTGAACAGGCCAAATTCGATGCAACTTTGAAACGCAACAATAAAGCCTATTGCAAGTTCAGCTTGCATACTGCCTTTGCTTCAGGGTTGATGCGTACATTTTCCCTCTTGTTGTTTGTTCAAAGCTTCTGGTTTGGCTCTTTCCTGTATAGAAAGGGCTTTAACACCTCTGGTCAGATCTTATCGACTTTCTATGGAGTCCTTAATATCGCAATGACTTTAAACTCCATCTCGATCATGTTGGTCGTTTTGAAGAAGGGAAGAGTCTCCTTTGATAAGGTTCAAGGATACATTGATCAACAAATAACTACCCAGAATCAGTCTTCTCCACCAGATCTCCACGGAGAGATCATCTTAAGAAATGTTAGCTTCCATTACCCAAATAGGAAAGATTCAGGGGTTCATGAAGTGTCCATGAAAGTATACTCAGGACAATTTGTCTTCATTGTGGGAGGTTCAGGTTCAGGTAAGTCATCCATAGCAGCATTACTGGCTAGATTGTATGACATAGATTCAGGGATAATTCAGTTGGATGGCCAAAACATTATGGATTTTGACCCCCATTGGGTCCGAACTCAGGTAACTTTAGTCCAGCAATTCTCACCTCTGTTTCCCGGAACTCTCAGAGATAACATTGCCATTGGTACAGACCGCGCTAATCAAAGCTTACATGCAGCTCATATTGCATGTCTAGATTCTTTGATCGCCTCTCTCCCAAAGGGACTGGATACTCCAGTTGGTGGTAAGGACGAAGATGCGTTCGAACCAAGTGGCGGAGAGAGGCAGAGAATAGCCCTAGCCAGAGCATTCCTCAGAGACACTCCGATATTGATCCTCGATGAATCATTGTCTGCTATTGATGCAAAACAGAGAGATATCCTCATGGACACAATTCGCCAGGTCAGGTTAGGTAAGACAACGATAATGATAACTCATGATCTGACACATATTGGTCCTGATGATCAAGTGTACTTTCTTGACAGAGGTACAGTGACAGAGGAGGGTACGATGCGCTATCTAATGCAAGATAAGTCTTACTTCCGGCAGCTGCAGGAATTGACTTGCAAAAGAACGTCACCTGCAGGTAAAGACGATGAAGATGAAGAGTGTGAAGTCGAACAGGAGAAAAGGTACCTGTTAACGGATTCTGAAGATGTGGAACAACAAGATGAACCTAATGTGTCGTGCAAAGTCTTCTTCCAGTTGTTCAGTTCAGTCCTAAAAAGGAAAGATCAATTCTTCTATACATTGGGACTTATTGTGACTACTTGTAAGAGTGTTCTCACACCAGCATTTGCTTTCTGCTTCTCCAAACTGATCACAGGTATAGTGATATCCAGTTCAGCCACGATATCTGCAAGCTACTACCAAATGAAATGGGCCTTGATCATTATGGGTATCGCATTAGCTGACGGTCTAACTTTCATTACTTCAAAGCTAATTACAGAACCGATTGCAGATAAGCTTATTGAAGGAGTCAAGTCCAAGTCATTCGATAATATCTTACACCAAAGTATGTTCTGGTTTGAGAAATGTCCTCGCAGTGATATAACGTCTATGCTCATGAATGATACCAGAGATTTAAGAGAAGTCTACGGAAGCAGTATAGGTACTATGACTAGTACTGCAGTCTTGCTTATTACTGGCATAGTCTGGTCCATCATCATTGGATGGAAGCTGGCACTAGTTGGACTATCCTTCTTCCCCCTCTTTGCACTGGTTGGAATTATAGTTTCAATGGTGGCAAAACATTGTGAGAGTGATTATAAGAATACTTTGGTAGACACCGAGGATATCTGCACCCAGACGATCAACGAGATGAAGAGTATTATCTGTTTGAACCTCCAACATACATTCCAAAACCAGTTCAAGTGCCAGTCGTTGAAACTGGAATCCGCTGGGAAATACCGCTCATTCTCCACTGCTCTCAGTCTCGGGTTAACACCTACAGTGATCTGTGCAGCTCAAGCAGTGCTCTTCTATTACGGAATCAAGCTTGTTGTACAAGGTGAGTACCATATAGTGCAAGTAACTCAGGTTATTATGGTTATAATGATGTCTACTGGCTCTTGCAGCCCGGCCTTTGCTAGCTTACCTACTTTCGTCACTGGTGGCAGAGCTGCTACTAAGATCAACAACTTATTGAAACTAAAGGAAGAGGAAAGCATGTCCAGAGGTTATCTGACACCAGATATCAGATCACAAAAGACTGTAAATGTGTTCCAATTCGTTGCTGCAGACTTTTCGTACCCATCGGTCACATCCCGTCAGATCTTCAAGGATTTCAATCTGCAAATCCGTAGAGGGTATATCACATGTATAGTGGGGAAATCTGGCTGCGGCAAGTCTACTATACTATCACTGCTGTTACATCTCTATGAGCTTGATTCAGGCTATCTACTTATGAACGGTTTCGATGAAGCATGTCTAATGCTATCTGCATTGAGAACAAACATAGCTGTGGTTCCTCAAAAGAACTATTTCATCAATGCAAGCATCAGAGAGAATCTTTTGTACGGTAACCCAGAAGAGTACGATGACTTAGAGATATACAAAGTTCTTAATCAGGTCAATATGCTTGAGTTTGTGAATTCGTTGGAAGGTGGTCTTGACACAGTTATGAGTGGAGAGATCCGAGATCTGACAATGTCTGGTGGCCAAGCTCAACGACTAAGTATAGCCAGAGCTTTATTGAGACCGGCAGATATACTGATCTTGGATGAAAGTACCTCAGCATTGGATTCTTACAACACGAAACTGATTACCAAGCTATTGAAATCACTCAAGAAATCGATCATTATCGTGACACACAATAAGGAGATGATGACTATAGCAGATGAAATAGTGGTAATGGAGTCAGGTAGAGTGGTTGCACAAGACAGCTACTATCATATCAGTCAAACCCATTCATTATAAACGAATACAAACAAACGGAACCTCGACATCCTCCTCATTCTTATCTTCACAACAGATCTCCAAGATCAAAGTTTTCTTATCGGCAGGAACAGGTTTCTTGCTGACGGTTTCAATCAGTTGCGTGACAGTCAAAGGTAATCTCTCCTTGATCTTCTTAGGTGGGTGGAACGAAGCATAAAGCAAAGACACATCGTAGGCAATCATAGTAATATCCAATCCTTCCTTCTCTTTGAAAGTTTTCAATAAGTAATCCAAAGTAACATCACCTTCAATATCAAACCGGTCCCAGATCTTATCGAACTCCTTATCATTATACTTACCTTTTGGAGATGCAACAGGCTCACTGAAACCAAAGAATGGAACGGCAAGGTTGACGAATCCGTTCTTGTACTCTTCAAGTTTGGTCTTTTGATCCACAACTTTGTATAATTCAAGACAGACAAGACCAGTAACCAATGCAGTAGTGGTGGCAATGGCTGGAATAATTCTTCCTGCAATAAACTTAGTCTTTGACCTATCAGCTGGCTCGATGTCATAGTTGATAGCTCTGCAGTTGGAAGCAGCTGCAATGAATTCAATGTGATGGTTCGAATCATCATCTTTTTCAAATTCAACAGGGTTCAAGTGGTAACCTGCAAGAGAAGAAGGCTGTGGCAAACGGGCAGCAAGAGCTTCAAGTTCACTCTGATCGTGAGAAATAGCTGCTGCTGGATCTGGATCACTATCATTGACCTGGATTGTTAAATTTGTCTTTGGAGAGAATGGTGCAATCTCTTGCTTGCCGATGATGGAAGCATAGTATGACTTGTCAGGAGAACCTTGATCGCCTTTCAAACCGTAAACGAAAGCCAACAAGTTAGCACCACTGACAACAAAGTCAAAGTGGTTCTCATTGTCGATGTTAAATTCCAATGGAGTTGGAGCACGCTTTGGTGGGGCCCAGAATGGTTCACCTTTAGAGTTGACAGCATCCTTAGGGAAGTTGTACAACAACTGCTTGATATCGTAGGAAAACTTCTGTTCAAATTGCAGGCGAGCCCAACGGATACAGTCATCGAATGTGTAAGGTCTATCCTTGGTAAGATAATCATCGATGGTCTCCAAAGTACCTTTAACATCACCACTCTGTTTCAAAACAGATTCAACATAGTTAGGCTGAGTCAAGTAAAGATTGACACTTTCAGGGTTTTCATGGAAGTAACCTTCAAACAATGACTTTGCCCAAGCAATGGTATGGTCGATCTTGTTAGGGAAAGATCTCAAAGTACAGAGTGGGATAGACTTCTCTGGCGGATCTCTTGAGGAAGTATAAGATTCGGTAAGGAATGGGATAATCACCTGAGTGTTACCCTTAGTACCGAGAGTACCAGATTCCAACAGAGGCTTCTTGAAGAAGACACAGCGACGGTCAACATACGAACGAGCTTCGACATTATCCAGAGCATTAGTGACAAAGTCCAAACCATTCCAGAAGTTATCATCAAAGATATCCTCAGTTTCAGGACAAACTTTATCAGTACTAGTATCGATATGACCTTTCAAAGCCGGGTTCATAGCTTGAACAGCAGCTGCAGCAACTTCAGATTTTGGTTGACCGACATCCTTGTTACGGAAAAGGAATTGACGGTTCAAGTTTGATTTCTCGATGGAATCATTATCGGTGAGGAATATGGAACCTTTTGGACCAGATCCCAGACCTAAGAGTGCCCAGTTTTTCAACATTTCACAACCGATAGCACCTGAACCAACAAGGAAGACACGTTGGTTGGAAAGTGCCTCTTGGAATGCAGAACCAAACACTGCAATTTGATTGTCATAACGAGATTGAACAGGAGCACAAGTTTCCACAGTACGAGGGTACTTAGGATCCGCTGGCAAGGATTCCAAAGAGTCAAAGTAAAGCCACTGCTTGATCGGACCGAACTTACCGGAACAAGCTTTCAAAACCTCTTGAGCAAGCAAACCACCGTAAAATGCATTCATTGGAGGCAAGTCACCGCGAGCACCATAAGAGAGTTGTTTGATCAAGTCTTCATTGACGGATTCGTCAGCACTGAGAACAGAAGACTTGGAAGCAATAGTCTTGGCAAAATTGACGACAGATTGAGCATCTTCATTGCTCTGAGGACGTGGCAAGGCACCGTTAGAATCGACAAATTCATGGAGAGCTTGGAAACCGATGTGAAGTTGGCCAGGACGATCAAACTTGGCAAAATCAGATGGAACAAAGTCTGGCTCAGACAATTGATCGGCCAATGATTTGAAATGAATATCAAATGGCACCTTCACTTGAGTGAAGACACCACCCTTAAGATATTTACCCCAAGATGGTTCGTAGTCAACAATCTGGAAGGCAAATGGACCCAAGACTTTAACTTTATATGCGGTACCATCATTCAATTTATCGATACCTTGCACTTCCGAGAACTGAACATAGTCACCATCTTCCAAGTTATGTCTAGTTGCCTCCAAAGTGGTCACTTCACCGTTAGTTTCAATGTCCGATATGAGTCCAGTCTTTGGCTCCTCTCCATTCTTATCATAGATGGTGAAAGTGTCACCAAAGTCAACAAAGGCCTGGGCAAACAAACCTCTGGTATCACCAGAAATAAACTTGATGTGATGACGGTGAGTGATGGCATTGATTTCAAGTTGCTGTTTCAATGTGGTTTCGGTGGCAACAACCACCTGGTATTGGGCAATGACATTTTCTGGAATCTCCGCCACAGCATGGATAGGCACGTATGAATTGAGTTCGGAGAGGCGAGGTAAAGAGGCCTCAGCACGGGTCTTACCGATATCAGTCTCATTCAAGAAGAATTGAGAGGACAGATCTTGAATGGTGACAGTGGTAGGGTCATAGATGTCGAGCTGTTTAACACCAGCCAATGCCACGTTCTTGGCGATCTCAATACCCAGACCTTTCAGACCGATAATGAGCACCTTTGAGCTGGCCATCTTCAACATGGCTTCCTTACCAAGCACATACAACTGACGAGAATACAGACCTTCGTCGATATTCTCAGGAGAGTCCACTTGCATCTCACTCATAATGTAATGGTTAGAGGGAAGAAATTAATTACGTAAGAAAATCGGCTAATTATACTCAATAAATCTCAAAACCTCCACTCCTCCCTCCCCCTCACAATTTTCTTGCTCCTTACCTTCACTTTGTTTTTACTCTCAGGTAGTCAACGGTCGCTTGTTACGAAACATGTCCAACGTTAAGACTTTCTATCCAAAGACTCCCGTGGAGTTTTCTTCATCGGTTTTATCGTCTCTGGATTCCTCTACGGAGACCAACTATACCCGTCAACAGTACGTCGATCAACATGTTGAGAAAGAGGTTCACAATCGATTAAACAAGGTTGAACGCGACCAATTGGTCAAACTTGACAGCAAATTGGACGAGGCATTGTTGAAAGTGCCAGACTCAGGCGTTTCTGTCTCCTCTGTCAACGGTGAATTGGACCTTGCATACACTAAACTGAGTGCTTTGAATAAGTTTAAACCCGAACGGACACCGGAAGTCGTCTCTGCTGAGCAGAACGTCACTTCATGCCTTTTAAAAAACAAGACTACACCTCTAAATTGCTGGGAAGAGGTTCAGGAATTCAAGAGAGCCGCTACAAGAAGCTAACTGGTACTGCTGCTGGTTTATCTTTCTTTTTATATATTTGCCATACAGCCTATATAGGTAAGAGATGTACATTTAGAACTAACGGTAGTGTAGTCGTTCCTTCATCGCTCGACAAACCTCTAGATATTCGGTACCATCGACATCGATACTATCGGACCGAGCCCATCTCCGAGCAGATTCTCGTAGGCGCAGAGTGTCATCATCTGGTAGTTCAGTAGCAAACCCACGAACCAAAACCTTACGTGACATCTCCGGGAACTTCGATCGACTCTCCACATTCAGTAGAGACTTTAACTGCCTCACAGTGTCCACCTCGTTCTTGTCGTTCAGAATCAATGCCTTCAGTACAATCCCACTTTCAATATAACTCCATATATTATAATTGCCAGTGAACTCGACCTGCTCAATTCCATCAACCAACAATAATGCACCAGCACTATCGTTTGCAACGTACCTCTCCCACGCAAGATCCACCCTTTCTTCCCATCCTTTCTTACAATCCCATACAAATCCATGCACATCCGTGTTTCCATCATCATCTTCATCAATATCCAATTCCTCTTCACCTGAGCGAGTTAGCTTGGTGCCATCCTGGAAGACCAGAAGAACCTGTTTCCCAATCGCATCTAACCATTCTATAGTTTCAACAGGCGAAGTCCTCACTCCATCTCTCAGTATATAACATCCTTCAGGGATATTCCGAAGAAGAACCACCATACACTAATGAGATCAAAAGCTGACAATTAGAAAATTGCGGGGAAATGCAAAAACACAACAAAATATACACACAATCAACATTTGCAATTTGTAGCCATCTATGGAAGTCCAACACCTTTATACAACAAGATCAAAGCAGAATCACCTTCAGAACCTCCGGCAAGACTCCGGATCTTGTCTCTATTGACAACAGTAACTTTATCATCGTTGAATTTGTACCATCTTTCACCTTCCAAGTCATCAGGGTCACGAACGAAGGCCTGGTAGTGACCAGAGTCTGCTGAAGATCCTTGATGTGCAATGATAGCGTTCAATTCATACAATGGCGAAGGGTTTTCACCGGAACTAGTAAGGAAACCCTCTGGCAGAGCCTTCTCGAAGTTGGCTTCCCATTTGGCCTTCAGCTTCTCCAACTCATCGCGCTGCTTCTGGTACTGTTCACGGGTAGTCAAGTTGGCAGATGGCTTCGACTTCTTGAAAACACGGCCTTCTTCATCGTTTGCCTTTTGAACTTTGTTAATGGCTTCACGAGCTTTAATTTTCTCCTCTTTCACAGAGGAGTCAAGCAGATCGGTAACGTCCAATTGGAATGGGAATTGGACTTTACGTAGAATCTTGGACTTTTTACCGGTCTCTCTTTTCCAAAAGAATCTGACGAAATGAATGGTCAGGTATTTAGGCAACCTGGTGATGGTTCTTGTAATCTCATAGTCACAATTCTTATCCAATTGATCGTTATGCTTCTCAATAGTTTCCTTCATGTCAGCCTTCAATCCATCAATGAGGAAATTCGTATGGATCGAAATATGACAGCTGAGTTTGAGAGCTTCTTCGAATCCCACAACGGCAGACTCTTCGGTTTCAAGGCATTTAGTGCTGGTCTTGAAATCTATCTTAAAATAGTCTCTTAGCCCCGTGAATTTGTTCAAGACTGTACTGAGGATCTGTGAATACGCCTCTTCTGCATCCTGCTGTTTATAGAAACCTTGTTCGCCACGCTCAGCAAACTGTGGGAAGGTCAATCTAAGTGATGTCAAGAAGTTCAAGGGTGTAACCTGCTGTTTCTTATCGTCCATCTTCTGGAAAAGATCCTTCAAGTGTGAAACTAGTACTTTCTCACCACTACTAGAACTTTCCATTGACGTCAGATCGTCCCTAATCTCCTTAATATTGAACAATGTTTGCAAAGACGAGTTCAAATAACATGTGTTACCCAAGTTGACAAGACCTGAAGGCTGGTTGTCCGGATTGAAATTGCGGTCTTTTTCGTTGAGATCCTCGTAGAACTTGACAGTCTGCTCTGGTTTCTCCAACTTCTGCTCTGGAGTACCCAAAACCATGATCGGTTGACCCTCACGAAGATTGAACGCCTTGAGATCAGAATCGTCTTGCAATTTGCCACCTTTCAATAAAACCTTCTGTCTCTCTGGTGGGACGTTTGTGACTGAGTAGATTTGCATCTTAAAGGTCAATCCAGGCTCTTCGAGGTCCACCTCGACAGGATACGTTTTGCCTCCGTTCCTAACGTTGACTGTAATTCCCATTGTCTAAAAAGAAGGTAGTGATAAATAATCGGTTAAAAACGCGGCGACCCCGAATTAGGTCATTTTATCGCGGTAGCTATTTAAAAGTTTCAAGGATTCTTTCAGCTCATCTATGGCGGTGTCGATATCGTCATAATTTATTGCGCTCAAAGCGAATCGGCAGCATTTGGATGCGGAATCCAGAAGTTGACTATGTGACAGTTGTATTTCCAGAGTTTCCAGAGAAACGGGTTTTGGAGGGGGTCGTTTCTGGGATGCTACGAGGGAAGCAGGGTCTGGAGGGAGTGACTTATTGGGAGGTGACATATCGAGGGGTGATATATCTGGGGGTGATATATCTTGGGATTTGGTGTCCTCAGGATCATCACCTACTGTTGGATCCCCACTCGGTGCCTCTGGAAGAACCATCTTCTTCACATACTCCCCTTCGTCTGAATCATAGACGTAGTCCTCATCTTCAGCATCCTCATCGGCATCCTCAGGAAGATCCGAATTCATCGCCTCTGAAATCACCTTGTCGATCTCACTCTGACTGATGGGTTCGTACTTTAGTTCGGGCTGCGATAACATTCCAGCCAAATCTTTGTTCGGATCTTTACCGTTCTTGAAACAGTTCACTATCCTCGAGATATGATACTTGCACCAGCGGATCTTCGCTAAAATTTCATCGATCGAGAGGTCTGCAGGGTCAGACTTCAACGATTGTGAGCTCAATGGATCGGTTGACGGATCGGTAAATGCATCCACATCATCCACTCCGCTCAATGCAGCCCCTGCTTTTTCCAAGTCGTCAATATCGGCCTTGCTTATCGCAGCATCAACGTTATCGGCAGCACTATCGGGCCCAACGACACCTTCACTCTTTTCCACCTCCTCCTTGACTTCCTGCTCAACCTCTTTCACCTGTTCTAATTCCAATTCCATCTTCTTGGCAACCTCCAGACCAACACATATCTCCATCAATTCCTCCACTGTCCCGCCCGTCACATGTCCCTGCAACTCAGCCTGAACTTTCTCCAGTTTGGCCAGACACCATCGACAAATCATCACTTTCCCAACATGATCGTCTCTAACCACATCTTGAAACACCTTCTTCCCACCTTGACTCCCCTTCACCTTTTCGAGTGTTCCAACCAATCGCTCAATGTATTGACTGCATTCAACCTTATCTTCTTCACCCAGACTTTCATACTTCTCCATTAAGATACGTACAGCATCCATTCCGAACAAGTATGCCAAAGCAAACAATTCATCGCTTTTCTTTCTAACGGCTTCTTCCAGCAGATTACAGAATATCCCATACACTGGACGCCCTTCTCTCAATCCATCAGGCAATGGCTCCAACTTCTTCATTAGCGTACTGAGCCGCAACCACCTTCAGAGAGTAAAATTTCAATTACCCCGGCACAGATGAGAGCCCCGGCGCGGCTCAATTTTATTATTTCTCCATACCCCATCAGGGTATTTATAGTGGGGTGAGAATCACTTGACATACCCCTTCAATTTCTCCCTCGAGACCATCTCTTTCTTTTATTATTGTTTGTGGTTATAATGGCAACAACAATGCTTCAACAGACCAATTGCGATCTTGCACTACCTCCATTGCAGTACAACAACAGAGCCTCCGTCTACGAGAAAGTCTACTACCATCTCAAGACGGAGGGTCACATCGAAGAGTACAGAAATAACCCTGAAGCCATACTTTCCCTCATAGAGAAGTTTGCACCTACCATTGAGGCACGGGAAGAACGCAAGAAACAGAACAAGAAAGTACTTGAAATCTATCAGAAGGAGACACCTGCCAACATACTCGACTTTGCAATTGAATTGGATTGTGGTTACTCACTCATCTCTTTGGCTACCCAGTTCATCAAGATCGATCCTGATTTCACCATCTTTGCCGTCTACGACAATAAGAACATCACGGCTGCTGAGCGTGGATTGGTCAATTCTCTCATCAAACTGTCGGGAATCTCTCAAATAAAGACCATCGACACCTCCGCATCAACAGATGAATTCCTCGGTAACATCGGGACCAAAATCAAGATTGAGTGGGCCATCATTAACCATCAGACACAGGCTAGAGATATTATGCATTTGAAGAAGTTGGAAAGCTTATCTATAGTGCAGCCCGGATTGACACTGTTCAGATTGAACGACTTGACCGAAGAACCAGACTTTGGTGCTTACATCTTGTCATCTCCAATGGTCAGACGTGTCTACGGATGTGCATTTGACAACGGTCCACACGGCGGTCGGTGGAACCTGGTTTATGCTCCACTCGACGTTTCTTCTAAGCCGGAGTTCTATAAATGCACAGCTGTTCTTGATACATAGGCAGCAATAGCGGTATCAGCGGCTGCTACCTCTAGCTACCCACCCCCCTCTTTTTACGTACACGATAATGATATTTCACGAAGATCGATTCTACTTATCTATCAAATTTCCGTAAGCTTGAATTTCTCCCCGCTATCAACCACTTTTCTTCTTTATGTCATACACAGAGTTAAACGGGGACGACGAGGATGAAACCGTTAACCTGCACGTCCAGGATGACCAGAACCGTGAAGATACCGCTTCTGGCTCCGGTTCCGTCTACATGGATCATTCACCCATTGACGAGACTGTACTGCTGGAGCTGCCAATCATCCATCGTCCAATCACTTTACTAGAAGTCAAGTACGTTATGTACCTCTTATGTGGTGCCGCCAACCTTTGGCCATGGAACTGTTTCCTCTCTGCCACCGAATACTTCACAGATACTTTGAAGTCCAAGCCGGCCTTGGCAAATAACTTCTCTCCAACTATTATGACCGTCTGGACTCTTACATCCACGTTCTATAACTATTATTTATCACAGAGACAGAAAGGTGCCGACTACGTGTTTCGATTGAAGCTTGGTTCCACCATTCAAGTTGTTGTCTTCTTGTTCATGACCCTCTCTGTTCTACTCCCAAAAGACTGGGCTATTGCTTACTTTATATTCGTCGTCTTCAACGTCGCTCTCAGCTCGGTTGCTGCTTGCCTGGTCCAAGTCGGTTTGATTGCACTGGTCAATATCCAAGGCTCACGGTATGCCAATGCAAACGTTGTCGGACAGGCTATATCCGGTGTTATGCCATCTATTTCTATGATAGGGGCTGTGTTGTTGAACACTTCTACTAAAAGTAGAAGCGGTGAAGCGGTCAAGTACTTCCTGACCAGTGTTGCAGTCACTTTACTCTCGTTGGTTTCAATTAATATCACAGAAAAGGCTGAAAAGACAGTGCAGATAGAAGAACCAGACACTGTTGCAGCAGTGCAGGAGAAATATGTGCCACTGAGCCATCTTTGGTCGTTGCTTTGGCGCGTGGAAACAGCGATTATACTTGATTTTGCAATCACCTTGGTTTTCCCAATCTTTGCACTTGATATAGAATCGTCTACCATTGACAAGCGCATCTTCATTCCATTGGCATTCCTTCTATGGAATTCAGGTGATCTGGCCGGTCGTATTGCATGCGGCTGGAACATCTTTGTATTCAACAACCAGAAGAGAATGATCGCCTACGCTATTCTTCGTGTCATTTTCTTCCCATTCTTCTTGCATTGCAATCTCCACGGTAGAGGTGGATTCAATGATTATACATACTTGACACTACAGTTCTTGTTTGGATTTTCCAACGGTCAGCTGTTCTCGTCTGCATTCATGAAGATCGGTCAACTGCTTTCCACAGAGGACGAAAAGAAAGCTGCGGGTGCATTCACTGGACTTGTGATCAATGTATCTCTACTGTTAGGAAGTGTTGCCAGTTATATTTGGGTTATAATATTAGGCTAATTTAATTCACAAGTTCATATTTCCGAGCCTTGCCTGAAGTTCTCGGATATGATTACCTTTAGCAGTCGAGCTTGGAGAAGTAGGACTAGTGGGGCTAGTTGAAGTACCGGTAGGTTCCAGGCCTGTTCCAGCAAGAGATGGTTTCTTCTTTGGCTTAGGAGGAGGTGCTTTCTTCTTCTTTTTATTTGCCAGAATCTCTTGAAGGTTTGCAGGCACAGCGGCAGAAGCTGTAGTTGGGGTTGGAGCTTGTGCAGGCACTGGTGCAGGAGTTTGTGATGGAATAGGTGCTGGAGGACGAGACGACACCTGTGATGTGGTAGATTGCGGTGTAATTGAAGCAGGTCTCGGTCCAGGTTGAGGAGGCGTGCTTGCAGTTGTAGCAGTGGCAGGAATCGGAGATGGCACTGATGTAGCACTAGCAGGACCGGAGTAAGAGGTTCTTGGGCTTGGTGACACTGAACTGTATGATGGTGGACGTGAAGGTAACTGTTGCGGCGGAGCACGTCCCCAAGAGCCCAATGCTCTTTCCTTAGACTCCTGTTTCATCTGTTCCTGACGAATCTTCTCTTGCTTCCTTCTTTGCACTCTATCCTCTTCTTCAGCAGATCTATGGGCCTTTGGAGGAGGAGCTCCATACTTGTTGACATCAAAATCTAAAAGACTAGACTTGAATGTTGGTTCCACAATAGTCTCTTTATATCCTGCGGCCTTATTGGCAAGGGCTGAAGTGAGACGTGGATCTGTGTTCACAACACCTTTACTTTTGGCCTTTTCATCTATTGGTCCAGCAGTTCTAGGTGGCAATGAAGTGGTTACAGGCGACTGCGGCTGCGTTGTATAACCACCGTATGGAGTTGATGGCTGAGGCTGGGGTTGTGCAGCAGTTGGCACCACCGGTTGTGGGCGATTGTAGGTCGCCGTTGGAGCTGGCTGGTAGGCAGTCACTGCAGGTGATTGAACAGGTGGGGACTGAACTGGTTGCACGGGAGCCGGCTGGTAGGATTGAGTTGGAACTGGTGCTGGTGCCGGTGCCGCGGGAGGCTGTGTAGCAGTTTGATACTGGGTCTGCTGTCCATATAGAGGTGGAGCCTGATAACCTTGAGGAATTTGAGTTTGTGGAGATTGAGGAGGTTGTGGTTGGTACTGGGTCACTGGTGGCTGCTGATAAGCAGGTGCTGGAGCCGATTGAGTGGCCGGAGGTGGCAGTGGCCTAGGCCCTGGTTGTGGAGGTTGTTGATAAGCATTTGGAGGTTGAGCCGGTTGAAGGGGTTGCTGATACTGGGGTTGGGCCGGCTGCTGATACCCTTGAGGTGGTTGTTGATACTGAGGTTGGGTTGGTTGCTGGTACGCAGGTTGAGGTGGTTGCTGGTACGCCGGCTGTTGATATTGAGGTTGTTGTGGAGGCTGCTGGTACGCCTGCTGCTGATACTGTTGCTCGTATGGCTGGCTTGGAGCCGCAGATCCACCTTTATCTCTATGTGTTGGTGGTGCAGGGAAGCTGCGAGCGTCCTGTAAGTTCTCCATTGGTGTAGCTGTACCTGAGTAAGTTGATTTGTTGGTCGAATTGGATGATCCTGAGTGATTCTTAACGGCTTTATATCCACCTTTAGCAATCGATTTGGTAGCTCTTCCGGTGAAACTTAGTGCCGATCCTGCTCCTGAGTACACACTTCCTTTATGCTTATCCCAAAAGGACATATAATTACGACAGTAAGGCGATTGAGGCGAAGAAGAAAGAAGAAGTGAGTTGTTGTTAGATGTCAGGAATTATCTGCGGGGCCAGGTGTAAATAAATATATTTCACCGCTGGCTGAGTCCCAGATCATTTTCCCCGTTAATGTCGCGTATCTTCTTAGGGAAGAGTTACCGGCTGTTCAAGGTACGGTCAGTTGATGGCGAAGAAGGAGTTGTGGACCGACTCTGTTGGAATGGAGACGATGACAAGACAATTTTGGAGCTGCGGGAGAGGTTGAAACTCGAGATTGCAAACAGTATATTTGTGAATCAACTCTATAAGACACCTGATGGAGAGATGGATCCTACTGGAGCCCAGTTGTATGCGTTGTCACGCTTAAACAAGGAGAATGTGGGGATTGAGGACATTGTAGCAGGACTGCAATTGAAGACAAAAGTGAATGAGATTGAATACGAGGGAGAGACGTATCGAATAGGTCATTTGAGGTTCCAGTTTTACGGAGTGGTACCTACGCAGATCTTTATATTCATTGAACGGGAGGGTCAATCGGCCGTGATGTTGACTAGATCAATGCAGAAGATGTTGAATGTTGTTGCCGAGCACCTGGTCAACGACGTCGGGTGCCTGTTCGATCCATTGTCTCTACCTGACTCGTTCATGAGAGACTCTGCTGATAGGTCTCAAGGAGAGTTGGAGCTGACATTTTCAGTAGAGACTACCAATTCCGCGTTGTCTGAGATAATGTTGAATTTGAAAGACAAGATGCCCATCGATTCGCTCTTTGAACTGATGAAACAGGAAACCGCTATCGATTTCAAGAAGTTATCCATCTCAAGAGTCCGGTCGGACCTGTGCCTCGTGGATTCAGAGGGGAAGATCCGATTCTCGGACGATATGTCCTACAAGCCAGACGAACAACCGTCAATATGGCCCCTCCTGTCTGAAATTTGCGCACTGGCAGATTAAACTTAGTTTCATGTGACATACGCCTAACCTTTGCTAATAAATATAATGTATATACAGGTAACCTATTTACTATCCTCGTTCATCTTATCAAAGTCAATGTCGAAACTCGATCCACAGCCACAACTGCTCTTTGAATAAGGACTGTCCACGACTTTAAACTGTGATCCAATCAGTTCATGGACGTAATCGATCTTAGAGTCTCGGAGTATCTCCAAAGATGTCTTATCCATCAGCACATTTCCTCCGTTCCTAGTGAACAATGCATCCTCCTTCTCATCGAAATCGTTCAGATCCGTCAACTTCATCACATATTGGAACCCATGACATCCTCCACTTTCCACAGACACCCGTAATACACACTTAGGATCCCCATTATCAGAGATCTCTTTCAATTTACTTGCAGCTTTTTGTGTTATTGCAATCAACAAAGGAAGTCCCTTGTTATCACTGTATTGCATGTTTTTAACCTTCGTTTTATTGAAATCGGCCAGTGCCTCCATTGCCGACCCCGCCTTTGGAGCAACGTTCAGTGAATAGTTACACACTGTTTGCAAGGATGAAACTCTCATTTTGAATCCCATAGGTTTTGGAGAAGCCACCTTCACCAAATATCCACCATAGTTAAGCCCAAAACGTGTTGAAAGACCCCTTTGTAGCGCTCTTTTCAACATTATTACTAATGAATAAAATGAGGGGAAAAATCAAATTTATTTGAGCCCATCAAAGATTGATAAATCTAAATCTTTTACAGGATTGCCTAATTAGGAAATGGTCAAGAGAATGACATTATTATAGAAGGGTTTAACAAATAAAACTAACGTTGAGTTTCAGAGGTGGCAACAGCAAGAGCAACACTGGCGACAGAATCAGCTTCTCCATCTTCCTCATCTTTACCGTAGACAGCTTCACCATACTTCTTAAGATCCCAGCGTTCACCATACCAACAGAGGATTGGCAGGAAGAGCATGATAATGGCAGCGACACAGGAAATGATGTAACCAAGATGGAACTCTGGAGCCTTCTCAGTAGGGAAGAAAACAATATTAGTCCAGATGTTCATTGCCTGCGAGACGGCATCAGAGAATCCAATGACGAAGGCACGCTCTTCAGCATCACGTCTACATGTACGATTGATCTGTCCAGAGATAATCGATTGATCAACACCATCGAATGCGACAATCATGAAGCAGAACCATTTGTAACCAATTGGAATGTTCCATGCGGCAAGACTCGAATAGGAAATAATGAACAGAATTTGGACAAACGTCAAGCATGGGTAGATAGGGAAACTATCTGCCAAACCGGTAACAACGAATTGAGCCACGACACCAACAGCGTATTGGATAGATGGGTAGTTATTAACATCGGCAGTACTGAACTTATCTGGATTAGCATCCAACCAAAGGTTGAAACCGGTACCATCTGGTAAGGCAACAACGTTCAAAAGAACCCAGAATGCAGTGAAATAGTGAACGTGCCAACGCAAGAAAGTACGTTTCACGATACTGAAGTTAATCTTACCAGGATCTCTAACACCGGATTCATGCATCCGGCGACGAGCGAGTGCAAGTTGATCACCTTTGAGCCAAATAACCTTATTAGCTTGTTGGACGGTACCTGGATAAAGAATGAAACCGAGAACGGCAATTGGCACAGTGAAGATACCATCGATAATGAAACCCCATTGCCAACCTTCATGGCCACCTTTACCAGCAAGATGCTTGTAAGCGGCGGTCTGCAAGAAACCGGAGAACATGGAACCAATTGAAGAAGAGATCGAGAAAACCATACAACGACGGTAGATTTCATCTCTTTTGTACCAAGTACCTAATGTATAAACGATCGATGGGAAGATTGGACCTTCGGCGAGTCCAATCAAGAACCGCAAAGCAAACATTTGCTGAGCGTTACTAACTGTAGATTCACAGAAAGTTAACACACCCCAGACAGTCTCTAAAGCTGGCAACATGAATCTTGCCCATGGACGAGTGACGAAGATAACACCGAAACACATACTAACGATATAACCTGCCGAGTATAAAGATTTGGCGTAAGCAAGATCGTCACCTCCGAAATCGATAGCCTCTTCCATACCGGTAACGTATGCATTAGTAATGTTACTCTTATCAAGAGATTTAGTGAAGTAACTGGCACAGATATAACTGAGAATGAAAAGATCCACTTTCACAAGTAAAGCTTTCTCCGCAGGATCGTAGTTTGGATACCAGTAGAACAATTTGATGAATCCATCGTACCATTTATCAGTCTTGGTCACCTCAGTATCACCAACCTCCAAAGCGGAAGCCACTTTAACAAGTTTCTTCTTCTCTTTGGTAGTAAGGGAACCTTGAGACGAAACATTCGAGTCAGTCGAATGGATAACCTCTTCAGCTGACATCTTCAAGAAAAGAAATCTAAAGTTTCTTGAGAAAACAGTCTAATTTGGAGGGCCAAAGGGTCCTTTTAAAGGCAGCTTTATCTTTTTAAATATTTTTCTCCCACTTACCGATAAGAGTGTGGCGGCAGGTCAAAAAAAATTGCGACAGAGGTGCATTTAATTGTTCTCTTATTATTGTTCCCTATGACCACCTTCCTATTTCAGATCCAATGCCGTGTTAGTGTCTTTTTAGGTAATTCCAATGCATTGAACATGAGATTCAGATCTTCCACAGTCGACAATCAGGGATGGGCGCATGCATGGTGTGGTTGTGGCAGCTTCTAATACAGCTTGTTCTATGCAGGAAATCATCTGTCCGACAATTGACCGTATCTTAAAATTTTCATCTCTACATGTGTACGTGCGGCACCACTTGGCACTTGGCAGGCATCCTGTAATGCTGAAGCTCCAAAGTGAAATTTCTTTGTTGTTTTCTTCATTAGTAATTCCGTGATTATGTAATATTAAGCCCGAATTATTTAGGGATTCCCCCGCCTGAATTTATTTTTATTCACTGCTGGTCTAACATGTTCTCTGCCCATCTCGTCAAAAGCAACTCTTCCACTTCATCCCGCGACCGCCCATCATCCTTATCTTGTTTCACCAATTCGATCCAATCGCGCTCGAGATTAGTAAAGTACCGAGGAAGAACTTTCTCTTTCAAATTGATGTCATCGGACTTCATCACTCGTTTCAACACCAATTTGAAGAACTTACCAAAGATCTCCCTATACTCGTGATCTTTATCCAGGAATAACGAGTCCATTAACATCGTTTGAAACTTTACCAAGTTGTCGTATTCGTAAGTCGACAGATTGTACTTCTGCGAGATCTTATTGAACGACTGGTTCAATATACTGTTCATCTCTTTGCGTAGCTTCCAATCGTCGTCGCAAACGGCATGCTTTAATGGCGATTGCGGAACAATTTCTGCCGCATTCTCCTGCCTGTTGGTATTGACCTGACTCTTATTCTCTTTCAACGGAGACATGTTCTCCTTGTCAGTGATCGTCAAAGTGCCAAGATCGAAAACGTCTTCTTGGCTCAAAGTCTGCTGAGTCTGCGTTGGAGCATAGTAACGACGATCCACATTACCGGTTTCCAAATCCCACCGGACCTTCTTTTCTATCAATTCAATCACCTTGGCAGGCTTCTCATGAATATGTTTGCGAATGAACTGATGACTCAGTAACTGTGTCGCGCTAGGTCGTTTCGTCGGGTCCTTCTGCAAACAGACTGAAACAAAATCGTTGAATTCAGGGCTATATGCGGAACCAAGTGTAGGTGCAGGCTCATCAGTAATCTTCATTAACACATCAAATGGATGGAATTCTGACAAAGGAGGCTTACCGTATGCCAATTCAATAGCAGTTATCCCCAACGACCAGATATCGGCACTGAATGCATATCCCTTATGCTTGATAATTTCAGGTGCCATCCAGTAGGGAGTGCCCACAAACGTGTTTCTTCTAGACATCTTGTTTGACAGTTGTGTGGCGACACCGAAGTCAGCGATTTTCACCTCTCCTATAGTACTGACCAGCAAGTTCGCAGCTTTAATATCTCTGTGTATCTTACCATTCGCATGAAGGTATTGTAATGCCTGTAATAGTTGTGCCAATATAGAGCCAATTGCTGGTTCTCCAAAGGGCCCTGCTGTCAGCAGATCTGCACACGAACCTCCACCCATGTACTCCATGATGATCCACAGCTTGAATCCTTTCAAAAAACACCCATAATACCTCGTCACTCGATCACAATGACAAGTCGAAAGCATCCTGATTTCTTGCTGTATCTCATCCATCTCATCGCTAGACTCCAAATCCACCTGCTTGATGGCAACATCGATCCGCCTCACTTTGTCAAATCCTCTGTAGACCACTCCAAACGCTCCGCGGCCCAACTCTTCAAATACTTCGAACTGGTTCGCCTTGTAAATCCGGTCCGTCATTCCTTTCTAATGTGGTCTTGAGAGGTAAACAAGTATATTTTCACAGCGGGGTAAAGTTAAATAGCAGTGAAATTATTATTTCTGAAACTTTCCCCGATTAGATGCGCTCTTTATTTTGCCTGGGTGGCGGCGTAAGTCGCATTGTATCACGATGTGGCTCTTGGAGAAGTAATCTGATACGACCAGGGTGGCCATCTGTGGCTCATAGACCAATAACAACAACGACAGACTCATATATTCTGGAGAAAAACTTGATGCCTAACTCTACACCTATAACTTCACTCTCTTCGTTCCCACAATGCATAGTGTTCGATAAAGACGGTAACCACGAGAAGAGGGATGCAGCCACGACCCGGTCGCAAGTTATCAAAAAGAAAGATCTGCTTCCAAGAGACCTTAGGAATATCGATAAGGGGTACGACGATATAGTCCCTTCTTTACTTATCAGAGACAACTCTATATTGCTGAGTATACTACACATTCGTGCCATGATTAAGGCAGATGAAGTGGTGTTATTCAATGCGAGCCGGTCATATTCATCACAGAAGTTTGTTGAGGTGATGAGTAAGAAACTACGGAATGAAAGCAACGAGAAGCTCGATTATGAGGTTCGGGCTCTCGAAGCTATTTTCATCGATGTGATCGGTAATTTAAACACTGAAATGAAGGCTCATGTGGATGTTGTCAACGGTATTTTGAAAGAACTGGAGGACGAGATCGATCTTACCAAATTGAAGTACTTACTTATTATGGCCAAAAAGTTGCAACAGTTCCAACAACGAGCAACTCTGATCCGAGATCTTTTGGATGAACTGCTTGAGCAAGACGACGAGCTCGGTGAATTGTACCTCACTGAAAGGAAAAAAGGAATTAAAAGGGAAGGAAGAGATAACCAAGAAGTGGAGTTGCTGCTTGAATCATACTCTCTTCACTGTGACGCTATAGTGCAAACTGTCGATAACGCTATCAATGATGTGAGAACTACCGAGGAGATCATCAATATTATTTTGGACTCGAACAGAAACGATCTCATGGTGCTCGCTTTACAGTTCACCATGGCCACGATGTCATTTGGTGGCATAATGTTTGTATCAACTGTCTATGGTATGAACCTGTTGAACTATTTTGAGGCCAACAGTATTGCATTTGTTACTGTCGTTATATTGACATGTTCCGGTACATTCGGTCTTTTTAGAATGTGTCTCAAGAGACTCGCAAAGCTGAGAAAGGTCCAGCTTGTAAAATAGGTTCCCGGAACCTCCTAGATAATATTAATAGAACTTTGTATATAGCAAACTAGATCCATCTGTGTATATAAATATCATTTGCGGTTTTCATGATGAAGATACTTCTTCATGGCGCTGAAATTCTGATCTTTACTACCATACAGATCAGAACCTGTCATGCGGGAACTAGGTAGTTCACGCTCCCGATCATGAGCACGTTCTCTATTCCAGTTACCACCGCCCCGATTATTTCCCTTACCTTTCTTTGGAGGCTTGTAGAAGTCAGCACCTCCTGCTCTCTTTCTATATGTGTTTGTCCATGACTGCGCTCTAGCCGGCTCTGCACGTGCAGAGTCACGATCATGAGATTTGGATATGTTTCTTGGCAAAGGAACAGGCACTTGATCTGCATTGAACCTCTTAGCATCTGCCTCGTGACTTTCTTGGAATCTAGGCAGCTGTTCAGGCCTATCAGGAAGAGGTTCTGTTTGGAAGTACGACGACTCCAGAGCCTTTTTAGCATTGAATCTCTTCTGAGCATCATAAGTCAACAGTCCCGACAGCAGTTCGACTCCAGATGGATCCATTAACTTATTGTATTCGGTTTCAAGGCTCCGCTTGTAACTGACAGCCAAATTTACCTTATTTCGATTGATCTCTTTAAATCTAGGGAATGTTTGATCAGTTGGAGTACCGAGTAGTTTGAAGATTCGGTCAGCTTGATCCAAGTCTGAACTTCCCTCTAGTATAGGTGTTCTAGTGTATAATTCACCCAGAACACAGCCCATCCCCCACATATCGACTGCCGTGGTATATTTTCTTTCACCTAAGAGCAATTCAGGAGGTCTATACCATCTAGTGACAACAACAGCAGTGTACTCGTATTTGCCACCACCTGGTGCAGAGTCACTTTTGGTAGGATGTGGTCCATGGTACACCCTTGCGAGTCCGAAATCAGCCAGTTTCACAACACCAAAATGGTCCAGCAGAATATTTGCAGTTTTGATGTCTCGATGCAAAAAGCCTTGGCAATGCACATAATCCAATCCTCTCAATGTCTGTTGCATGATACATTTGATCTGAGGAAGAGTCAGTCGAACATTCCTGTTGTTGAGCAGACCTTTCAAATCAGACGACGTGTAAGGAGTCACCGTGTAAAAGAATCCGATTGCCTTATCCTCAGTGACTCTTTCGTGTACTATATCCAACAGTTGTAACACGTTAACGTTATGCAATTTTCTCATGATTGTGATCTCACGGAATGACGTTATTGGGAATCCATCGATCCGATCATGGACGATGAACTTCTTTAGTGCAACAAGCTTCCCTGATCGTATTTGTCTTGCCTTGGTCACCACTCCGAAAGTACCCTTACCAAGTTGCTCTAGCATCTGATAATCGTCGAGTTTGCCCATGGATTGCGGTCTCATCTGCGCCTGAGTGACTGCATGTTTTAGTGGTGTTACAGAGTCTGTTCCCTGAGCAATTACAGTGCGTGATTTACTGCCTTGGTTGGCCCATGGATGAAGAGCGTCTGCCATATAAATGTGAGAGATTTTTCACTAGGAATTCTATGGGGGAAATATGCAGGGGAAGAGAGAGGAGAGGGAGGAGAAATCTATGGGGTAAGAGAGGGGAAGGACCACCACCCACTCGGGGCTGGCAGAGAGGGATGGAAAGAGTGATGTAGGAGTGACTGAACGAGTGAGAGAAGGAGTGGAAGTAATCAGAGACAGATAGCTGGAGACAGATAGCTGGAGACAGATAGCTGAAGCAATTCCACTTATACCCCTTATCTAACTTTACCCCTGGAAGTATTCCATGAAATCCTTATCGTACCTGCTGCCGCCAGAAATTCATTGACTTGCTTTTTTGGGACAAAAATAAGTTGTAAAAATAGGCTGCCTGTATGAGTACGCCAAGACGGCCTCACCCCACTTGGCCAAAAAGAGATGGGGGGAATGTGCAAGAACTTGCGGCAAAATTCGGGGATATGGCATGTTCGGCATTTGGATATAGTCCCCGAGTAAACTGCAAACACTTCATCTAGATATTCAAGGTATGGATCTTCAGATCTTCAGATCCCGGTTGCCTGATTCGCTGTCTGTCTCTATTAATCCCTATACTGAAAACGAAATACCGGATTTAACTACACGGCAAAACACGGAAATATACGGTGCAATGGGATTTCTCCGTCGGACGTCAATCATAATATTATTACAGTTTCATGTACGTACGTACTTAGATGCAACATCTCAGCAAGCTTCCATGAACAGTGAAATTATCTTCCCCCAAATAAGGTAAGAAAATTTATCCGCGTAATGCATATCAAACAAAAGGCAACATCAAAAAATATACAAAAAAAGAAGTTTTTCCGAACTGTGGTGGCATTAGCAATAGTTCAATAAGGATTAACTATATTTGATATCGATATCATTAACGATAACTTTGTTCTTGTTAAAGTACATCGGGTACTAATTAACGCAACAAATACAAGCAAAGTGATGGCATGACGTATCCTAAACTCACATTGTATATCCCTTCTCATATCATGCAACTTGACTCTTCTGCCCTGAATTTTCCTTATCGTTAACTACACCTTCCACCTACCATTGTATTGCCTCAATTTCGTATTGCTTTTGTTTTAATGCCCCATTTTCCTCTCTAAATTTCCTCCCTCTTGGCAAAGAGGAAAAAAAAACCGTCCAATATTTTTTTACCCCTTTTAGCTCACACTTCTTTCTTCTTACCATAGAGTTTCAATACAGCGCTATTTGACATTTGTGTGCAGCAAGAGATTGTATGAACAAGTAGATACCAATCAACCAACATGGAGAAACTCCTCTTACCAAATGCAACTTCAACAGTGTCTGTGTGGAGGTTACCTTCTGTTTCAGACTTAGTCAAAAGTTTGACAAAAATGGTGCGGCCTGCAGAAGACCTGTTCCAGGCTGTGGTTAAGGTCGACCTCATCAGACCTTTCTCTGAGACCTGTCATAGCTGTGCTATAGATGAAACCGAATACGATTTCTCCACCATCAACCCACTTCAATGGGATTTACAACCTATCATGTTGTCAAAGGAAAACCATGTCGCTGCCACAACTTTGAGATCTGGCTCTGAAAAAGATGACTGTCTTCGTGAATTAGTTCAACCTTTCGTTACTTTCATCGATGAGAGTGTGTCTCAAGTGGCTGAACCCCTCGACTATGACGATGAGTATGCACTGGACGAAGAGATGTTGATGCACCTTGGTCGTCCTCAGAATGAAAGATGGACGTCCCTCAATTCAAGCCAATATACCCTGCAAGAGATCTCTCCAGCAGAACCAGAGTATTCTGCCCCAATTACCAAAACCGTTAAGAAGCAGAAGAGAAAGTCATCGACTTCAAAGAAGAACAACCATACCAACAACAATGCATCCTCAACCGTGAAAGTTGAGTCTCCTTCTGACGAATACTATGTCCCTGGAGTCCGCCCAGGTTTAGTATTGATGTCAGACCAAGCCACTCTTCCAATGCAATTGCCTATGCCAGGAGTCGAATCTCCATGTCAGAGACCTTCGCTTACTTCTTCGCTCACATCTAGTGATTTATCGCCAAACACCGATGATTCTGCAGATTCCACGACCCAAAGAACAACCCCCGAAGATCATCCTTATCTATGTGAAACATGTGGTGCATCATTCCGCGTTAAAGGTTATCTTACACGCCATTTGAAGAAGCATAAGCCAAAGAAACCTTACTCATGCCCATTCTATGGCGAAGGTAAGCAAGGTACCAAATGTCATCCAACAGGTGACTTCTGTCGCAGAGATACTTTCAAGACACATCTGAAGGCTTTACATTTCATTTATCCAACGGGTACTAAACAAAGCAATCGAAACGAATGTCCTGGTAGATGTGCAGGATGTTTTAAAGAATTCAACAATAACTGTGAGTGGTTAGAAGATCACATCGAGGCAAACAAGTGCCCAGCGATGGTGCGCAATTACAAGTGATGAGACTGGTGCAAGTTCGCAAGCATCACTTTTTATGGGAGTACATAGTGTAAACTAATTTTAACAATGAGCGCGCAAAACGATATAATTGACATTAGCTAGTAGGAGCTGGGATATTTTTAACCAGGAGTTGGATGAGTTCATCCACTTGGTTTGCAAGGGCTTTCGACTGACTATAGTAAGCTCCATATGCATATAGGAAACTTTCAATGACCCGAATTTTCTCCAGAATCAGTTCTGGTAAAACGCTACCTTGTACAATCAGTTTAGCAAGGTACGGACCAAAAGTATCACAGTCAGATGATGGCACTGTAGCAAGCACATCATCACCATCCTTCACAACAACAGATTCGTTACGATAGTCAAAAGTGAATCTTTCAGTAGCAATAGCAGTGAATGAACATAGAATTCCGACTGCCATTATAGAGATCGAAATGGAGAAATGTGGATAACAGAGCCAGGCTTCATCTTCAGTCCTTGTGTTCGAGTATTGAGAAACGTCATCTGTTAGCGGTTCCATACTAACTGAAAGACTAGTACCATCCTGTGCATCGTCATCATAAATTCCTTTACCGAGTAGTAACAGTTGGACAACACTAAGTGCAGAATCCACTCCATGTATGAATGAAATCCATTTTGCTTCTGATGCATAATCTTCAGATAACTCCTTTGGCACGCCTCGATCGGTTGGAAATAGATTTGAGCATTCAAAGATATGCTTTGGTAATGTCTTTGGTATTGCCCAAATGTTTAAATCTCCCGCTAAGTATGACCTTATCAACAACGAGGAGGCATTTAGTTGCATACATGCCAACAATGAACCTTCATTTATAGTGACAATGTTTCTAATGGTCTTGAAGGGTGTCATCGCATCCAGTTTAGCGTATTTTCGTAACCTCTTTATATGCATTTCAACATTTTCCGGTGAAAGCTTCTTTTCATAAACATCATTCATAGCCAGTTCAAGCAGGCGTGTAGTAACGATGACAGCAGAATGATCATACATTTGTTCTTCCTTTGGATTATCGAGGTCAATGTCCGAGAATATAGCAATGTCTCCATAGTATTTATTGAACACTGAAGCTTCCCCGTTTTGATACAATTCAATATCTGAGATGGGCATCTGCATATGAACTGGGATCTCGATCCAATGATTTGGTGGGTAGTCAGGTCCCAGCATGAACATATGTATAACATTGAAACGATAACAAGCCCAGATCGAACGCAACAGGAACTCACGATAGTGGAACTGTGCAGCAGTTAGCGCTGTTCCGCGTCTATCTCCGGGAATTAAGGGCTTTGACAGAGACTCTGCACAGCGCAAGAGTTTGATCAGAGAACAGCAATGCTCCAATTGAGATTCATCAGAAACAGAGCAATTGAGCACACTGATGCACACTTCATCTGTTCCAAAGACTCTGTCATGTTGAGTCATTATAATTTTCGTCCAAAAGCTCTCAGAACAGTATTTTGATAGTTCAGGGTGATCGGAATTGGCATACAAGCGAGCATTTCGACCCACAATGGCTAACAAAGAGACAGCAAAGCAGGAAGTACTCACATTTCTAAGAACAACGGCTCTCCGAGGAAGCATCATGAAACTTGGGTTAACATAGCGATAGTAGAGATCCAAAAAGTGGCAAATGACAGCGAATGGGGGTAATTCCAACTTCCGAAGAGACTCTTCACAGATACCTATTGGCAAGGGTTCCGATGAAGACGAGGTGTCGGATTCTATGCTGCGTGGACTCTGAACGGGCCAGGTCGGAACGAACTTGACCTGTGATCCGTGCTCCGATGTGGACGAAGCATAAATCTGACTTCCTGGTTGAATTGGAAGTTTATTAGTCCATTCAGTCGAGCTCTGTTGGGGCACCTGAGGTGGTACTTGATGCTGCACTTGACTCTGCGGTTGCCGCGGTTGTAATGGTTGTTGCTGGTCGGAATTGATGAATTGTTGCGAACCATTGGAAGGGTAGTATGCGTATGGGCTATGTATTGGCGTTGGTTGCGAACTTTGAGAAAAGTAAGGTCCCGAACCATTGTCAACATGCGATATGAGTGGATGAAGTGGACGTGGAGGCACCTGGGGTTGTAATTGTGGTCGTTGGCTCTGTTGGATCGAAGCGTCGATCAAGCGTTGTCGAGGGTTTGGTGGGATATAGCTGCGAGGAGATAGACTGGCGGAATTCCTTGGCGAGTATCCAATCGGGTAGACTTGCTGTTGATAAGGAACCTTATAGTAGGGGAGCTGTGAACGAGTTTGGAAATCGTCATTGATTGTATGTGCAGGTGTCTGTGGCCGGAGTTGCCGCCCGTCATGGACACTGCCTATATCTGTGAAGTTATCATCAGAAATTGTAGAAGTGGCAACATTGTGAGGCAATTGATGAATCTGAGGCAACGGGGGTTGTTGTTGCAACTGAGGTTGTGGTGGTTGAGGTTGGGATTGAGACTGAGCGGGTAGTTGAGATTGGGCCGGATAGTCGTACCTGATATCTGTGTGAAGTGCGGGAGGTTTCTCCGACGGAATACCTTCAGGGTGTGCTCTCCGACGTCCCCCACGCCTGGAAGGTACAAATACACACTCAATTCCTGCCTGTAAGCAGTTAGAACAAGTCTTGTATGAGACCATTCGGCCATGCGATCCCGGTGCATCGTACTTTACTTCACCGTCACACCTAGTTTTCTTCCCACGGCACGCAAGACAAGCCCGTCTTGAGACACGATGACGTGTAGGTGGCCGTGGTTGGTCTTGTTGGTCTTGCGGCATCAATTCGGTCAGGTAATTGACGTTTGCAAAGAGAAACGGAGTGGTGGGGAAGAAGTTGAAAAATACGGGAGGGGGGTTGAAGTACGGCGGTCAAAAACTAGGGGGGAGATAGCATGAAAATATATATACAGGGAGAGCAGGGTCGTCAGCAAAGATCATCTTAAATACTTCTATGTACATAGTTACTCCTTAAGGTCGGGCATTCTAAGAACCTCCTTATCCTCGTTCTTACTCATCTGTTGTAATTTTTGCAAAACACTGCTGTTCTTCCACCGATCTGGTAACGGAGTAATGTCGTAGTCTTCCGTGGCCCAATAGTAAATATCCCAGTCGACCTCATCGAGCAGTTGATCGTATTCATCAAGTTCTTCTGCAGTCATAGTTTGTAGATATCTGTCTGCAAACCGACTCAGAAGGATATCTGTCTCCAAAATACCACGTTTTCTAGACTGATAGAGAAGTCTCTTCCGTTTTCTGTCGATAGATTCACCAGTTCGGTTTAACGGCTGAACTTTGATCACCACCTCGTTGTTCTCGTTGATGAAATAGTTCTTGACAGGCTTTCCTTGGATGGAACCCTTTGGAACTTTCGGGATCTGCTTTAGAACCGTCGACAACGACCTGAATGACACTCTGGCAAACATCTGTTTTAGAAAAGAGTCAAGATGACCTTACGAGGAAGAAATTATTATAATTATGCGGAGTCGGATCCCCACATAAATCTGCCGTTGGAACCTTGTCTCTTTTTTTTTTTTTGATGGATGACTAACTGAAAAAATGATAGATACAGATGGAAAAATCTTAATCTTTGAAGCATCACTTGGTTCTTTCTTCATTTCTCAATATTACAATGGCCAGATCAACAACTATACGACGGATCACCAATGAGACGAAGGTCCAGATTGCCATCAGTGTGGATGGAGGTTTCATCAAGCTAGACAAGTCGCTGTTCGCCAAAGAGGACGCTGAGCCAGAAGAACATGCTACCCAGTCCACCACTGCCCAAGTGATAAGTGTCAACACTGGAGTTGGCTTCTTGGATCATATGATACACGCTTTGGCCAAGCATTCTGGCTGGTCGTTGATTGTTGAATGTATCGGAGACACCTACATCGACGATCACCATACCACCGAGGATGTTGGTATTGCGCTCGGTGAAGCATTTAAAGAAGCTTTAGGTGCTGTTAGAGGTATTCAAAGATTCGGTACTGGTTTTGCACCATTGGATGAGGCATTGTCGCGAGCAGTTGTCGACATCTCTAACAGACCATATGCCACGATCGATCTTGGATTGCAACGTGAAAAAGTCGGTGAGCTCAGTACTGAGATGATACCTCACTTCATGGAGTCATTTGCATTCAACGCTAGAATTACCATCCACGTCGACTGTCTCCGTGGCCGTAACGATCACCACCGTGCTGAATCCGCTTTCAAAGCCCTTGCTCTTGCTTTAAGACAGGCTATTTCTTTCACTGGTCGCGACGACGTTCCATCCACCAAGGGTGTTTTAATGTAATCAGTCGCTCAGTCTATTTATCTGGCGCACTGCCGCCTCACCTAATAACATGTCTATATTTCTCTGTATTTGGGATTGTCACTCTCAAGCAATCCACAGCTTTTGCAACTCTTCTAGCCTATTCTTGGCTCCTCTACCCTCTTTGTGCCTCTCTGGCCTCTCAGCTCCCCCCCATATCTGTATCTTCACATGCACTCTATCTACCCCACCTTCTGTCACATTTAATTTTTCACCCGCGGCAGGAACCTTGAAAAACTAATCTCTAAATACTAATCTTCCCCATCTTCATGTCAGAGGACTTATTCAAGGAAGCTGGCGCATTAGGAGTATATTCTCTTTATTATCAAACAAACAAAGAAGATTTCAGCCGTGTAAAACGACGGTCTCCTATGCGATCTCCTAGACGTCATACATCCAGATATAATTCAGATATCGACACCATCAGCAACAGTATGTCCAATAGCAATATTAACGGCGCGTTGACGCGCTCTGAAACCCCTGCTTCTTCCTTTCCTGTGCCGCCACCAGAGACTCCAACACCTGAAGCACGGCCGGAGACTGTCACACCACGGACGAAACACGTCTCTGCCACCTCTGTCGTCATCGATCTTCCTTATCAACCGGAAACGGTGGATGTTCTGGAGAATATAGTCAGGTCGTTACCTGGTAAGGACAAGATTGCCAAGATTTTATACTATGTGGTTCGATTGCTGGTGTGTGAATCAGTCAGGTTGAGATCGACAGAACTGTATGCGGATTCGCATTTGGAATCGGTTAACTTCGACCAATCTACAAAGAGTTTAACACAGTTTTTATTCAAGCATCCACAACTTTTGCAAATATTCATTCTTAAACAGGTTGCAAGCAGATCATTGGGAACGGTCAGCGCTTTAAGTCTGTTCAGACAGATGGTCCGTTGGGGTACTTTACCATTTGGATTCAGAAAACTCGGTATTTCATTGCGCCAATCGTTGGATACCATTCTTAACGATAAGCTAACTACTCAGCAGAAACTTCAATTCTTGCATGGTTATTGGGTCAACTGGCCAATGCTCAAACAGGTTGTCGGTGTCTACTACACTATCTGGGACCAGGTGGGACTTCTTTTCAAGTTGAGAATTATCAAAAGAGAAGATATGCCTAAGGTCTATGCGGTCTGCGATCGTGAATCTTTCAAAGGTTGGTACTATACAATTTTGATTGGACTTCGTGATAACTATCTGAAATATCAATCGATATGTTCTCAAATAGACTCGTTACAAGTTAACTACCGTGTTAAACAACGTGCTGCAGTGATTGTTGCTGGAACTTCTCAACCTGAAGAAGCTACTCTTAGATATCACCAACAGCTTAATCAACTCTATGCTGAAAAAAGGACTGTCATCTTAGACCTGCTTCGTCTGTTCTGTGATCTCATTTATGACACTCCGTTCGTCTTCAAGAGAAAGATGTCAGAACCTGTGTCTTTGGCATTCGGTATTGCCTCTGGAGTCCTTGGCTTTGCCAACGTATATCGTGCAGAGCGTGATAGAATGATCAAAGCCGCATCTACCTGAAAATATATAGATTCTAATATATGGATTATGATATTGAGATTATTAGTTACAGCGATGGCCCATAAAGGTCCGTTTTGTCACTCAGAATCTGGATAGCGTGCTTAATCCTCTTCAACGATGTTACCCTTCTCAGAGACGTAGATACCATCCAAGAACTTTCTGATATCCTTGT